>JAPSGF010000105.1:370027-406371 GCA_035772895.1 Perdix hodgsoniae
GGCGCGGAGACGGCGGCGACGGGCGAGCGGTGCGGAGCAACCGCGGGCCGGCAGGAGCGGCGCGGCCGCCGCGAAGCCAGCACCGGCGGAGAGGACGCTTCCCGGGGGCGGGAGGGCGAGCGGCTCCCGGAGCGGTGCGGGCAACGAGAGCGCGGCTGGGTGTGCTGTGCTGTGCTGCGCTGCGCTCGCCTCGCGCCGCGCTACGGAGTCCTAAACGCCAGCCCCGCGCCGCCGCGTGACATAGCGCGGAGTGGGGAGGAGCCGCACGCCGCGGTCGGACCCGGCCCGGCAGGCGGCGACATAGCGCCCGCTCCGCCCGCCCGACGGCTGCGGCCGCTCGGCAGGGGCGTGGCGCCGCCCGGCGGCCGTGCTTCCGATTGGGCCGCCCTCCCCGTCGGGCGCCGCCATTGGCTGGAGCGGATGGGGCGCGCCGCCTGCACCGTCGGGGCCGCCCGCGCTCCGCTGGCGGCGCCGCCGTTAGGGCGCAGCCGGAGCCGTGTGCTGCAGTAGTAGGGATGGCTCAGTGCGTGCCTTGCTTTATGCTGCTGCTGCTGCTGCTGCTGCTGCTGCTGCAAGTCCTCATGGGGGTGCCTGGGTTAGATCAAAAGCGTTCTGTTTTATTCTAGTTTAATTATAGCCTGCTTACCTCCCAGAGCTGTACTGCTTTAGCAATACCTTGGCAGCGTGGAGGCAGTCGTGTCAGATAGAGCCAGTGCGGCTCAGTCTTGCTGGAAAGCAAAGCACCCTATATGCATGGCAAGGGACAGCATTTGCTGTTACTTCTTCCTGGCTGTACGCAGCAGAAGGCGGCTGCCGTGTGCCTGGTGCACCTGCTGTGAGCTGCGCTGTGCAGGGCAGAGCCACGGCTGCAGCCTGGGCTCCCAACTCATTCACTTCCATTCAGAACAGTTTTGAGAAAAGGAGAACTCTAATTACGTCATAGCTGTATTTTGTTTCAGCACCCCACAAATGATGCACGTTGTCAGTGATGTGAAGTGGTACACAATGCTGAAAGTTGCAGTAAGCTCCGCAGCTTGGGTCACTTCGGGCAATGTGTCATCAAACAAATTATAGTAGAGTCTGGAAAAAGCACTAAGACCACCTGGTCCAACCGCCCATCCCCACCATGGCCGCTGACCTTGTCGCTCCGTGCCCACATGTTTCTGTAACATCTCCAGGGACGGTGACTCCAGAACCTCCCTGGGCAGCCTGTGTCCATGCGTGTCAAGGCCATGCAGTGGCTCTGTCCGTGTTGGATGATGCAAAACCTAGGGTGAGCAGCAAGCTACAACCGCTGGCACAAGGATGCAATCTGAGCTGGCTGTGGGCACAAGGATGTCTGAGCGATGCCGTATCCTATCTGTGATGACAAATAGCAAATCCATGTCTTATATCAGTGCACTGATGAGAACTCATTAAGAGCATAGTTACACAAGCTCCTGTAGGTGGGAGGTGAGAGGTGAGTGCTCTGTACCAGCTGAACATCAGTTTGAACGGTGTTGAAAGATGATGCTAGAAAGCTCTTCATTGCAAACACTGCAAGTGAAAAATTCCATGTGTGCATTTTTGAACACCTTCGGTGGCCAAACACAGCTGATGTATTGAGCCAAGTGGGATCTGGTTAAATAACTACAACTGCCCACATTGTTCTTGCACTGGGAGGGCGGTAGCAGCCTGGGAGCTGCATGGCTGTACTATACTGTAATGTGCCCTGCCAGATACAGTAGCCCTTTGTATGAGAGGATGATCTAAGCCATTGTTGTGCAGGGGGGTGCCCACCCGCACCATAGCAGCAAGCTGGGGCAGCACCAACAGCGGTGCCATCCTGCATGGAGGATGCTCTGAGCAACATCTGCTGTCCCCAAGCTGTCAGCCTAGCCCTACTGCATGCACCCATCTTGCAGGTTGGAACACTGCTTTTTTCAGAGCTATGGGATAACGAGGCTTGGTTCCATGCGGGTCACTAGGGTGCTGCTGTTTGTCCCAGAGCTGAAGCTGGTCCATTATCAGCTCCCGCTCTATCTTACATGCTCGTGTTAGTCAAATATCATTCTTTGAGGAAAATGACAGAGAGAGGAAATTATTTTATCAAGACGTGAAGTAGGTCATTGTTATATCCTGGCTTATCATTTTCCCTGTGATACAAAGAATCTGAACGGGGTGCTGGCCTTGTAGAATGAAAGCTTTCTCTTTTTTTCCTGCAGAAACCTGACAAGCCTGACACGGAGCAAGGCGCTGGGCATGACGTGATGCAGTGCTGCTGGTGCAGGGCAGGGTACAGCCTGCCCCACAGAGCCTGTCACTGGGGTCCCACTCCTTGTAAAAGCAGCAAACCCACAGCTGGAAAACAGCCATCTCTAATGCTCCCCATTTTCTTCCAAACAGCGAGATCGTGGCAATGCTGCTGAGCTGGTCAGTGGCTGGAGAACTGAAAAGGAGGGAAAGGGGAAGTATGAGGAAGCAAAGAGAGGACAATAAGCCAGGGAAGCAAAGGGAGATTGTGTGAAGGACAGCTCTGACCTGCCCTGACTCCAGAGAAGTGCTTTTGAGGCTGCTTCTTGAGTGCCGGGAGAGAAAAGGGCTGGGAAAGCACAAGATTCTGTTCTTTTTATCATATACTTCACTTGAAATAATATATATACAGATATATATATTTTAGTGAAAGAGAGAGAGAGAGAGAGAGAGAGATGCGCTGGGGCTTGTTTTTAGAATACATGTTCATCACTCAAAATATCAACCTTTGGTAAGTTTTCACCACCTGGGGAAAGGGCTCAGGAACCGGCACACACTATTAACACAGTTATCTCCCCCTACCCCGCCAGCTAAGTTCTGATTGAGAAGGCACTAACATGAGCTCAAAGTCAAATGGATTGTTGAAATCAACCTGAAAGCAAAATAAAACAAAACTACACAAAGCAGAATTGCTTCAAGCCGCTCAAATTCCTAATTAATTCAGAAAACAAATTAACCCTAGCCTCCTATCCGCAGTGCCTCTGCAGGGAAGTTGCTGTGGGAGGTGGTCCCTTTATCTCACTTTTAACATCCTTTTCAGACCATCTCAGACCACAGCTGCTGGCAGGCACTGAGTGTCCCGAGTGCTATGTGATAGTCACCAATTTGCCCATCCTAGAGCTTCTTATGGCCCAGGGATGGAGCTGTGCTGCAGGGGTGGAGCAGTGTCATTGTGGCTTTTAACACGCTATTTCAGCCTCAGAGTTGCAGAGACAATCTTGAGTGAGGCAGTTAACCCCAAGCCCTAGGCTGAACATCTGAGATGAGAGGGAAGGGGAGGGGAGAGAAAAGTAGAAGAGAGGAAGCTTTGGCAGTGTGCTGCCCTTTGGGACATCCCAAGATGGGCCATGCACATCCTGTGTGGGCCAACATCTTGGAAGAGGGACAGCACCTTCCTTCTGGGGGGCCTCTACCAGCAGGGCTGGGAAGTGAGGGGCATAGAGACCCTCCTGCCCTAACTGGCTTCTTCTGCACTCACAAGTTGGTTGCTTGCAAAGTCTAAGAAGTGATGGTTGCTCCATATGTTATCTCTTCTGGAGCCAGCCACTTCCTCTTGGTGTCAAACTTGGACAATTCCCATGGGCAGTACTGAAAAGACTTTTCCACTTTTAAAGATCTTCTCTGAAAGCAGTTGCTAGGATCTTGTTGGTGAGGATTAAATACTTGGAACAATCTAGCACAAGCGTCACTTTTGCTGGAAGTGAATAGGGCAAACTTTCCTATGAGTTGCCCTACTTACAACCCAGAGGTGCACCATGGAACGGCTTCCACAGCCTCACAACAGAAAGAGCCACAGTTCTCCACACTGCGTAGCAAAGCAAAGGCAGGAAAGTAAACACTAGGATTCACCAGGTGCAGAGTAAACAGTTCAATAACCCCCACAATCAAAGCCTGCACTGCTCTGATGCTCATAGGTGGAGCTTCCAGGTGCCTCCTGGTGCCCAGCCCAAGTCTAGCTGCCTTCAGCCTCTCAGCTGCCATAGGTATGTGCAATTAGATATGGAAGCCAGCGTGAGCTATTTTTTTCCTTTCGAGCTTCCTCTCTTTACCTGAAATGCTACATCTTCCACAGCTTTAAGGTGCCTTTGAAAAGGAGTGCCAGAGCAAGAACAAAAAAAGGCTGCATCTCCCCAGCTCCAAGAGCAGAGGAGTCCTTACCCAGATGTGACCTAGGGGCTTTGAACACCAAGCACTGTTAGCTGTAAATGCAGACCACTACAGTGTACTCAAGATTTCTCTTTGCAGTAAAGGCACTGGGAGCAAGAGATGGATAGGTTGCCAGCTGTGTCAGTATGATAAGACAAGCAAGGACACCAAAGCTTTCATTTGAAAACAAATTGAAACCTCGGCAGTGACGCAGGGCAAATCAGCACATAAGCCACGCATGGAACTCTGAGCAAGGCACCATGGGCAAAAGTTTCTTATCTTCAGCTGACGTCAATACGAATAGCAGCAAAGTGTTTCCTAGAGGAGGAGAAAGTCCAAAAGATTTTTCAGCAGTACGTGTGCTTTATAAAATGTTACTGCTGTCCTTGGGAACTTTTCATTGACAACGAGCAGACAGAATCACCCACGAGTTCTCCTAGAGGTCTGCTTGCTTATATGGGTTTAACAGTGCCGCTCCTGCAGGAACACTGCCTGCCGTCACTGCTGCATCCCAAAGATAGCCTGGGAAGCAAAGTCTCTCAGGCAGCACAAGGTACAGCTGTGATAATTACCCCACTTGCTCTGATGCTGTGTGAAACAGGACTTGGGGCGAGGCAGGATGTGGTGATCTGAGGCTCGCTGCAAGATGATGCTCCCCACAGCCACCTCCCCATTTCCCAGAGCTCCTGCTCCTCCAGCAGCCCATCCTAATTACCTCTACCGACTTTTGCTTTGCTTTCTAGTTTTGTTATTCTCATTAAAGCTAATTAACAGAAGAGTGGATGAGGCCCAGATATCTTGGGTGGAATTTTTCCTTGTCAGTAGTTTTCATTTTGCCAAGTTTTTTTGTTTGTTTGTTTGTTTTGTTTTGTTTTGTGTTTTTTGTTTTTTCTTTAAAACTCTTTTGATAATAAGAGGCAGGTGACCCAGCAGCAAAAACACTGCTCATCAGCCTGGACAGCTAAGGGGAGGCTTTCTCCACCCCTGAAAGCGCAGAGGAGCGAGCCTATGCTGCTGCAGAGTTGGAGTTGCACCTAAACCACAGGGAACTGTCCTGAGCCTCCTGAAATATTACCCAGCCTACCCTTAGTATCTGCTGTTTTGGGGCTGCATCTGCAAAGCAGTGCCTGAGTTGCATGCAGATCCAATGGGTTTTGCTGCTCTGAGCAATGGTGTAAGAACAGCTGATTCCAGAGGCCAATCTGCCAGGGGGAACAAAGAGATGGTTATAGGTTTGGGGAGAAAAAATAAGGAAACGAAAAAGAAAAGAGAACAAAGAGCCATTGACAAGAGGCAGAAATAAGCTAGGTCTTAAGTGTCATTCCCCATCTGATAAAACAAAAATGTCCAGAGCAACCATTAAGAAAAAAAAAAAAAAGCATGCAGGATTAAATATCTGTTTGGCTCTATGCACTGACTGTACACAGAGCTCTTTTTCCTTTCGTGCTCTCAGTTATCTTTCTTCTCGATTAATGTGGAGTTGGCTACATACTCACATGTGGATGATGCAGACCCATATTTTGGGAGCTGCCTTTGTGGAGTCTGCACTTCTAGGAGCCCGGAGCAAAGCAAAACAGCAACATGGGTGTGAAGGAGAGGAGAAGGTGCTTGGGCTGATCCTATGAGATGCATCAAAGGGATAGGGATGAGAGTTTGAGAGGGATTCAAAGCCAGAGGCAACTCCAGCAAGGGGTTAAAGATGGCAAGACAGTACTGAATAAAAAATACACAGCAAAAAAGGACAAGTGTGGGGGAGTGCCGCTGTGGGCTGCTTTGGGCAGACAGGACACTTGGGGACCATCAGGCAGCAAGGAGAAGGACGGGTGGCTGCCCCTCACTGGGCTGTGAGCGGCAGGGGGGCTGCACGCAATTTGGCTTTGCCGTGCCAAAGAGAAGGGGGATAATCCATTCTCCACAGCACGTGGAGGTAAATAAGGCAAGAAATAATGAAATTAAATTGCAGCAAGGGAAGCTCAATACAGCTGTCAGAAAAAGCTTCCTAATGGTAAGGACAGCTGCATATTGCAATTGCCTCTTGGGACCATGGTGTCTCCACCAGAGTGAGACGCATGGGGCTGTCAGGAACGGCTGGGTACAACTGCATGTGTTTCTAGGGAGCAGGGATGTGCTGGTGCTTCTTGACAGTTTCTCTTCCAACCACACTTTTTGAAAACAATTGGAGGACTGCCAAGGTCAATGGCACTGCGGTGATTTCCACTGGTGACAGAAAGAAAGCCAGGTAAGCCCAGTACTCTTTCTCTCTAACCATAGTATCTGTTTGCATGGAAGTAGATGTACCTGCTCAATATTCCTTTCTCTGCACACTTCCCTGGCCTCCTCTTCTCACCATACAGATCACTAGCATGTCCCTGAAGCACAGGATATGATGTCCTCTTGGGAACCCACCTGGGGAAGCAGGAATTCAAAGGTGAATAAGTAAAAATATGGGGTGTTTTATTTTCTTCTTCTTTTTTAATATAAGTAAAATAGGGACTGAATTCTGCAAACGTACACGTGGTTTACTTCACTGTTAACCCAAGGGTTAACATCCTCACACTCAAGGCCCACCTCCCCTGACTGGACCTCCCCATTAAAAGGTCTGTGCTTCTGTATAGCGTGTTCTTCAAAAGCCAGATGACAATAAGAAGTTGTCCTACTTAAGCAAGGCACCTATTTCACTTCTCTCACCACATCCATAAGAAAATGGCTGTGCTAAATACACTTTGGGATCAAAACCCCGTTAAGCAGAATAGATTCTATGCACCAAACCGACGGGCTTCTTGCAGATTTGTTGCTATGGTGCTATTGCCTTGAGAAATTAAAATATCACTCATCAGCCTCCATGGGAGCCTACCCAGAAAAGTAACCACCACAAATTAATAGAACATTGTTTTGGCTGCGGTCACCGAGAAGTTAATTTGTTTTAAGCTTCAATCATCCTTAACTTCACGTTTGGCTGTTAACCCACAAACTGATCATTAACTGCATGTAATGAATGACTAATTTCTAAAGGATTGTTCCAAAGTAAGTTGCTTTTTCATTTGTTGCCGAACGACTTTAATATCTCCCACCAGCACATGGGTGACCTATTGATTCCCCCATAAGAATCTGAGGTGAAGCAGGGAGGTACTTGCAGGTTATCTGCCTATAAACAGGCTGCTCAGAGCTGATAAACTTGCTGGGGCTGCATCCTCTTTTCCAATTTCACTCAAGCTTCCCAAAGAGGCAGGAGTAACCTGGCTGGGTTGTTGTGGGTCACAGCTGGAGGTCTTTAATCAACATTCCCAGTGAAACAGCAGGAGTTTGGTTGGCCTGAAACCCAAATCAGGATTTTGCTGGTATTTACTTTGGTGCTTGTTCTTTTCACAGCAGTGCAGCTGGTTATGGATGAATGTGATGTTGCTGCAGAAATGATCAAATGCCAGTTGGACTTCTTATTTTTTTTTCTCTCCCAAGTTTTAAAATGCCTACAACTGAAATGTTCTAGTGGCAACTCGTTTAGGCTGTTTAGAGGTATCTGCTAGTAAATGAAATAAGCAATTTTTTGTTTTACGTAAACAAACTCTTCTGACTCACAGTCCCTGTGGTCAGACACGAGGCAATCCTCCTCTCCCATCTTAAGGTCTGTAAGGCCCAAGAAGCTGACTCTGACTCACTGAGGAGGGGTGAGGACTGGGCCATATCCACAATGTGCACATTTCTTCCTGACAGTGCAGGCAGAAGTAAGACGAGAGAAAGCTTGCATTGCACTGGCTTCAATTTCTCTTTGGGTATCACTGGGCTTTGGTTGTTCTCTTTGGTACGAGAATGAGTTAAACTCATATTTGTAAGTATCTGTTTGAACTCCCCTGCACTGATAGGCACGGGCATTGGGAAATGTGTACTTAGCACCACCATTGCTGCATCTTTGAACTTAATTTGGAAGCATCCCTGTCACCCCAGTGGAAGTAGAACACGATATGGAACTAAAAGCTTCCTGCCAGACTGACAATGCTAAGTGCTGCTAGCTTTTTCTGGAGAAGAGTTTTCAGCAAAATATTTTCTAATTGAGGAATGCTGATTCCTTCAAACTGTTGACTTTCTGGTGAGAACCACAAAGGAAAACATGCCCACCAAATTTCTCAAATAAAAGTAATGAAGAAAAAATTAGGAATGTCTAATGTGTTTTCATGTTACTGGCATTTATAATGGTGTTTTCTTTATTCAAATGATGCCTGCTATTTAAATAATTTTACTTTCAAGTGAACAAAAAGCAGCATGAAAGTATTGAAATGCAATGTTTCAGTTGACTCCTACTGCTTTTTTTGTTGTTTGCCTGCAAACATTTTCCACGGTTTGAGTTTTCAGTTCCTTTTTGTGACCTTAGGGGTATTTCTTCCATTTCAAGTACCTTCTATTTGCAGAAAACAGCAAGCAGATACTTGTGCCCAAGCAGAAAACAGGGTGAAGCTCCAGCTAAGGCAGGCCATGGAAACACCAGGAAAACATTCCCAGTGCATCAGCACCTGGTGCCATGGCTTCAGTGCACAGCAGGGCTCTGCTGTGGGTTGTTCAGATCAAGCATGCCATGGGCCTCCCATGAGGAGCTGCCAGCGTGGGGCCCAGCAGGACAAGAAAATGGATAGGAGCAGGCTGAGAACTGGAGGAACAGTCTTTTTTTTTTTTTTTTTTTTTTTTTTTTTCCCTATGTGCATTTATTGAATTTTCCAGTTGCAGAAATGCAATCAAGTCAATTCACAGTCCGCAGGAAGAATGTCCTGGTGTAACAAAAGTACAAGGTTTCCAGCATTCATTTTTACTGCTAAAATCTTGCTGAAAAGTATCTATTACCACTCATAGAGAAGGAATGTTCCTGATGGGGACAAAGCTCCCAGTGAAGTCCTGGATTGTAGCACAGGGACCAAGGAGATGCAGAGGCTGCCACTGCTGCTGCTACTGCTGCTTTTAACCATGCCGTGTCCTGCATCACAGTGGGACCAGCAATACACCAGTAATTTCTGCTGCTGCCTTGTGCACTTTTGTAAAGCTGTCTCCTCAGACTACACCAAACTCACATTGGAAAGAGTTTTCCAGATCCCAGCGAGCTCCCAGTTCTGCCAGCTGAATTGATAAGAGGGCCTCAGGCAACAAGCCTGACTATAGGGACAGCCACCCCTGTGATCACAGTTATCATTGCTCCTGAGGACAAGAACCACAATAAAGTGGTTAATAATAATAAACCCAGATCTCCAAGCAGCAACACTGCCAGCAGTGCTCACTTCATGCCTTGGGCCAAGATGTGGAGAAGCTTGGACTGTGAGGTGCTCAGTGCGGGGCTGCTGGGCTGCCGAGCAGCTCTGCTGGCCTGTAGGGCAGGTGCAGGGCTGGACACAGGATGCGGGAGTGAGAGTATCTCAGGATGCCAGAATGCAGGATGTGGGGTGCAAAACAGAGATGGGAGATGCGTGCTGGGGGATGAGGGGGTGTGGGGATTTCGGGAAGAGAGGATGAAGGATACGGGGAAGCAGGGATGCGAGGTTGGAGGGATGGCGAGGCGGCTGACGGGTTACGGCGGCGGCGGCCGCCCCCTGCCGTCGGTACGGCCGCGGTGCCGGTGGCTGCGGGGCCGGGGCTCCTCTGGGAGCTGCCCCGATGTTGCCCGCTGTTCCTCGGGTCGGCACCCGCTGCTGCGGAGCCGCCCGTCTTCTGCCCCGCGACAGCCGCTTCCCGCCAGCCGGCCCCCTGCTTTGGCCCAAAGATGATGACGGATCGTTGTGTTTTTTGCTTTTTTTCCCCCCCTTTGTTTGTGCCAACACTTGGCGACAAAGGAGCGCGCATTTTCCGTGCAAGCTGTCCCGCGGTGCCATCGGGTTACTGATTTATCCCATTAGTCACAGCTTAGAGGTCAGAGTAGCACATTCAGAGGCTATTTGTCCACTAGCTGGAGTCACTCACGGCTGACAAAACCGTCCTCGTTTCCAGCTCCCTGTGGCTGTGTGAGAATCAGAGCCGCGAGTAGGAATGGAGCCCTCTGCACCCATTTTCCCAACTGCAGAGCATCCTGAATAAGGCAGCAGCACAGCGAACCTGTGCCTACAGGCAGCTCGGTGGCTCCAGTTTTCCTTCCCCAGGGACTGCTGGGACACCCGCACAGCTCTGCGGTCACCAGCCACCTGTGGTGGGGCTACTTTCTTATTCTCTATTTTTGTTTGAGAGAGAGAGAGGGAGAGAGAGAAAGAGAGAGAGAAAAGAGAGAAAAGAGAGAAAGACAGAAAGAAAGACACAAAGAAAGAGAGAAAGAGAAAAATAAATAAATAAAGAAGGAAAGAAAGAAGGGAGGGAGGGAGGGAGGGAGGAAAGGAGAAATGGTACATTTTCACTATTATGAGAATGTAGTTACAATCAGGCTGTGCTGTACTAATTTCTTAATCTCCTCTAGGATGAACTAGAAACTTACTCATGTGATTACCCAGTTCTCATCAAATATACACAGAACCAACCCCTAGGACTGGTACAGCACGTTTTCCATGGCTGTTCTGTGCCACTTGTGCAGTGGTAGCAGCACAGCTAGCAAGAACCAGGCCAGCATGTCTCTCAAGCTTCACATTACTGTCAACCACTTCATGAGACTTTTTAGGCAGCCAAAACCTGGGGCTTGGGAAAAAAAATAAACCTGCTCACAAAGAGCAAGAGGAAATCATGCCAAGACAGAGGTGAAGTCATCCCAGGCAGAGGTGTGGAAGTCTCCCCTGCGCACTACAGGCAGACTGTTCAGGCATCACATTCCAGAAAAAAAAGAAATGTGTTGTTCCATGGGTTTTAATTTTTATCCCCCATTTTTTATTTATTTATTTATTTATTTATTTTTTAATTTGCAGAGCCTGAAATTTTCCAGCAGAGGTGTAAACCATCTGTCATGAATTTAAGGCAACTGACAACAGGGTTGATTTTCTTAGCTGCCTTTCCCCTACGGATAACCCAGAGGTCCCCCCAGGGCCTGCAGACAATAGGTTGCTAACTGTTGACATTGATAGATAGGCTTCCTCCCCCTCCGTACAGCCTGGAAAAGTGTTTGCCTGTCTTGTTGCTTAAACAAATCAAATGTTCCAATCCCAAACAATGCTAGAGCTAATAATGGAAACTGGGACTGCTTTAGGGTTTGAGTCTCCTGCTTCCCGGTCCTTTCCATTCCCACCCCTCTGCTCCATCCAGCACTGAGATTGCATTTCATTTAATTATGAAGTGTGTGCACATGTGTGGCAAGGAATTACAGAAATCATTCCAAAGATACCAGTGTCTTGAACTGTGGCACTGATGCAGGATTTGAACTGGCAAGGTGGGGAATTAGTCTTCTACAGAAACGAAAACAACAAATCACTGTATGCCTTTCTCTCACCTGGCTGACTCCATCTGATCAATGATCCCTCTATTTGCTCCTAGAGATGGGAACCAGTCATAGAAAGAACCATGGCTGCAGCACCAGTGTGAATACAGAAATACAGAAGCAGGGACATGTTTACTGCTGCATACTCCCGGAGGCAAGCTTGGCTTACAGCTCCTGCACCCATGTGCCAAAGTACTTGTGGTACAGACGTGTTAAAACCCTTGCACCACAAAATACTGGATCTATTTTGAGGGTGAGAAAGCATCTGGCTAGCAAACTAGCTATGTAGGTTTTGTCCTGGCTCTGTTAAAAACCTCGTTTCTAACAGAATATGGGAAGTAATGAAACTGCCTGCAGTAAAATACCTGATAAGCCTTTCCTCCTCTACAGAGAGGGTAAATACATATAATTTTCCAATTAGCTCTTGCTCTGAGCAATTATGTTGATCAAATAATTGAATAAGTGACAGGAATGTGAATTCTGGAGACAGTTAATTTCCTTCATCTGCCAGTTTATAGCTTGACTTGCATGAACGCATAAACCAGGCAAACGTGTTATTTATAACTTTGGAAGAACAATTATAACAGGCATGAAGAGCTATGTTTTTGGTGTGCAGAGATGAAGGTTTCTGCTAGTAAATTACAATAATAGCATAAAAAGTGAGTTTGCTGTTTATAGCCAGCATGTGAGACAGGAAGGATGTGGGACTTGCAGATGAAACAGTGAGTAAGGTCAGAGGCAGTGCTAGCAGGGCTGGAAGTGGTGCTGATAACAGTACGGGGCAGAAGGGCAGCTAAAGCCTTACTGTCATGTTTGGTGACACATGGCATTTGCACTGCCCTAGGGACTGTCAGCACAGCTCCACCTCCCCTAAGAATCCCTGCCCTTCTGCACACCCACCCACCCCCCTTCATATTGAAGCTGAGTATCGTTTTTGAGGGAGAGCCAGGATCGAAATCACTTTGCATGGATGATTCTTTGCAAAAGAAACAAACAAGCTGTTTCCTACTTGGGATAGGTCCTGGACAAGAACCAAGAAGCTCTGGAAAAAAGAAAGAAAAAACAAAACAGTCCAGTATGCTCAGCATTTATGCACAAGAATGACCTTCACAGAGCTGGTCCCGGTTTCTAGCAAAAGCACAGGACGCACATGGGAGCTTTCTTTAGAAATAACTTTTTAAAAAGAGCTAGGAAAACAACACATTTGTTTTTCTTCTTAAAGCTATCTTTAGATTGTCTTAACCAGTTGTATCTTTTATCTGAAGCCCCCGTAGCAATCCAGCCTCTTATCCAACAGGAACTAATTAGCAGAGACGTACAGTAATAAAAGTAGCGCACAGGCATGAGCCGCTGCCTCCCAGGGAGCATTACCTGGATGAGATCTATGCTGGCTGCAAAGAGTAAAATTGCGCAATTAATTGCTTCCTGATTAAAGGCATTTGCAGTCTGGACCTTACATCTTCAAGGTCTAAAAACAGACACTAAGGTAAATCTGGAGCTTGCCCACAGTCGTCAGAAGTCCTTGCCGCAGACTGCAGCGATTGGTGATGTGATTTTGGTTTACGAAGAAATACTTTCCTGTCTGGGCATATTATGCCCTAAGCCAAGTCTTCAGTAAGTCAAAACTAAGGGGCAACAGAAGGTCTTGTGTGGATTTAACTAAATTTCTAAGCCAGTTTGGTTAAAGTAGCACCATTCTTCTGTGGGGACAAGATCCTAGGGGAATTAATTTCCCAGGCTGTGAAGAAGCAGAAGACACAAAACTCCCCTGGATGCTTCAGGCTAGAAGGCTATTTAAATGGTAATAAACATCAGGAAAAATCAAGAAATGACCACTGATTACAGATGCAGCGGGAGAAGGGTTGTCCTGGGTGAAGGGGCCAGGCTGTGGGGAGACCTGCTGACTGCTGCACCCTGATGGGGCTGCACAGACAAGACGGGGCCCATCCTCAGGGTGGCCTGAGACCTGCTGCTGTGGGAGCTGCTGGGCCTGCAGGCTGGCTGCCATGCAGAGAAACCATCAGGGGGAAAACCAAAGGGCAAAACAAGGGTGTTTTAGTGCACAAAATTCCATTCTTGCTGCCCCCTGGGAAGCTGCAGTGCTGGTGATTTACGGATCCCACCAGAGAAGGGCTTTGTTTGGCACCACAGTTTTTCACGCTTGAGTTAGAGTGTTACAGGAATACACATTTTGTTTGCCTGCATTCTGCTGTTGCCCCAGAATTGTCCCACCATCACTTCTTTGAATGCTGGCTTTGTGATATTCAGCAGAAACATGCTGATCTTTCAAGCAAGAAAAACATTTTAATATCTAATTAACTCTGAGTATAGGAGTGGGCCTGTCAAGCTCAGGGTGAAATGTTATGCTCTTAAGCATGCATTTAAGCACCTTCCTGGATGGAAGTTTGAGGAACAAAGGTGACAGGCCTTCTTTGTGAGCCCCCAGCCTTCCTCCCCACATATGTTGTATTAGTGAGAACAGTGGGGTGTTGTATGGACTGAATTATGGAAGGCTGATGCACAGATAGCAATTTAACATGCAGTTTGGCCACTCTCCTCCACAAAGCCAATCCAGCACCTCTACAGGAGAAGTTGCATCACGGGGAAAGAAAACAATCATACAATTGTTAGTGGGGGGGGCGGGAAGGAAAAAAAAGCGAGCAAAGCACTGAACAGGAGCTGCTTATCAAAGACTCAGATTTTGGGAGGAAAATTCCCTGAATCCCAAGGAATCCTCTGCAGAGTTTCAAGTGCCCTTCTGACAGCCCCATCTCACAGGAGCTGGGGCAGGGAGCTGGGCCCCTTCCTCTTGTGAAAACAGGGCCTGGAGAGCTGAAAATGAATGTTAACAGGAGTCCCCAGAGAGCAGCAGGGCTTTGAAGCTGTAATTAAACAAACTTGGTCTTAACAAATCTGACTGGCACAAGCAGTTGCGTGTGAACTGTGGTTTTATAAACAGTAGGAATTACTCAGAGTCCAGACAATCAAAGCTTGGAAGCGTCTGAGGTGGGATTTTCCCTCACCTCACAGTCAGACCAAGTGCCATCTGAAGTTCACATCTCAGTTTTGCCCAAGCCTGCAGGTGTTTACATCTGCATGCCTTATACTGCAAAGGATTTGGCTAACTCACCTCCACAAGAACTTGGATTTTAACTTGTCTAGGGAACAGCTGCATGACTTATTTTTAATGACTAGAAATCATCCTTAATTAAAGCATTTATAAGGACTTCCCCAACAGCCATGAAGTAAATTTGATCTCTCGTTCCTCGTCCACCTCCCTATGCAGTGCTTTCAGCAATCACCTGAATCATTTAGCACATCAAAATGATATTTCCTACAGCTGCAGGGTCAAATTGTCTTTTGGGTAATCTAAGCCCATATTTAAGAATACAGATCCTGCTATTACATGAAGGGATTTGTATCTCTCTCTTCTTATATATTGTTAGCTCTTGTCCTGATCTGTTAGAGCAAACAGAACACAGTTGTATCCACTTGCATTAATCATCAGATGCCTGTTATGCTCTTCTCACCAATGCAGAGCGCTTGTGAGACACCCACTGGTAACCATGTGCCATCACAGCTCTCTTCAAGTAGGGGAGCAGATTCACTTAATCCTCCCAATATAATTTTCTGCTTGGTTGTGAAGTGGGATGTTCAGCACATGGGAAGGAATGTAACCATGATCCAGCAAGAGCATAGGGAGGGAGAGAGGATAAACAACACAGAGTCACAGAACAGTGATCCAAAATTGCCATGAAGCTGTCCTGGTTTGTCACGTAGACTTCTGGGAAGAGAAATGCTGTTCAGTGGCCAGTACAGTCCAGGCCTCCTGGCATCATTTGCTCTCTGCTGTGTCAAACTGAGGACATCTGCAGCAGAGAATCTTGCTCAACCCGTAGCCCTGAAGACAAGGATGGTATCATGGGATATGCTACAATCATTTAAGTTTCATTAGCAAAGTTTCCTAAATACTCAGGAAGAAATTGCTCTCTGTTATTGTGGTGGCTCAAGAAAATTCTCATCTTTTACGCTAGTTAGCATCCATTGTGTTATAAAGGACTTAAAATTTATTTTCATAAAAGCAGAATACTACATGTGATTGGGAAACATTCTTTCCACAGTTGGTGGTGTTTGTCTTTATGCTGACTTTCAGAATTGTAGGCACTGGACATGCAACACTACACTTAAACCTCAGGGGAAGAGGATGTGTCTACAGGCTGTGTTCATAAAGCTCTGACAGACAGGTCGCATTCTGGAGCTTAATTTCTTCACAGAAAACATGCTGGGAGACTTAAGTAAAAGGCAGCCCAATTAAAACATGACTTCTACAGCAAAAGGAATGTAAGGAGTGCTTAGGGTGTGAAGATGGGTAGTAAGGACCTTGCATGACTGTGCTAGAGTACAAATCTGCATTATGAAAGTTAGACTGGTTGAGCTCTTGTTTGGAATTTCGTTTCAGTACTGAAATATAATGACAAGTGGCCGTGCAGTCTTGACTGAGACCTTTCACTTAGCCATAACAAGTTAACAACCATAACATAGATGAAGCCGAGATAAGCAAGTTTTCACACCCCTGCAGGGGCTACCAGTCAAGCAAAATGTCTCTTGGGCAGATTGAAAGTTACTTGTTGATACATACCTCTAAAAAGTAGACAGCTGAGAATCTGAGATTTGCTGAAAGATGTCTGCTGATGATGGAGAAACACAGCAGGAAATCATGAGGAATTAAGAGCCTGATGGTACAAAAATCAGCACAGGGGAACACTACCAAGCAAGGAAGAAAAGAACTGTGAGATGTTGGCCCTAACACCCACGTCTTTTGGTTGAGCATCTTCATTTCCTAATGTACTACAAAAATGTCCAAAAACAAGCTGCAAGGTAGAACAGATTTAATGCTCACACCTACCCATGACATGCTAAGTTTCAAGTGATAAAACTCCACCTAGTGAAAAGATGGGGGTTACTGCAACATTCAAGCTGAGTGTGTAATAATGGAAAAGTTATCTCTGGAAGGTAGCAAGCCTCACACCATTACACTCTCCTAGTGTTGAAATGGCTTAATACATCCGCCTCAAATCATAGTAGACTACAGCTGATCCTCTTCTTGCTTTTACTCAGATACTATTTTGAGAAAGACTTTCTTCAAATTGCATCCTACTAAGCTATATGCCAACTTTATAGAAAGGGAACATAATGGACAGTGTAACTGACGTCCTCTGGCTTTTGCCACCTTGCTGCCTCTTACAATCACATCACAAATGTTGACTGATCTGAAGCTCTTCAATATCACTGTGGATTTATTAATGGACTTGATCTTTGAATCCCTTAATATCTTCTTTCTGATGATGTAATAAATCACTAGTGTTCTATGTCCCAAAAGTTTATATTAAATGGATGTATATGGTTCCCACTGTTCAGAAAAGTTATTGCATAAAATTCTAATACATAAATTCATCTGAATAACAATTTAAAAAAGTATACAACACAGTTTTATCAGAACAGCTAAAGGAAACAAATCCCTCATACAGAAACAAACCAAAGCCTTAGCAAAACTACAGTTCTCTCTTCCCCAAATCAGTAGAACAGCTATTGTATTATTTAATAGTTACTGCAAATTTTCATTTTAATCACACTACCTCCACAAGCAAACAACTCAGAAAAAGAAAAGCCCCATTTCAAACTGATGTATGCAAATCTGAAATGTATTTATTAAACAATGACTTTCAGCACACACTGGCTTTATCTGTTAACTGAATTAACATACAAAGTGGGTTTAATGCTATTTACACTCCGTTTTCCTTAAGCCAATGTTTTTCTTTGATTATGACTTTAGAATAGATTCACAAGTTACAAAATACCAAAGCTCCCTACAGTTTATAGAACTTGAACTTGTGTGCATTGCTAACAGGTACATGAATACAACACTGGAGCACCCAAACAAAAGGCCAGATTCCTTGATCCATTAAAGCCAACATCCGTGTAAGCCTGTTTCTCCATGATGGCAGCTGATAGACTATCAGAAGGACGTGCATGCCTTTATTAGATTGATGAAAGGAATGGTGATAAGGACATAACAAAGTACATGGCAGAATTAGATCTTACATTTCACCCTCTGGTTAGAACAAGATGTGCTGTGCCAGCTTGTAACAGAAGCGTGAATAGGGCTCTTCAATTTAATAGCATGCCAGAGCCTAAAAAACAGGCATCTACAATTCAGTTTCTTACACAAAATCCTCAAGCATCACAATAATCAATGTTGATCTATGGTTTCACAGCTACCCTCCTCTTGCACAGCAAAAAAAGGAAGTGACATAAAGCTCAGATATTTATTCTTTGCTCACAAATAAAGATACTTTCTTCTGCTTCACATGAAACACTGAAATACACCTGTCTCCAGAGAAAAACACCCTCCTTTCTCCCTGTCTTTCAAACTACCCATCATACTCACAGTTCACTAAAAAAGTAATCAAGGCCAGATTACTACCCTTGCTTACTTCAAACAGTTTATAGAAAATACATTACTTCGATATAATTTAATAGGCTCTGGTATCTAAGAGAGTTCACTGGTGGAAAAAAAATGCCTGTTTGGCAACTACAGCTATTTCAGTGGTTTTCAAACCATTTTAGCTCAGACTAATGAGTTACCCTTTAAAAATAAAACAACATTTTGTACTTTTTCGTTGTTGTTGTTATTTTCTCTCAAAATGACAAAATTGGTAATTTTGGACTTGGATAGCAACTAATCAGATGCTTGGCAAAATCTGACAGCTCAAAAAGCACTTTAAGAACAAGAGAATGAAAACTAGCCACCAAAACAAAATCTGCATGGAGCTGGAAATGTGAAAACATGGAAAAAAGACAAAGCTGCAGTATAAGCAGTTACACAGGATATTATACTAGTGATTTCTTCTGTTTCTTCATGCAGTCATGAGGCAATCATTACCATGATATAAATCATGAAAGCTTTCATCTGAAAACACAAGAGGAATAGGATACTCAATTATTCCACTTACGATCTTGTTAAGATCTTATTAAGTGTCCAGTATAAGATTATGCAGCTGTAACAATTTTAGCTCAATTAAGAAGGCCTGCAAAATGAAGGGGAAGACGTTTATGCAGCTTAGAAGGCAATGCTGGTAGCCTTCTAAAGACAGCCTTTGCATAAGCCTATTTCAGTTTCACAAATACAGAATAAGATAGGCATCACCAATCCAAACCTAAAAGCATTTTTGTGTCATGAATACCATCTACATTCAAGTTCTCAATCAAATGTAGTCCTTGTGTGTTCTGTAAAAAGGACTGTTCTTCTGGGTTGGTTATTGCTATATTACAGGAAACAAGGATAGCATTTTCAGGAGAGTTAGAGCATGCATTTTGTAGATCACATAGTTCACAAAAACCCTTGTAGCCAGCGTCTTTATCCTCTGCTGCTTCTTAGGGCAAAACTAGAATTCTGTTTCTCCCAAATGAAACAGTATCTTCATTAAGTCCCTCTCCCTGACTTGAACATTCTGAGAGCATTTATGCCTTTTTGCTGTGGTTTCTACCTGCAGGTAATGGCCCATAATGCACTTCAGACAGAACCTCTAGCAAGAGTGCACAGTTCATCAGATGGACCTGACTCCAGTGAAATCCATGAGAAAACAAGGGGAATACAAAGAGGAAGGGAAGAAAGGTATCCTTGTTTCTTCTCTGAAAGAAAAAAGTGTTTCTGACAATAAGGAGCTCTGCTTTCAGAGCTGTAATCTGACAGGCAAGCTTATTAAAGAGAAACAGCCCCTCGCTCAAACACAAGAATTAAGTCAAGATTTTTAATTTAGATCTGTTCTAGAAATGAATTAAGAGATTACATATATAAGAGAAACTGAGGAGTCTGCACTGCTATCAAAGTTGAATTTGAAAACCCATGCTCTTTATCTCTACTGCTGAGTCACATCTAATGGTGGATGTGCCTCACCAAATACCACACCCTGGGAGCATTTCAGCACTTCCCTTCTACCAGAGCACTGCCTTAAAAAAAGAACACACACAATGATGTGACAAGAAGTGATCTTTTCCTGCTGAACAAGGTACATATATTTAAGATTTTCACAAACATTTGGCCAAAAATTGTACATCATAGTACTGCCCAAGTCACAAAAACAACATTAACCATTCTTAGAGGATATGCTGTACAAGGACACATGATTTCAACAGCTACCTCTCACTTTCCTGCACCCCCCCAGAAGAAGTGTTGGACCCCTGAAGCCCTTGACTGTAACTTCAGTCTCTGCAATCTTACAACCAGATTTCTTCATTTTTCAGGAGCTCAAAAAAACCATTCAGTTCATATATGCAATGTACAGCATTTTCACTAACTGCTTTCACAGTCTGTTCATAAGAATTGTTAGTTCACTTCACACCACAGAGGTAGTACTTTCTGGATTTATACGCATCAATCTTGAAGCATTTCTCAGATCCTGTAGCTGCTTGGCTGGCTTTCCAACTCCCTCCTCAAATCTTTTTTCCACAACAGGAAGGACAGTTTCATAAAGGAAGGATGCATTCTGCCTAATGAATGCTTTCTTCTCCGGGTCCTGTTCGCACCGTAAACTGTAATCAACATGCTGGACAGCCACAAGGATGATTTCCACAAGGCTCTCCAAAAGAACCATATGCAGCTCTGGAAAGTAAAGCTTTAATGCTTCCTCCAAGAAGGCCATTGTCTGCTTAGTGAAAGCTACTACAGTATAGCTAAGATTAACCCAGCAGTCATCACCAGTGTATTGGTCAAAGTTGCCTACGCCGCAGCTCTTCATCTCCTCCCTGAGTTTCCCCAGAGCCTCTGGAGTCATAAGGTTCATCCTCCTCCACATCTCCTCAGAGTTGCGGTGCTTGGTGGCCTCGATGATTATATCCTTGTAGCTCTGCAAAGCACCTTTGATATCCTTTACCAGAAGGGCATGGATGATGAAGGTGAGATCCAGTCCAATGTCACTGAGCTGCTTGCAGTGCTCTTTAGCTACCTTGGGTATTAAAGAAAAACAAAGTGTTGTTTGATAAATTGGGTAAGCATAGAAAATATAAAGGGGGCGTGCATTCTCAGAAAACAGGGACGTGCTAATCACGGTTCACTTACTTCTGTCTTGAGAAACTCCTTATTACTGAGAAATCAAAAATCAAAGGACAAGCCACGGTTGTCAAAAACACCGGACAATTACATTATAATCTTTTTCTCCCCCCATAACATGAGAAAACTGGTTACATAAAAAATTAAGGAAGCATAGTCTAGTACAGGTTTGGAAAGGAAATATTAAGTCTTCAAAATACTCACTGTTCAGATGAGATTATACAAATTTTAGGATTTCCAGTTAAAAGCAAATTAAGGAAAAACCTATTCGGCATTTCTGGTAAGGGCAGGATTTTTCTCACTGTGTATTTTCATCTTAATGTTTTGTCTGTTAAATTTAAAAAAATAAACCAACTCCAAACGAATATGAGCAGTCTAATGAAGGAAACTCTTCCAGAGTTGCACCCAGTCAACAACTATGCTAGGATAAGAAACAAAGACCTGCAAGCTTTGTTCAGGCCACTGTGGCACACCTCCCTCTTTGTGCACTCTTACCTTCACGCACTCTGCTGCAGTCGACAAGCTCTCCTTACTGTCAAACACTTGCTTACTAAAGGCATCTACGAACATCCTCATGGAAGAGCGGGCCCACACAACGAAGGCAGAGTAGCAGCCATTGTTGCCCGCGAAGTCCGTCTCAAACTCTCTGGCCGTCTCTAGAAGGCTGGTGAAAAAGACGTGGCAGAGTTTGTGGATGTAGAGCAGCGTGGCACCTTCAATGCGCAGCTGTCGGATGGCCGTGTGCACCGCGGCCGCCCGGTTCTTCAGGAAGAGCTCACAAGCCTTGGTGGACTGGCCCAAGCGAATGAGCTGGGACACGGCTCGGCGCGTGGCTCGCGGCCCTCCTCGCAGCGAGCGGTCCGGAGACAGCTCAAAGACCAGCACGTCCGTAAGCTGCCTGACCCGCTCATCCACCTTGGCCCGCAGCTCCTTCACGGGCTGGCTCGCAGGCTTGTCTCCCAAGTACTCGTTGAGTTTATCGAGCAGGTCCACAGCCCCTTCAAAGTCCCGCTGAGCGATGCAGACGTCCAGGTCCTCCGGCAGCTCCTGGATCCACTCAAGCGAGAGGTCGACCGCCTCCTCCTCAGCGGAGGGCTCTTCTTCCTCCTCCTCCTCCTCCTCCTCGAAGGGGTTGGTGGACTCAGGTGTCGGGGCGGGCCGGGGCAGGGCCTCCTGCTCCAGGCGTCGCTTCTCACTGAGGGCCCGGTTGCGCTTGGTCTCCTCCAGCACCTCCAGCCACTCCTTCTTGATCTTGGCGTTCTCGGCCTGGAAGATGCGGCTCTCGGGGAACATGAGCAGCTTGAACATGTCCTTCATGGGCGGGTTGTCCTTGACGTTGATCACGGCCAACCCTTCCAGGGGGTACAGGGCGTCGTAGCGGTAGGCGCCGCGGCGGTTGGGCAGGGCGGTAGCCACCAGCAGGCAGTCGTTCATCAGGAAGGCGTGCACCCGCTGGATCTGCGCCATGTGGTCGGCGTCGTACTCCAGCAGGTCGCCGTTGTACACCAGGTACTTGCCGGGGCTCTCGGGCAGCAGGTCGCGGCAGCCCTCCACCTTCTCCAGCAGGGTGGTGAGCGTCCGCTGCCGGCCCTCCTCGCTGGCCGCAGCCTCCTTAGCCGACAGCGGCAGGAAGGGGTCGGCGGAGGCTGCGGCGGCGCGGCGGGCGCCCAGGGCGGGGTCGTCGCGGTCGGCTTGCAGGAGCAGGGCCTGCGTGACGGCCTCCATGATGCCCTTCTGCTCGGTGAGGATGTGGCTGAGCTGGTACATCTCGCTCTCCAGGTAGCTGATCTCCCGCGCCGTCTCGATGAACTGCCGGTAGTTCTGGTAGACGTTGCGCTTCAGGCTCTGCGCCGTCTCCTCTTGGAGCGCCTGGATGCGCTGCCGGTGCTCCTGCAGATCCCGGTCGCCGTCCGACTGCTGCGACAGCTGCTTCACGTACTCCGCCGCCGCGAAGCCCCCCGACTCCAGCTGCCGCCGCAGCCGGCTCCCGCCGCCGCCCTCCCCGAGAGCCAGCGCCATGGTCACCGCCCGCCGCCGCTGCTAAGGAAACCCCGACTGCGCTTGCGCACGGCGCCCCCGACGCCCCTCGAGACGGCTTCGCCGCCTCCCGCGCGCATGCGCAACCGCTCCGCCGGAGAGCAGCGTAATAGAAGCGTCATCGGGGGGCGCGGTTCGTACGAGAACGTCCGGTGAGGTGTGCGCATGCGCAGTTGAACAGAGGTGGCCGTGGTAGTGCGTGGCGCGGAGTGCGTAATCGCAGCGGTTCGGCGGTCGGCATGGAGAGGGAGCAGCAGGAGGAGGATGAGGGTGATGATGACTTCGCGCTGGCGCTGCAGCTCCAGGAGCTGTGGGAGGCGGAGGGGGAGGCGTGCGTAAAGGCCTCGCCGGACCCCGCGTCTCTCTGCCCGCTGTCGGTGGTGGATGAAGCCTGGGAGCTGCTGGACCCCAGCCCCGACGTGCACGGCCTCTTCGTGCAGTTCAACGAGGCGCTCTTCTGGGGGCGGCTGGCGGCCGTGGAGGTGTCCTGGAGCCCGCGCATGACCCTGTACGGCCCGGGGGGGGGGGGGGGGGGGGGGGAGGTGGGGCTGGGAGCCCACGGGTGGCGCTGCTGGGATTCCTCGGGCACCCGAGAGGGTATTGGGCTGTCAGTTCTCAGCCGGCTTCGCGTATTGTAAAAACGTGTCGCTGTCACTATTCTGTTCTCGGGTCTCTTTCAGCTGCGCCGGGGTGTGTAAATACGAAGGGGACGGTGGGATGTGTTCTATTCGTCTGAGTGAGCCGCTCCTGAAGTTAAGGCCGAGGAAGGATCTGGTTGAGGTACCTGAAGGCTGCTGGTATATCCAGATGTGAAATGGGTGGCACCTCACCTCCCACATCTAATGTTTCGTAGTGGAGTTCGTATGCACGGTGACTCAGAGGTTGTGAAATAGCAGGGATGCTCAGGTTTGCTTAATGAACAGAGATGCTGTAATTTCAGCCGTCTTACACGTAGCTCTCTGGTTGTGGAGGGGGTGATCTCCGTAAAGGTCTGAAAAAGCTTCAGGATTGTTTCTTCTTTTTGCAATGTCACTCAGTGTTGCACGGGAGCAGAGTTAATGACCACACATGGAATAACCGTTGTGGAATGTTGCTCAGTATTACATAGAAGTAGAGTTAATGACTTCATAGTTAGAATAACTTATTGTGTTTTTATGACTCTAGCGCAACATGTGAATGTGTGAAAGTTAGATCAGTGCCAAGATGAGTAAAAAAGATTAAAATATTTCTAGCTTAGTTTTTAAATTACATGTAATGCTCGTATTAGCAGTTAATAACTAACGATTTTCATCGTTTCAGACACTGTTGCATGAAATGATCCATGCCCTGCTTTTTGTTACTAACAATGACAGAGATCGTGACTCTCACGGGCCAGAGTTCTGCAAACACATGCGTCGCATTAATCGTTTGACTGGAGCCAACGTCACAGTAAGCATAGTCCACTTAATGTAATATATTTAGTCATAATTTGTTACCATAGTTTTTCAATACTCTGAGCGTGGTACAAGTAATACACTTGTTTTTCATTTTTTTTCCAAGCATTCTGTAGTTGGCACCAACACAAGTTTGCAGCCACCTCTGCCAATTCTGAGTTATTTTATTGGGAGGGAAGGGGGGTGTTGAAGGGAATAAGTTGAAGAACATGTGTTATAACTGTCACATGCACCCTCTGTAAGAATTTTCATTTAACGTTAGTTTAAAATTTGCAACAATTCGTGAATTCAGGGTCAGAATAACTCCATGCTAACAGTGGTATTTGGGGAATAGCAGCCTGTTCTAGTTGAGATCAGTAGAGCCTGGTGGGTTCATGATATTTTAAGATTTGTGTATGTGATAAGATTAAGATAATAGCCAGAGCGAAAATATAATGCTGGTATTGTGTACATTTGAAATAGTTTTATTGCAGCTGATATAAGGCAACCAGGATATCTTTTTGTGTGTCATGTCTTTTTTTTAAAGCTGTGTTTTAATTGCATCTAAATGTTCATCAAATTTCGCCCAGATTCAACTATTTTTACTGATAGTGCAGAAATGATGATAGTAAGGTATCTTTGGGATTAAAATGTAAAACCAGGATGTGGGGAGCAGGGAGAACTTGTTTGTCACAATAGTAGAATAAAGTTTTATCAAAGAGGTGCAGTAAACATGGAAGGGTGTTTCAAAACACAGAGCACGTGCCAGATTTCTTAGGAGAATAAACTGTGTTTATTTTGCAAAGAAGGCACTTGAAGAAGGACTTTGTACCATGTCTATTCCGTTAGCAGCTAAGCTCTAATTTTCCTTCTTGATACGTTACTGGCGTGCAGGAGGACTTCACCTTTGACCTGTATTATGAAAAAATGTGGTGGTGATGGTGTATGAGTGTCCATGAGAAGGTTGTAGAAATAGCAGTGACTAAAATAAGAATTCTTCTGAGTGACTGGAGCTTGTTATATTTCTTGTTAAAACCTAGATCTATCATAATTTTCATGATGAAGTAGATTCGTACCGCCAGCACTGGTGGCGATGCAATGGCCCCTGTCAGTATAGAAGACCTTATTTTGGGTATGTGAAACGTTCAATGAATAGAGCACCATCTGCACGAGACTTTTGGTGGGCTGAGCATCAAGAGAATTGTGGAGGTACATTCACAAAAGTGAAAGAACCTGAGAACTTCTCCAAGAAACGCAAGGAGAAAACCAACACAGAAAAACTTCAGAATTGCAAGTCAAGTAAGAAAGGTATTTAAAATTATTTCTTCATTTTCCCAACTGTTCTTATCCAAGCAGTCCCTTGAACAAATGTCATTACGTGAGATTTATATTAGATGTTATTATGACATAGAAAAGAACAGGGCCCATCTTGTTCATTTCTAGGCTTTTCAACTTAATTGTTCTAAAATTTTATTTTGCTGCATTGTTTTCAAGCTGCAGATTTTTTCGTATAAGCCCATGGTTTATATATAAAAAAGTTGCTAGTTTTTGTGTTTTCTTCTTTGCAGGCCAGGTGCGTGTGGGTGATAGGAAAGATAAGATAGATCCAAAGCCTTTTAGTGGGAATGGGTATCGACTTGGAGGACCAGACAGTGGACTCTCAGAAAAAAGCTTAACGTTCAGCAGCAATGTTAAAAATAGTGAAAGATCTGATTCACAGCATTGTTCAGCAGGAAGCACAATACCAATTCATAAAAACGAGATAAAATTTGAAAAATCACCCCGTCACAATACCTTCTTTCCTCTCTTTACCGGTGATGCGAGTGAGAAAATGAACTTAGCTTCAAAGCAGGAGTTCCCTAAGCTCTCTGTTGCTAATACGAAAGCGTACAAGAATGTTAACGGATCACCAGTTAAAATTACTCATGTTGTGGAAGAAAACTCAAACCCAGGTTCTGCAAAAGGCAAGAGGGTTTTGCCATTGGGCTATTACGGGTCACCAAAACGAGCTTGTGTTCAGCAGACTGCAGTAGCTGAGACTGTATCTGAGAAGAAAAGTTTAGAAAATACAGTGCAGCAGTGGCCAAGAAAGGAGGACAAAATTACCTTCGAGAACTATTTCATAAAAAAGAATACTGATGCAGCTTTAAGTATAAATACACCTCTGAAAATTAAAGCTGAATCTGCAGTGTGCTCTCCAAGATCCAGCACTGCTGAAAGGCAGGAAAAAAACGTCAGTTGTCCTGTATGCCAGACTGAGGTTTTGGAGTCTAAAATAAATGAGCACCTTGATTCTTGCCTTGTTTGATCACAGGAATCCTCCTTCTGGAGTGCTGCTTTGAAGGAAAAAGAATAATAAAACTGTATGTTTATAAGGCAGTTTTAAAAATTGAGATGTTCTGAATCCTGCTAATTTGTCTTTATTTGTCTTTGTTCCTTGGACTATAATGTGTTGGTTTTAATGTATTTTGGGCTGTTCTTAAAGTTAACCACCCATAAGAGAAAAGAATTACTCTCCTTATTGCACTGGAGTTAAACAGCAGGTATGTTTAGAATAGCAAGTATTTTGTTTAAGCCATCATTACACATTTAGGTAGTTCTTATCTCCTGTAACCTTGAGCACATGAATAAGAGAATCTCAAGGGCTTTCATTGAAGGTGGGAGAAGCATAGACACCACAAACGTAACGAACAATCCATTTTAAGCTTAACATGGGATTGTGGAACAGGAAAAGAGAAACTCCAGAAGTTTGGTAAAGATGCTAAGAAATCAAAGCATGTTTGGAAGATGAGAGGGCTCTAAGCTTAAGGGCTCAATTTAAAAAGAGTTAAAGTAAGCTTTGTTTCCAAAAGGATTTGAAAATTAGCCATGCTATTAAAAGGGTGAGCAAATGCAGGCTAACAGTTCTCAATATTCTATGTGCCTTTTGGCCAGGGGTCCCAGGTAGGCCTTCCAGCCACTTTTCTTTGATGTTTTGCACAAACTCAGTGAGAGTTCACTATTTTTAATGATGCAGTTATTAAGCATGTGAGTAACTACTCTGCATTATGTTGACGGTGATAAGTAAATGTTATGGGCAGTGTTGGTAGCAGTGCTGCTAAAAACTCTTATTGGCCATGTCCTAAAAGCTTCCTCTTACTCCACTGAAAGTATTTAACTGATTAAACAATTAATGGCTTGATTACTTAGGTATAAAACTGGTTATAAATATTTTTGCTAAAAGAAGAAATACGCTTTCTCATATGGCGTTACTACACAACTTTGGCTAAATGGCTATATTAGCCGTAGTTGCACATATTTTTGCCTTTAAATTATTTATAGTTCTTTTCAAAGACTAGGAAATGAACTGATGTGGAGTAGAAGTTGGTAAATGATACATTTGCTCTTTTAAAATACTGGTGTATTTTAAAATGTTGACACTAAGAATGTTTAAAGTGCATCAGATTGTTCTTATGTGTTCTAAATAAATTGGTTCTGAATTCTACATTTTCATTAAGCCTGGTTTTCACATGGCAGTCATGGCCATCTTACATTAGTCATCAGTGCTCATGTTTATGTTTCCAATGGCAGTCTAGTTTAAAATACCCTTTCTATATCAACACTTTTCCATCTTACATTTCCCTCTAAAAACACATACTGTCAAATATGTGTTGTATTGACTTCTGCTGTCTCCAGTGTATGTTTAATACAGTTTTACTTGTGTTACATTTCTTTGGATCCCTCCCCTTGATTTTTCTCTTCCCTAGGCTGATCAGTCCCAGGTCTCTCAGCCTTTCCTCATATGGGAGATGCTTCAGGCATCACCTTTGTGCTGCTCTGCTGGACATCCTCCAGTAGTCCCCTATCTTTTGTGAAATGGGGAGCCCAGAACTGGACACAGGGCTCCAGATAGCTGTGGACTCACCAGGGCAGAGCAGAGTGGGAGGATCACCTCCCTCAACCTGCTGGTCATGCTCTTTGTAATGCACCCCAGGATACCATCGTACTGAAGGGTAGCAGGAAGAAAGGATGAAAGGTAGGTTTCTGAGAAAAAGGATGATAGACATCTCTCCTAAATAATCAGAGCAGTTCGTGGTAACCGTGAGGTGATGCAGCATGTCTTTGCTGCAGAATATTAAGAAACTGTCACCACAGCTGTGTGCGTCATGTCTTCTGGAGGCAGTCATCCGTCAACGAGGTGTCTGCGTATCTGCTGTCCCATTTGAGGGCCACTGCATTGAGTGGCCACTTCTGACCTGAATTCCTCTGCAAATGTACGGTTATAGCTGCCTGACACAGTCATAGCAGAAGTTAGGCAGCCGTTTTCCATCAGCTGCTTTTCACACACTAGCCACTGCTCATTAATTTTTCACTCTCAATTCCCCAGGTTCTGACTTATATCTGAACTATTATAGTCTCTGTGAAGTCTGAGGATTATGAAAGCAGTTGTTTCGTAGTCAAAAATTCTACTTGAATTTACTCTTAGAATGTGGTTTACAGTAGGCCATCCATAGGAGTGTCTTGCATTTCAGTATGGTGTGTGCTTGTCCGTGTTATGAAGGAAACCACCCGGCAAGGGGCCTTTGAGGATTCTCCAGTAGGCCGTTAGATGGCACTCCTTACACTTGAGGAATGCTTATTTCTCCCTTCTTAACTTGTACAGGGGAAGGGAACGAGCGGAGTTGGTAGGGCCTTATCCTGCCTCCGCCAGCATTCCAGGCTGAGGGCAGAGCCACTGCCGAAGTGGAGGAGGAAGGGTAGGGATAGGAGGGAGGAAGGGAGGTCTGGAACCAAGTGATATCTGAGAAGCAAGATCTTCAACTGGTTTTCCTGCGTTTGGCATCTCTGCAGGAGGGACTTGGAAGGTGACACAAGAGCTCCTTTTTCTAGCTCAGGGTTCAGTGAATAACAACAAGGGTGTCCTTTCATAGTGTACATGTGCCATGCCTATTACATCCATTGCAATGAAGAGTCTGATTTTGTCATAATTTGGCATTAGCCCAGCTAAGGAAAGGAAGGCAGAGCTGTAAGGAGCCAGAGAGGCTTACAAAGCACAAAATGCTTCTCCTGCTCCTTTTTCTAAGTTTGGGAGGTGTGACAAGCACAGGAAAGGGGTAATGTACTGCAAGTATGAAAGATTTTAAAAAGTAAAAATAAAAAAAGAAATAGTCCATGGCCTTAATCCTTTGTTTCCTTTTTAGCTTCTGCCAGGCCAGGCTGTTTAAGACTAGATTAAGTCACTAAGAAGGTGCAGCAGCTTGGCCTGAATACCTCACCCTGTCCCAACCATCCCTTATCATTGGCTGGCACCATCTCAGCTGCTTTTTTGTCCTGGCAAGTCTGAGAGCTGTAACCTTGTATGCTGGTAATACTGATTGGTTGAAGGAGCAAGAAGCAACAAGCTGAATATTTAGGTCTCCTATTGCCCAGTTTGGAAGCAGTGAGTACTTCTTTCTTTAAATGACATCAATCTTTGGGCCACCACTTGTGTACTCACTGCACCTGCCTTCTCTGGTCTGTCAGAAGATGCATAGAAAGCTGGGGGTAAAATGAAGGCTAGATATCCCAGTGCGGTATCTTAGCTACAGGAATAGGATTTAGCTGGGAGTCTTTCTTAATTCAGCAAGTCACCAATAGGAGGAGCAGCTACAGATCCTCCATACCACTGTTTCTTACTACCCTTACTTTCCTACTCTGTTTCCTTCTCTGACACCATCGTCCAGGCCATGCATCAGAGGCTTCAGGAGGAGACAGACAAGCGCCACGGCAGAAAACAAGGTAAAGGGAGGCTCTGCCTGGCCACGGCTGGTGGAGGAGCAGGCAGCTGGGTCACTGCTTCTCACTGCCCAGCCTGGGAAGGCATTCTGTAATTGCTGCTTCCTCATCAGGCCCTGTGGGGCAGCTGGGATTATTGGTCCTTCAGATTACTTAGACGTAATTAACTTTGAATGTATCTGTGAGAGATTTAGAAGGCAGGAAAAGCACCTGATGGTAGGAAGTGAGAGGTATTTCAGGCACTGTAAAACCACAAAGGACTATTGGAGCTATCTGGCAATGTTTCCCTGGCAATTTCACACAGTTAAGAGGACATCACCCAAGAACTTTTACTGCTAATGTTTGAGCATGCCCTGGGTTCCTGAAATGCATTTTTGTCAAAACAGACACATAGAATGTAGTCATAGAATCCTTAAGGTTGGAAAAGACAGTATACTAAAATCATCTAGTCCATCCATCAGCCCATCCCCACCATACCCATTAAAATATGTCCCTCAGTGCCACAGCCACACATTTCCTGAACACCTCCAGGGATGGTGACCCCACCACCTCCCTGGGCAGCCTGTGCCACTGCTTCACTGCTCTTTCTGAGAAGAAATATTTCTTAATATCCAACCTGAACTTCCTGTGGCACAACTTATGGTTGATACCTGTCATCCCAAAGCATTCCAAATGGTAAGTGATGCTGTGATTCGAGCATTTTTGGAAGATGTTTTGGACACCAGCATTCCCTAGAAAAAGAATGAGGAGACCTGAGTCTGGAGAAGGATGTCTAAAATTCCCCTAGACCAGGCTTTCTTGTAATGCTTTTTCAGGCAGAGCTCTCCTACGTTAAATGAAACTGCAGGCACTGAGCCACTCATAGAGTTGTGGTCAGTCCATGTCCAACCTGGAGCAGATCCCGAGAGAGATGCTGCCCGGCTTCCTCAGGAAGGGCGGAGGAGTGGAGGTCTCTGCTGCTGGGCGTCTTTGGCACTGGGCTTTTATACAGTGCCCAGCTCCTTGGTTTTGTATTTCTCTGCTCCTCCATCCCATCCCTGGTGGATTTTCTGCTGCAGGTGACACTGACAGAGCAAGGTAAAGCTACCTCACCTTATCTAAACAACGGCTTCCACTATCGTATCAAGTACCAACAGCACAACCGAAAAGCACGTCCTTTGGCCGCTGTGAGCTGAAGCAGATCAGGCTCCTTTGGGCCACTGGGAACGCTAGGGGGACCCAGCTGCTCGCTGGGTTGCTCCCCGCAGCTCCGCACGAGGTTTTCGAGGTATTTCTGCATTCCTGCTACATGCGCTGCAGATAACAGCTGATGCGGGCAGGTTTGCTGAGTCATGAATGAAAATGATAGGGCAGGGAAAGAAAAGTCCAGCATTATGTACTTCCATGGCCTCGTGTTAAATCTAATTTTTACTGTAAAATACATTTCCACACTGGGTTTTTCATACCTGAAGTTGTTTTAAATAGAACAAAAATTTAGGTCCAAAGAGTTTTTGTTCTAAATAGAACAAAAATTTAGGTCCAAACTCTGGTTTGGGCTTGTTCATTACAACTTGACTGTGCAGAACACATGCCCATCATTATGTTGTAGCTGGGGAAAGGAGGACTGAAGGGAAAGTAAATATGGCTCATGTAGCAGCTGAAACCTTGCCATCAGCATATCATCTCTGCTGGAAGGAGTGGTGTCCACTAGACTCTCATCTCAGAAAACAGATCCAATTGTAACACACGGCCCAGATTCCCTTTAGCAAATATTAGCGGTGTCTTTAGCCACATTTTCCTCAGAGAAATGGCTTCTCTTCAATGTCCGAAGATGCTCAAATAAGAAGAGGTCTTCTGAAACACGGCACTCATGGTACCGTGCTCATCAGCAGGTGAGACTGCACTGAGCAGATTTGGGCTGGTGGTGTATAGGCTGTGCCTGTCTAGGTCATAGTGGTTTTGCTGGGGGTGCTATTTCATCTTTTGTTTTATTCTTTCTTGTGTTTCATCATGTCCTCTACTACAATGCAATTTTTATTTCTCTTCATTATTTGTATAACTTGCTTATATATTCTAATGCAAGTCATATCTATAACACACATGACTTGTGCTAGTTTTGATCTTTCTTTGGCCCTTTGTATGATCTTTGCTATCTTGAGGTATTGAAATACTGACTCACAATGCAACTTACTGTTCATCCACATGAAGACAGTGGTTCTGAGTCCATGGCTTAACCAGCTGGTCACCCTTCCCAGCATTTATCACCAGTTTGTGCACTGAGTACATTAGAAACTCTCCTGAAGAACACACAAACTACTACCAATAGAAATGTAATCCCAAGCTGTTCTTTTAATAAGAGGAAAAAGCTCCCCAAAGTCCGCATCTGGAAGGCAGACAAGGAAACAGCTCAAGTAAAATGTTCAGACCTCTTATCTTCAGACATAAAAGTATGTTGTTTCGCAACAGCACCCATGAAGAGAAAGGCAGATGGGATGAATCAGCAATTGCCTTTCCTGAGGCAAACATGCAGCATATCCTCTTCTCTCGTTTCTCTCCCATGGAAACACCTATAACTTTTGCATGGTTATGTTCCATGTTCCCCACACCCACCCCATACATTTTATTTTGGTCTCATACTTCAGTCTCTTCCTGCCCTGCTTTACCATTTCTAAATCAACCCTTCCTTCCTCCCTGTCCTGCTATGGACTTCAGTTGATGACCTGCACCTCATCTGCTCCTTCCATTTTTAGAGCCAATTCTGAGTACTGAGTTCTGGGCTTGTGGCTTTCTTTGTTCAGGAAGCAATACATGTGCTGTATATTCACTCCTCTTCAAAACTATGGGGAAAAGCATGATGGAACTGAGTAAATGGCAGCAAAAGTCAACAAAGTGAATTCTCTAGAACTGGCAGAGGACCTTGAACCTGCTTCTGACAGCTGCCCTCCCCTCCCACCAGACAGGGGCATGAGCTCAGAAGGGCACACACATCACGGCCAGCAGACCTGCACTGACCTCAAACAGGCTTCGATGCATTTGCAGCAATCATTCGCATTCAAGCTTTATTCACGTTCCCCCCAAAAAAGGCTGAATAGTATTTTGTATGAAAACCCCAAGTTTCTGCAGATCCACACCCACCCCCAGAAAAGCAGATGAGAGCCAAACCCAAGCACGTCCCAGGAAGTTCTTCAAAGTCTTGGCCGCTGAGTACTCACTCCCACTACGCATTTGCAAATGCACACAGCCATCTGCATGCCTACAGGCAAAGTACACATGCTAGGCTTCCTGGTTTCTCAGATTTTGAGTTTGCCTTTGACATTTAGCAATCTCCCCTCTTCTTCAAAGCATTCGGCAGGCACTGAAGTGGTACTTCCCAGTCCGATTGTACTTATCAGTGTGACTTAAGAGATTTGGTCCTTCCACCCCTGACCTCAAGGCGGTCAGCATGTCCAGATGTTTTGCATAAGATATTTGCCTCCAGCACTTGGGCTGTCAGCTCACTTCCTGTCAGATTTGCAAGTAGCTTTCTTTTGAGCAACAACCAAAAAAGACTTCATCGTTCCTTGGTGCAGCATTTGACTTTGCTACGCAAACTGATTCTCCGTACACTGTGCTCAACAATGTGATCATAAAAAATCACATCTGTCCAGGATGGCTGTGAGCACTACAAGTGTCCTTCCTCATTCAACATGAAAGAAAGACAGGGAAAGATTTCAAGAGAACATAAGTCCATATCAGGACCAGCTAGTGCTGCTGCACTTAGGCTTGAGCCCAGTGTCCTGACAGAAGCCATCACTGCAGAGCAGAGGAGAGACCAGCAGGTATCCATGTGTGACAGAAGGTGCACTAAGGCTGGCAGACTCACCCAAAGGCCCAGGGAACTCCCACTGAACCTGCACAAGACAGGCAATCAAGTGTGGGGCTTCACACAAACTGGAGCAATGGCAGAAGCACAGTCATTGTGATGCTTCCTTGATTACTGGACAGCCATTTTGAGGCCCAGTGAGGAAGCACAGAAAATTTGTGTGGCATCTTGTGTGGACTGACCTCTGTAAACTCTATTGCTCTTCTACCATTTCAAAAGGGCTCAAAATTCATTAGGGACCATGTAAAACTGAAGAGTTCCCAGTAAACCCTGCCATCTCATGAGGCCAAAAGATGTTTGGCCATGGGGCCCGATGACATGCACCCCAGGGTCCTGAAGGAACTGGCTGATATGGTCACCAAGCCACTCTCCATCATATTTGAAAAGTCATGGCTGTTAGACAAAGTCCCCAGTGATTGGAAAGAGACATCACTCTCGTTTTTAAGAAAGGCAAACTACAGGCCAGTAAGCCTCACCTCTGTGTCTGGAAAGCAACAGATCCTTCTAGAGGAAATGTTAGGCACACACAAGATGGGGAAGTGACCAAGACAACTAGCATAGTTTCACCAAGGGCAGATCGGTGGCCTTCTATGATGGAGCGATGACTTCAGTGGACAAGGGAAGGGCAACTGCTGCCATGTGCCTGCACTTGTGCAAGGTATGTGACATGGTCCCACACCACATCATTATCTCTAAATTGGAGAGAGAGGGATTTGAATGATGGCCTTTTTGGTGGATAAATAATTGGTTGGACCATCTTAGCCAGAGGCGTTGTTGTCAACAGCTCTATATGCAAGTGGAGGCAAAGCACAAGCGGTGTCCTCCAGGTGTGCATCTTGAGACAAGAGCTCAACATCTTTATCAATGACACAGACCCTCAGCAAGTCTGCTGAGTGAAATCAAGCTGAGCAATGCAGCTGACACAACAGAAGGGTTGCCACTGCATGGAACCTGGACAGGCTCAAGAAGTGGGCCCGTAGAAGAAACCTCATGAGGTTCAACAAGGCCGAGGGCAAGGTGTTGCAATTTGGTAGAGGCAATCCCAGATTTGCATACTGGAAGAGAATTCATTTAGAGCAGCCCTACAGAAAAGCACTTGGGAGTTTTGGCAGGCAGCATGAATGAGTGGGTGGCAGCCCTGCCCAGGGCAGGGAGGTTGGAACTTGCTAATCTTTAAGGTTCTTTCCAACGCAAGGCATTCTTTGATTTGATTATTCCTATGATAAATCCTTTCTGAAGTACATTTTCATGTTATGCTCCTTGCACATATCAGAAAGTGGTGAAAAATTAGTAGTGCCTTAGTAGGTCATCACTCCAACCAGTTTAAACTTTGGGCTGTTTCTGATGGAGAAAGTAACGAAAAAAATGGTCACCGCACCCACATAATGAAGACAGTTCAGAGAAACAGATCATTCTCCAGAGTAAAAGTGGCTCTGGTTTAAAACAGAAATCCACATGTCCTTCTTTATCAGGGGCATTTATAAATTAGTTACTACAGTGGTTTCTAAAAGTTACATAGATCACAAATAACCACATTGTTTTCAAGAACCTTTATACATCATCTTTTTTTAATTAGATTAGCTTTACAAGCAACTTGAGAGCTCTTTCATAATGAACACTGCTTTTCAAATTACACAACTTTATAGGCAACCTGTAAATGAATCCTGAATTTCTTTGCCTGCTATAGATAAAAGTCTCATATTTTACAGCTGGCTAACATCATGAATAAAAATAGCATTATGAAGCTTTGTCTTTAACCAGGACTAGACACATACAGATCATAAGACAGTTTAAAAAATATTTTTAAAACAAGGAGCTGCTTGGTGATGCTCAAGACTGAATATTCAACCGACATGAAATAAAGAGTTTCTAAAGGACACTGAAGAAATGGCTGACCTGATTTGTTGACCCTATTGTAATGACTTACACAGAGTGTAAAATTAAGCACTTTTTAAACCTGTCTGGCAAGCACAAACCTACGTGATTAGAATTTGATACGCTGTATAACTGCAGAAGTTTGAATTACGGAGGGACTGAAATGAGTTTAAAGGCTTATGCTGTACATCTCTAAATTAAAACCAACCGAACCTCCATTAAAGAAGTACTAAAGATGAAGTAAAAGAGGTGGCTTTTTCACTTGTTTCATTGATAGCCTAAATGCACTGCAGACCAGACAGTAACGAAGATTTGCACTCCTTGGCCAGGTTGGCAGAGGCACTTACAGTAAAGGTATCCTATCTGTTTTTTTCTGGGAAGAAATGAGGAAAGAGAAAGAGAATTCAAAGGGCAAGAACATGTTAAGAAAAGGAAAAACAAAACTGGGATTTCCATTGGTTCTTCTAAATGATATACCAATACTGAATTTTTCCCCCTTCTGTCAGTTTGTTACTAAACAATTAGCTTTTTTTCATGTTTTACATGAACAATAGTAATCTTTTTAATAAAAAATTACTGAGCTTTCCATAGAAAAGTTCTCTAATTGAATACAAACTATACAGATACTAAAATTGTCACAAGTTGTAGTATATACAGAAATATTTCTGTACACTCACATTGTTTTGGCTAAGTAAGGAAATGAGGGACAGATAGAAAACTGCAGTGGGTTAAGTTGATCAACCCCCTAGCTCATATATATATATATATATATATATATATATATATATATATATA
>JAPSGF010000105.1:406471-434061 GCA_035772895.1 Perdix hodgsoniae
CTTTTGTTTTCTGAAGCTTTTAAAGCTCAGAGGGAAAAAAAAAAAAGGAAAAAAAAAATAGAACAGTGTCCAAAACATTTATCTCTTAAAAATTAAAATACCTAAAGTTTCTGCATGTCACTTTTATTCTGTGATGTTTCCTTTTCCAACAAAAAAAAAAGAGTGAAAACAATGTAGAAGAAAGAGGTTGTTTTTTTTTTTTTACTAAACGTGTGTCTCAGTGTTGATCAGAGGCCAGTGTTCGTATTTTTTTTGGGAAATCCTTCAGCACAGTGAGAATCTAAAGATGTACTGCAGAAGGAGCCTACAGTGATGCGCTTCACCTTCAGTGTGCCGACCATTTCCTTGACACTATATGATAGATCAAGGTGTCAACTTAAAGACTGCATGGAATAGCAACATTTGGAAAGGGCATTTTTTAAAAAAGTGAATTTTAGATATTCTGTTAACTTATATACAAAGGAAAGGGGGTGGCAAGTATTCTTTAGAAAAGGGAGAAAGCTCAAAATTTCTGCAAAGTACACAAGGAGGTTCTGGGTACCTCTAATAGCCTAGGAAAGCCCTTGTATGTTCTTGTAACTTGGTGGTATTTACCAGGTCCCCAAAGCCAATGACAGCAACCGATAGTGTCAAGTTCACTTAGTGCCAGTCACTTAAAAAAAAAACAAAATAAAAACAGAACAAAACCAAAAACAGAGACCAAAACTTCCCCTCTGTAGATTCAACATACAAAACCACAAACTGAATGTTACTAATAGCAAGATATTGATTTGCTTCTGTTAATAAGGTTCAAGAGGACATAGTCAAAAAACAATACAGCAGCAATCTTTAAAAGTTAAGATTAGTGTGAGATATGATATAAAACAATCAGGTTTTTAGCTGGTAATTAAAGTGCTCCTTCTCTGACTTAAGGTGTAAAGAAAATTAAAGTGATTATCAGTTACTGGCAACCCTTACATTAGGTCTTTCATGGCAGAGGAGAACAGTATGAACAGTTTTACAAAAATAGATTCATGTTATTTTGGAGAATACTGTAGTTTTTTTCTTTTTTTTTTCTGTTTTTCTTTTTTTTAAGACTCAATTTTGATAAACTGTACCTGGTCATACAAAAATTACCCAAAATTCAAACTTTTACCATATAAAAAAAGGAGTGATGATTTTGATTCAGCTGGATGACAGGTCTGGCAAAATATAAGGATGAACAAATTCTATGTAGGGCACTTATTTATGTCCAGATGCATATGTTGTTCCTTACTGATTGCTTATCTTCTTCACATAAGCAGTCACAGGCCTGGAGTGACAATCACATAGTACAATGCTTCAGCAGTCAAAAAAATCTTCTATTTGATGCAACATCGAAACACTGTATGCTTCTTTATTAAAACGTTGGTTTGTTGTTGATTTTCCTTTACCTTGTTATTCACATTCAAAAGTTAATAGATAGCATCAAGGTTTCTCAGGGAGAATAGCAAGAGGAGTGGCTAAAACAAAGGCTTATAAAACGCCTTTCCCAACCGAGTCAGAAGGTTTATTAAGTTCAACCCTCACACCTTTTTCACCTGCAGAAAGACAAAAAGGAACCCAGTATTATTTTTCAGCATTTATCAAAATACGGTCTACAGAATGGCTGCACCACTTTATAGCTTAGTTTTAAGAGGATCTTCAATGATGACCCAGTACACGTGATGCATCCAAATACATGTTTCTGTGCACCTGCTCTGCATGCTGTGCTCTGGAAAGCCAATAAGTTGTGGTTACTTGTAATCTCTGAAAGCAGGATACTTCCTGTCACACATGCAGTTTTGAAATTAATTACCTTGACCTTTACAAACCTATAAGAACAGCCTTTTTAGATGTGAGGAGGCAGTCCACTACTCTGGATCAGAATATCCAGAGTCTCTAGGTATTTATCTTTGTAAAGAAACACTGAAGGATTTTTCTTTTTTTAAATGCAACATCACACTTGACTCAACACTAATAATAATAATAATAATTCACCTTTTCAGTCCTCACGATTAACCTGAATAACTTCAAGTACACCCTATGAAAACACTAGCAGACAAATCCCATATCCATAGGAAATTCACATATACTTGCATGGCTTTAGCCAAAACCTGAACGCTCTTTTATAACTATATAATATCAGATACAGTACGATTATCAGTTCAGATAAAGAATAAACACTACAATTTTAACTGCAAATGAAACCGCAATTGGGATAAATAGGAATAACTGGGTAATAGGAATCTGTGCCAGACCTAACCAATAGCAAAATTAAAGCTTCCTCCTTCCTTCCTGGTCCCTACAGCTGAGGGGGGGGACACTGCAGAGGAAGGGGGCAGAGCTCCTGCTCACCCAAGCCGTTTCCAGCAGCCAAAGCTGCATGGAGACAAATCAAATGGCCCTGACTGTTCTCCAGCAGCTTTATAAGGCGCAGGGTCACATGTGTGTGACGTGGAGGCTGACTTCCAGCGCCAACACACTTCCCGCAGAGCCCCGCGGGGCCGGGCATGCGTCACCAGTATTCCCGATGGCCTGGGAGTGCCACTGCCACCCCAAGCTCACCCCGACCCTTGCCCCTTGGCTTCTTGTCCTTCCCTGCAAGCCAGGCAGGAGCAGCGTTACTCTGACCGCTCCCAAGAGGCACTGAGCCACGACTGCACCACAGGCAGTGGAACTGCAGTCCCAGCACTGCAGGAGTGCTCCAGGCACCGAAAAGCTGTGAACAAAATCTGATTTAGAAATGACTGGGCCACGTGTCCAAAAACTGGCCTTTTGAGAACATTTGGTGAAACCACTGAGAAATATGCTGTGCATATGTGCACCTGCAGTGCACCTGATTGTGCTTTGTTCTTACCACAGCAAGCACAAAATTGTGATGCGTTTACAAGTACGACAGAAGTTCCAAACCATTTCTCCTTATAACGCTAATTTGAACAGGAAAATTAGATCAGCTTCCTCTTGAGGGAGAAGTCAGAAAAGGAAAACAGATGCCTGATATGTGGAATTGAAAATGGAGGAAGTCACTCCATTCTCTAATTACAGATTTTAATTTTAGGTTTTTGTTTCTCTGACACAGAGATTCTAGTCAAGTCAGATTGCCATATCCCATCAGAAGTATTTACATGGCACTCAGTCCTGTGGTGCATTTATTAACCACCACTCCTACCAGAGTGACATGGGCAGGGAGAGGCTGCATCCCCCCATTTGAAATGCCCAACCAGACTCAGGTCCCAGAGGAAGTGTGTGCAGAACAAGGAGCTGACCTGGATTTCCCAAGTCATGGGCTAGCAGCTTAGCCACTGGGTCACCATCCCTGTAAAGCCTGACTAGATGAATTATGCCTTGTTTTTTTTTTCCCCCTTATTGTGCAGAAGGTGGGCTGAGGACATGAGGTTGGACTGCTCAGCTATTCTTCCAGAAGAAAAACAACCAACCAAAGAACAGAAGACATTAACAAGAGTTTACCTGTTAGATATTTTACTTTAGCTCGTGCTCTTTCATCTGCATCAAAATACCACACTGTTATTGCGTACCTAGGGAAAAGGATGATAAAAAAAAAATAAAAAAATCCCTGAACTGTAAGGAAAAACATTACAGTGAAGCACTTAATGAAAAAAAAATCAATGAGACCATACTTCTGCAGTTCAGCAGAAGAAAACTTTCATAAAGAGAAAGCAAGCAGTGCACACTGTCTGAATAGCTAATGGAAGGGTGACGCTGACACTGTAAGTACTTTTTTCTCCCCCGGTGAGTTGTTATTACAGTTCTTGCCCAGAAACTGGGCAATCACTCTGCCCCATGACCTCATCTTCAGCTTTACTTGGTCAAGTTCATTGCTGAGTCATACTGCAAGAAATCATTCCTGGACGCTTGCCATAAGGGAAAATTAACTGCCCCTTCTTAAGCAGTTCCTCTGGTTTTCCTTTGCCCACAGAAGATTTAAGTATGAAATGCCAGCTATTGAGAAAAGACATTAAGGAGCTTTAGTAAATGGCATTTCACCCTCTGCTCAGAGCACAGAAGGGGGAAGGGAGAGTGCTGCAGCCTTGGGAAAGGCTCTAAGTAAGAGGACGTGCAGACTGAAGTTTCAAATTACTTCTTGCAGAGGTGCTTGCATTATCTCAGTGCCCGAGTTAATGTTCAGTGCTATGTGTGCAACAGGAAGTTTGGACCAACAACTCTAATGATTTATCTATTAACACAATCTGTCAGTGTTTACTCAAGATGTCAGGCAGTGAATGCATGTACATTTAGCATCATCATCTCCCCTAAACAATAACAAAGGGGTTTCAAGTTTCATCTGTGACTCAAACTGGGAAAAATCCTTACAATACTCCAAAGAAAAATAAGAGATTCATGTACTGCTGGTTATTGCTGATCCCCATCCCTTCCCTATTCCCGAACTAAGTCAACTGTAAAGTTGAAGGGAGAGGGAACTTGACCATTTGCTAAAACCTACCTCCTTCCCAGTGCAAGCAGGTATAAAACTGTACCACCCTGTCAATCTTTAAAAATCACAGTACTGTGGTAGTGACAATGGGAAAAGAACACAATGGCTCTATGCCATTACTGAGTAACAACACAGATAATACTCCTAGGCTACAGCAGGGTCTGTTTATGGCCAGGTGTGGACCTCTCCAGCTCTACTGAGTACATGCTCAGCAATTTCTGATGTTTCAAGTACCATGGCCTACCTACCCGGGCTAAGAGCATGTTCTCTCCAAAATATGTGATAAAACATGGGTACAAACTGAGCAGTGCAGCAGAATTCTAATCAACCATCCAAAAGAGAAAAAACAAAATTTTTGCCATACTGCAACCAGAACTTGACATCCAGAGACCAAGGATCAAGTCATAATTCATAATTTCATTTGTTTCTCATTAGGATTCCCTCACCTTTTCCTAGAATAAGCATCATGCAATGTATCTGAGTCCATTAGTCCTACCTTGTAGCAAATGCTGGCTGTACTTCATGAGGGTTGCGGCGATCAGACCAGAAGAATAGCAGTCTATCAAATTTGGGTTCAATGTCAGCAAATTGGGCTTTACCTTCTGGAAATATCCGAAGGATGCCTCCACTTACCTACAAATTAAATGTTTAAAACCAATGCATTAAGTATATAGCAAGACATTATTTTCAAAGTACCAAATATCACATTTAAAAATATTTCACATGCATGGAGCTGAAATTAAAGCCTTTATCACACCCAGTTAGCTATATCCATTTGCCAAATCCACCTAGATCACTGAAATGCTTGGATAATCCTTATTAAAAAGTCAGCCACCACATCTACAGAGAGTTTTAAACCACCAATAGTGAATTCTTAGACCACTCAAAACGTGCTATAAATACTTACCTATTCTAAACCTCATATCCACAATAATATAAAGATATATGCTGATCTGAACTACACTGACACTCTGAAAATAAATGCCTCATCTACAGAACATCTCACTAACTGCAGAATCAGAGGTAAAGGACTTCTAAGTTAACACAATGTAGGAATACATCTAGGCAAAACAGAAGAAAGAATGTGTACAAAGCCCTGCAGCAAAGACACATTAGCAAGTATACGTAAAAATATATAGAAAGAAATTGCATACCTTGGCATCCCAGTCCTTATTAAGATAATATATACATGTAACACATCTTCCATCTCCATTTGGGTTATCAACATGGCGCACATATCCTGTTCCATTGCCTGGGTAACAAGCCACCATGGCCTAAAGTCAAGGAAGCAAAAATAATGATTAATTTTTTCCGCTGGTGGAAAAGCATACATTTTGTCTGTATTATCTATACATAAGCAACACATAAGTTGAACTAGAAATAGCAGTACGTTTTATTTTATTATTATTTTTCTCTCTCTAAGATTTCTTTCTAGGTAAGAAGATCACACAAACTGATATATACAACAAAGGCATGAAACACATTGTGAGGAACAGTGTTAACGTATTACAGGTGGGGCTGCTCTCATGTTGTGGGTAACACTCAGACTTGGCTCCCTTGACTGTGATACAGGAGAAGGAAAATATCTCATATATAATTAATGCTTTTCATGAGATGGAGACTGGTTTTCCAGACTCGAGTTCACAGACAGCTATCCTTTACATCTTGTTCCCCCCCCCCCTATTTCTAGTACAAAGAGTTTCTCCACAAAAAAGTGGTGTAAAACTTTATTTAGGAGACTTTATAAGACAGCACAATTAGCCCATCTTACTCCATTAATCCAAGTGCATTTTTTTTGCTTGTGTTTTCCAATTTACATAGGAGGTCTTTGAATCCTTATTGAAAGGATACTACAAAAACATCCTTTTCACTCAAGAAGTGAGAAATTTAAAAGAGGCGCTGAACAGTAAAATCTAATAACCCAAGGACATTAAACCATTTCCAGTACAGTAGTACTTCTACCTACATAAATCCCTATTGGAATTGGCTGCATTATCTAAGATGATGGAAAGACAACTGCAAAGTGATTTACTTCATTAGAATCCAGACACGTGCACAGGAAGCAAACTGGACATGCTGCTCACCGATGGTCTGATCAGCTTGATCAGGACCCAGGCTGCAAGCAAGGCCCATTTGTGGAACAGCATGTCTGCCCATCTTTAGGCTTTTCTTGGACAAGATAATAATTTCAGGCTTTTGAAAGAGATCAGAATAAAGTTTCCCGGGCCAAGGAATTTCACGTTTACCCTGCCATCATGGTACCCAGATGCCTGCAGAGACAATATAACTTCCATGAAAAGCCTTAACAAGAATTTCAGGGAAATGCAAGAAAGCAAAAATCTGATATACTATTAACCTCAGTGAATATTTGGCTTTGGGGAGGGAGAAAAAAAAAAAAATTGAACTCAGTGATACCAGTGCAGATTCAGCCTGGTTGTTACAATCTGAAGTTAGACCCACCTAGATTTACAAACTTCAGACATAACACTCTTCTGTAAAATATCAAAAATATTTTTCCCATTAAAATCCTAACTGTGGAAATGTAGTCCAAAGTTATTTCAAGTCAAGAGTATCAGTGCATTTTTTTTCTTTATATTCTTAATTTAACCTTTTTTCTTTTCTTAATGGTAACAAGTAAAGTTCTTCAGTTTGCATTAGTTCCAATAAATTGCTCCAAGTAGGCTCAAACAGTAAAATATTTGTGCACAGCTTGTAAACAGAATGGATTTTGTTACAGCAGCAAACACTTTAAACTTTCATTTACAGATCTACTGTAATAAGAGAAGAAGCAATGCTTTGGTAGATCTTTCTAAGACCTAAGAGAACATGTTTGCCAAACTCTGTTCACACGAAAGAGAACTAACTACACTGATACAGCGTTACAGTATAAGCACTCCAAAGTAAAACATTTAAATATACTTGTAATTTTAAGGTTAGGCATTTCAGCTTCTCAGTTCCTTTACTGTAATCACAGTATCGTCATCATTACAGCTCTCATGTTATGTAAACATACTATATATATATATCTCAAATAATGTGACCTCCTATTTGGCAAAGCCACTACTTATCAGTTTTGCCGCAGGAAGATAAACCCACAAAATCAAAACAGTGAGTTTAAGATACCAAATAATGTAATAAGGGTTCTGCAATTTCCTTTCTTAGCAAGAAAAAAAGGAACAAAACAAAGCAAAGCTGGGCTGGAAGAGGAAGGTATTTGGTTTCCATTGAAGCTAAGCCTCTTGAAGAAAGGCCCACAGACCACCGCCCCTGCTGCGCTCTTGTGGAACACACACAGTGCTGGACACAGATCCTGAGTTTTGCTGGAGCCAGGTCTATACCAGCATTCCTAACAAGACAAGTACTTTCAGTTTTGCTGAGGTACTGGGAAAAGCAAACGCTGACATCTGTCATTCCTCTACACCCATGAGAAGCAGCTGCTCCAACTCATTCAGAATGAAGAAAAGATGGAGGTCAAATAGCCACGCGGTTTCAATTCTCTCTGAAATCATGAGGAGTCAGACTCAGATATGGAAATGTCTCCAGGCATGTAAATGACCTATCTGTCAGTGACTTGAAAGACACTGGAATTAGAAGTTTAGAAAGCAGATCCCAGGTCTTTCTAGCAAACACCCTATTTTTTTTCTTTTTTTTTTTTTTTTCCAAACCTTGAATTTGCTGAGGAAAGAGGACCAGCAGTTGGAAAGTCTGGGGGCAACATCAGCTGCTGTCAGCATAACACAGAGATCAGCCAGACTTCATGTTAGAAGTGTTTTGTACCTTCTGAGTCTGTCACTGACACTGTGAGAAAACAACAAAAACACACTTGTTTTTGAGTTTGGAGCCTGAAACTTCTGCTATCATTAACTGCAAGAGAGAGTTTTGCAGAGATAAGTTATCTAATATGCATTTGTTATAACAGTAACAATGACTCAGTCTTTAGCAACAAATTGGAAAGCAAACGAACTGGCCCATCAGCCAGTGCAGCACAATGTATGGTCTCCAGTTAGCGTGACAATTCCCTTTTTCTCCAATTGGACTGTGATAAGGAAAGTAACCAACTTTTTACAGGACGCTGAATGTACTGCCTTGTGAAACAATGCAAAGCGAGCTGGCATCAAACTGCCACATACTGCAAGATTACTCACATTTCTCTTCTGTGGGAAAGGATGGAAAAGCTACCCATGCAAATAATGAAATCATGTACTTTTCTGTTATCCTACCATACACATAAGCATGCAAATACGTATGTCAGGAAAAGGGAAACTTTGGGTTCGTGACTTTTTTTGAATGCCATTTTAATCAAATGCCATTAATGGCATTTGAGATCAGAATGTCCAAAATTTCTTAAAATTTTATGTTCAAAACAATATAGGTGTCAGCTCTTCACGACAAAACTATCTGTCCTGTTGGTTCTCCCATAAAAGTTAATGGGGAATTTGATTCAAGCCACTGCTTCCATTTTCATAATAGACAAGGTCTCCTCTTTCGTGCTTCTCAGACACCTCTAAGTGTTCGGTCATCTTAAACACATTCTGTGCAGAAATGAAGTCACCACTGAACTACTCTGCAGAACACTTTCAGCGTTAGCCTTTAATCCAGCAGCAGTCTGCCTGAGCACTCATGCCTAGCACATGAGAGCTGTCCTAAGATACCCTCTAGAATTTATGAGTAATTGAAAAAGCATGAAAGCGCCCTAGCTGCTCTGCAATCAGCACAACTTGTGTCTGTCAAACAAAATTAATCATGCACTTAAGCAGCTGTTGATCGCTCATTCACACACATTCTGCTTCCAAGGGTTCAACTCCCAAAAACGAACTGTAGGTTATCACCCCAAACAAGCAACATTAAGTTGTTAACAGAAGAACTGAAACCACATTTCTTTTTTTTTTCCTATGCATCGCCATCTTTAACGTGCCAAAGGCAACAAAGGCAACAGAAGGAATAATTCATTGTCCACGCAGTTTTGCTCATTCTGTAAAGAGGTATCAGATAAGCAATTTGACTCTAGCAAGCACAGCACTGCAGTGCTGCAGGAAGCATCCGCAGCCTTGTTCGCCAAGTACAACAGCCTAACCCCTAGATAAAGAAAAGATCTGCAGGTAAACACACTGAAGCTTTTTTCTCTCTCCTGTTCCTCTGACAGCTGGATATCAGTAAGCCTACCATTCCTTAAAAGAAGCAAGCACTCACAACAAATCCATAGGAAAGGGAGGAAAATACTACTTACGCAGTAAAATAAAACTCCTCCAGGAAAGTTAAAAAACAAAATCAAAACAAAACAATGAAATGGAGAGAGGACATGTGTTGTGCCACATTAATTTATTAATATAAAATAACTTTATTGTTTAGCTCAGATTAAAGAAAACTGCATCAGTCAAGGAGATGTCACTTTTGCTGTTTGCTGAAGGAACTACAAATCCCAGTGAGCAAAACAAGATGTCTAAATGCAAGACGGATGACTTCCTAACAAAATTTATCAGATAATCTCACAAAGACTTGAATGGAAATCCTCAGTACAGGTCATCAGACATTATTCAAAGAAAAAAAACACTCACTGGAATGAAGAACCAAACTGAAGAATAAAACATCTGACTCGTCCCTTTGTGGTCTATCTAATGCAACTCTAGTTCAAGTATTTGTTCATCCCTGCCAAACAACAGTTCTGAGGAAACATACCACAGTTTCAACATACATCAGCCCACTATTTTTTGCAAGGTGTACAAAATGACAACTGAACCGAAAGGGGAAAAAAAGCCTGCATTGGTACAATTTGGCATGAGCATAGTCAAGATTGACTTTAGCATGCTAATGTAGTACAACTTGCCTTGGTTTCATATGTTTTCTGGTGCAGATTCCTCACAACCAGAGGCAGAAACTTTCAGCAAAGGCGATCAACTGGAAAGAACTATTAGCTCTACCCAAAACAGAGGAAGTTCAAAGTGACAAAATAAACTCTTTGGGACACGGCTAATCCAAGGATTTCAATGCTGATGTACATCCTCCAAGTCAGACTTTATGCTGGTCTACTCCATGATCCAGCAAATAAGGACGGAGAGCCAGGTGTTTTCAGTAGCCAGAACTGCGTAACTGGAAAAGCTGGAGAAAAATATCAGCATCTGCATCTTTCAATCACTGTCAGCTGGAGAACCTATGAGAGGAGAGCAAAGTTGCTATCTATGTGCTTAAAAACTTGAACGATGGTGGCTCACATGAGCGAGACTGGGGATTTCTAAATTTCATTTAGAAACTAACAAAAACAAGAGACCCACCCACTGCAGCAGCTCTGAAGCTCTCTCCCCTAATAGTAAGTTACCACCACAGACATTTATTTTATTAGCAAAGCAGAACAACTTTTATTATCTGTAGCATTTTTCTCTGCAGATACGCTAAAACCACCTAATTGCAGTTTAAGGAAAAAAAAACAAAAATCCTACTTAAAGCAGCAGCTCTCTGGATCGCATTCTGGCAAGCACGCAGTAAGCAGCTCTTCTAGGAAAAACCAACTGAAGGCAAGGATGAGAAGTGCAGGTCAGCCCAGGCCACGGGGAGAGGGGGGCAGTGAAGACAGCAGCAGGGGTTTTTTATCAGGAGAGCGGGTTTGGCAAAGCTGCCTGTTCTTGAGCTGGCATGCTGAAGGCAAACTGAACAAAGTTGAAAAACAAACTCAGATAGGTAGGGAGAGAGGGAAAACAGAGCTGAAATAACTTCTTGCACTATAAATAGGAGCAGCACACAGCTATGTAGGTGGTTTATGTTTTCTATGAACTTCCAGGCAGTTCAGAAAGTAATGACAGCCTGATCTAATTCACCCTTCCCCACACCTTTCAGTGCAAAGGCCACTGCAGGGTTTCCAGTCACCTTGGTAAAACTGTAATTTGTAAACAGGCCAAAAAATAAATAAAAAATCAAATAATATACCGTCATATTTAGCACAACTGATAAACACTCTTACCACTTACTTCTAACTTTCTAATAATATTAAAAAGATATCATATGAGAAATCACATGATTTCTCGGTTCAGAGAAAGCTGTGCCCAGTCAGCAGTCTGGCTACTCGGCAGCAGCCTGCTCAGTTTCTCTGCGAGTTAACTCACTCCTTCACCCATTACAGCTGCCTTCAGATTTAAGGGACAACTACCTACTTTAAAGACTTACTGCAGCCCCTCTAATAAACTGAGGCATATCAGAAAGCAGAAACGCTCATGCTGTTTCACTGGCTGTGTTCAGCCCACCCACACCTACTTTGAATTTATGCCAAATTCTCTGCACGTAGCAGAGTTGTTGCTTGGTAAACACGACAGGCACTTCTAGCTGCATGGCAGTCAGCACCTCCTCTCTAATGTTCATTTAAAACTGCAAGCAACAGCAAGATCACATGAAGCTGGTTGCCAAACACCATCTCTTTTCTTCCTACACGTGTTCATAGGTTTTAAGAAGTTTTCATGAGCTCTAAAAATCGAAGATAAAATTTGGATGCAGAATTGGATAACTCATCAGTTTTTCCCAATGGCTTACAAAGAAATGCCACTACTCAAGTTTGATGTTCAAAAGACAAACATGGGATGTGCTCATACTTTAACAGACAAATCCAACGGATGTAAAAAATAACATATAGGATGGAGGAGCTCTCATAAAACAATCAAACAGGGGCCATTAACCTCAGGGAGATCCTGAAGATGGTTGGACAGAGAGAATCTTAGCAGAGCCCTGAGGAATCTGGGGCAATTGGAGATACACCTCCAAAGATGAACCAATAAGTGACCAAACTCAATGTTATAGGCACAAACAGCAGGAAGAACTAAAACATGCTTCCTACCTCCCAGAGAACTCTAATGTTTTACAGCCTCCAACTACTCTACTACTTAACTGAGATAACAACACTTAAATATTAACAAAGCTCTCACTGCTTTCGTACATTTGAGCTTGTTACCAGTCTCAAATGTCCAAACGCAAAGAGATCATCGAGCCAGTTTAAAAAATCCAGGGGAAAAAACTGCAGGTGTTATCTTCCTTAACAGTTAACACACTGGCATTTTCCAGGCTGCCAGCCAAAACATCTTTCCTTAGAGTTATGTTAGCTTAACCAAAAGGTTTTGTTTTAAAAGCAAATCGGTGAAATCAGTGCAAATACCCTTGCAGTCCTCCAATCTGATTAAGATCTGGCTTCCCTTAGCTTAATCTAATTCCTTATTAGCAAAATAAAACTGGGTTCAATTAATAAAGTCTACAAAGAGTTGCGCACTGGCTTAAACAGGATCTTTTTTTTAAAGTAAGGTTTATCTAACACAACTCTGAACATAAACAACATCTTCAAGCTTACAATACTCTTATCCCCTTAAAAAAATAAAAAGAGCACATTTGAGCTGCTATTTACTGATGTGCTTCAAAGCATTAATAACTTCCCTGACGTTCAACATACATAGTCAGAGTTTTAATACCACAGTCTGCTACACACCTAAAACTCAGCAACCCATAACAAACAAGCAAAAACTAATCAAGGCTTCCAAAGAAGGTACATGAAAATTACCGTTACCAAGGACAGAAAGTTATCTTTCAATAGCGTAGGCACAAGTACAAAACTCCTCTCTGCAGCTGAGAAAGGGTTTAAAGCCTAAATCTGTCCACAATACGATTAAATAATCAACCAGAACACTTTCAAACAACTGCTGAAAAGTGTAAAATACATTTGAAGAATTGGCTGGCCTTCACACATAACTCCCCTTTCTGTCCAAGAGAAGCAGACTAGTGACTCAGTGTTTTGGCACTGTGTAAAAATGACAGAGAAATAAGTCAATCAGCACAAATTTTAAGAGTCTGTTTTTAATTTAACATCATGACTACTTTGAAATGAATAACACCGTCAAAAAATAGTCTGAAACTGCTTTTTTCCAAGAAGAGGCAGAACGTTCTGCACTCGCATGACTCCAGTCAACTTACTCATCACTAACCATTCAGAAAAAGTGCAGGGAAGTAGCATCTTTAGCTAAAAATAACACAACACTGAAACAAACTATGATAGTAAACTAAAATAATAAGAGGTTAAGTGTCATTCAGATACTCTACTTAAAATATCTTCTTACAGTGTTTTGTGCAAACCAAATTCTCAGATATAACTGCATGACACTGGCAGACACACTGACGATTCTGTCTTACTTGAAACAATTATTTCGTTTCCACTTTGAGGAGCAAAATAATTGGGAAAATACAATTCAGCCTGCAGGAAATATTTCCTAATATAAAGATTTGAATGCTGTGTGACTGCACAACAAGACAATAATGGGATTGTATCTTCAGCAGTTAGCCAAATAGGAAGCTAATTGTATGATGCAAGCATCTTAAATTTTCAGCGCCTATAGAAAGCATTCAAGGTGTTAGCATGCAAAATTTTATCTACAGAAGGACTTATTGCCACAAACGCTACATCGACTAAAAATGATTTAAAAATAACGTTCATGATTCTTGCAAGGGGTTATGGAGTATTCAGCAATGATGACAGTATTCCCAATCTGAAAAATTCTTCAGTATACCAAAGCACTTGCTCCTAATTTAAAAGAATTATCTGAATTCTTGAAGTATTCATAACTACACAGTGAATGTTAACATGCAAAGCTCTGCTTTAATTCATAGTAACCTTTTGTAGAAGCCTTAATGTGGTTTAGAGCCAAATAACAGCAAACAGTCTGCAATATGCTTTCAAATCATCTACAATTTATAGGTGAGAAATGTTGACCATCCACATTGCTTCTTATGAGCTTCCATATGTACACTGTCTCTGTTCAAGCTCTTCTATACAATTCCATCACCACAACATAACAGGGCCTCTCTCAGAATTGGTATAAACAATATTTGGGGTTTTTGGTTTTAACCAGATGACTCTGCATACACAGTTCAAACATAAACTGGCACCTGTGCTCAGCTCACAGCACAGTTGGTAGAAAGTCTTGAGAAATAGCTATGGCCACACAGAATTACAGGCTGCTCACAAATGCCGGGAGTAGGTCTTATGATGTTGATACCAAGACATTAAATTCAGCTTAGATAAGCATTCAGTGGCAGTAAACCCAAGCCTGAATACCTCCAAGATGACTTCCACATGAGAAATCTAAACAAAAAGGTAGAAACACGCTGGCCACAGACACTGAGACAGACAACTTGTTTTTCACTGCAATTTTCAAATGTGAAGTAAAATGCCACAAAGCCAGCCTGGGCACACAAGGCCACGACCACCAGCCCCCATACACGTTTGCTACTCCTGCTCGCTGCCCCACTTCCAGGCCCACACAAGCACATGCTGCGACACGAAAATCTACGCAGGCACAATGAACTCCCTGACAAGACTGGCTCAGGAATGTGATTTATTTGCTTTACGAGTACGTGGCCATGTGCACAAGAGAAAGATCTGAATGTACCAAGCACTGAGTCCAGGCAGCCAGAAAAGCTTGAGGGAAATGTCTGTCCCAGCACAGTCAATACAGAACCCCACTGTCTCCTTCAACACCAATTTTACAGCACAATTCTACAATAAATTTAAGCTCGCAACAACAATAGCGTTTCTGGTTTAGGAACTGCTGTTGTTCATACAGGCCTTCCCAGTCTCCCTAGAAGTTGCCTCCCCAACCACTTTTGTTCCACAAGAACAGAACGACTGTACGGTGAATAGTACACAACACCCTCATGCCCTGGGAGGAATATGTACAACCTGGTGCGTTACCAACTATCCACCGTTTAAAAGGCACACATCTGGCTCATTCCAACTCCTCTTACACACGGAATCACAAGACTGCTAGGAAAATAGACAATCCAAGAAGAAAAAGAAAAAAACAAAAAAACCTAACTACTTTCCTCCTTCTTACTGCTTCAATAAGGAAAATAATTTTATTTTCTCATCAAATTATTTACCCTTTCTGAAAGGCAAGTAGGTTCCTCTGAAGATCAGTTTTTCTCTGTGAATAATAATTTTAAAAAAAAGTCAAGAATCCGCCAAGATTCCTGTCAACCATGTTGCTATAACTGTCATCCCACAAGTTCCATGGTCAGAAGCATGGTGCTAATCTCAAACTTCCTATTTCTCACTCCGATAATCAGAAGGTAGCTGAGCCAAAACCCTGCAGAAAGTTGCTGAGCTTCTTTTATTTTTATTTATTTTTATTATTTATTAAGAAAGTACCAAACAATCCTGTTACAGATAACTGTTTTGACAAACCAAAAACAGTCACATCTTTACGACATCCTGTACTTGCTGAGGAAACATGGTAGGGATTAGGAATCACAGCCTAGATCAGAGGTATCATGCCAACCCATCAGAAATCATATGTAAGATATATTCACGCAATGCACATGCAAGATATGCAGAACATAAGTTCTATTTTTCAAAGCCTATTCCCTACTTAAGGTTGTTACCAAGAAAAGGAAAGAAACAAAAACTGTACTCAAGAAAGTATATTTGGAAACATCCTGAAATAACTCACGGATACAAATTCCATGCTGTCCTATGCATCAGTAGAGGAAATTAGTGATGTAAAGATGATATATAGTGGAGAAAAAAGAAAAGAAAAAAAAAAAGGAAAGAATAACAACACTGCCACAAGTCAGTAGTACCAGAAGGCAAAAAATAATGCTGAGTATCACAAGAGCTAAAGCGAAACAACAACTGTTTCTGCAAAATACTAGAATTCTCTACAAGAAATAAACTTCCTGCTCAGGTCAGCAGGCAATCACTACAAATTTCAGAGTTGAAAGAAATGAACCTTTCAGCCACAGACTGTATTTTACAATGAAACTTCTCTACCATTACTGAAAGTAAGTACAGGCTTTTCTAAAACATGCATATATTATTTAACATCAATAGTAGTTAACAGCTTCTGATTAAGGGACAACACTTCAGGAAATATCCTGTGGATGGGCAGGTGATTTATTGTCTTCTATTACATGCAGTGGATGGCTCCTTATGTTACAGTAAGGATAACACAGCTTCTGGCCTTCATTTGATCTAAGATCTGCAACCAAGGACGAGAAAAAGCCATTTTGAGAAGAGAGCATGATGGAGGGGAAAGAGTGGGAGGAGAAGGAAGAGCAGGCAAGAACTCATGGAACGCAGCAGCAACTTGCCAAACATGCACTGCATGATAACAAAGAGGAGCCAGTTCCAAAGCATGGGATTTAATTATGCCTGCCCCATTACTAACCCCATGACATCCAATTGCAAACACTAATAATTGAGATACCCCAGAAAACCTCAGCTATAATTGCTTTTCTGAACCCTCCAGCCTCTTAACCAAATACAAAACATCTCAGATATAAGAAGCCAATATTAGCACACAGAACTGTGACTGAAAATGAAAAGGAAACAAGCCCCCACTACACACACAGCACACTATTGCCATGCTCATGTCTGCCCACTAGGTTCAGAAGGCAGTTCAGATAATATGACTCCCAGATGTAACATTCACATGGAATGCATACTGTGGCATTGCAGAAAGCTATCTAGAAACAAAAATAATCAATTCAAATTACAGGTGCTGTAACAGTAGGTAACTGCAAGGTTCCTAACAAAATTCTTCCACTAGTTTTAGCTGGAATTGACTTACTTACTACTTTAAATCATTAATTAGCTTTTTGCTGGAGGGTGGGTACACACAGAACCGTTAAAGTGAACACTGAGCTTGTATTTAATTGTAAATTCTCCAAGGGAAAGCATTGTTTTTGTATGCTTTATTCACACAAGCAAAATGGAATTCAAGCTTATGGGCAGTAACACATAACAATGTTCGCTGGTTACTAAAGAACTTTTAAAAGCTAAATTCTCAAGTAGGAAAACAGAGCTTACAATGCTACAGGCCAGGATGTTGACCCAAGCAAGCAGCACCCAGGGCTAGGGCAGCACCCTCCCAATCCCTTGCTCTGAACAGCAGCTCTGCTCTCAGGCAGACTGACTGGTCCCCCACCCGGGACACAAAGAAGCCCTAAAGCACAAGCAAAAAGCCTGGATTGTATTTAATTCCCAGGACAAACACAAGTAACACTAAGCAGTTACATGTGTTACTAGCTTTGTCTTTGCATAGGTGCATCTTCAAAGTAGCAGGATGTGTGCTTAGAAAGAGGAAAAGGCATAGTAAAAGCTGAAATTCTGCAACATTCTTGTTGCAGTGGGATAAGATTAAGCTGAAAAAGCTAGCTGATTGTATCTTCATCTGTGTTTCTTGTCCTGCAGGTCAAAGTCTTTCATAGTTTGTTAAAAATAAATTTCTACAACTGAATGGGTTAAAAAAAAAAAAAAAAGTTTCTTTCATTTATACCTACCAAACTTATAATATATAACTCTGGCCTAGCCTTTGGCTCATGAGAAGTTACCACTCCCATTTTCTGTTTTCTCTGAGGAAAACGACAAAGTCAGGACATCAGTCGAGGAACTCCTGTGTTGTTCTTGAGTCTATGCCAAGGTTAGGAGGCCTCAGGGAGCCACTGTATGTCATTTTTCCCCAGGCTGCAATGGAGATTTAGTCAAGGCATTAATTTTGATGCAAAAATTAGAAAATTTTAAGTATAAAGCACTTTAAGTATGGCCCTTACTCTCAAGCCATTCTAAAGTACTGGAACAGATAAATGCAAATAGCAATAAAACCCATAAGTTGAAGTAGCAATTTCACCACAGCAAACTAACTTCTGTTCAGTGAAAAACAACAGCTCCCAACAGGATCCCCACAGGGTCCGTACTTTTCACGTGACCAGGAAGAGGGAGGGAGCAGCAGGCCAGCAGCACTGACACGCAATAAGGAAATACACCATGGGAACCATTCCAACACTGACTGCAGAAAGGTGCACAGAAAGTTAGAATGGTATCAAGAAAATGGCAGGTGCCATTCAGTAAAGAGGAAGTGCAAAAGAGGGATTAGCAGATGCAGATGCACAGAGCTGCATAAATGGGCAACAGGAATGTACAGAGGTATAAAACAATACCCAGATAAAGAAATGCTAAAAAAGACTGTAATTCTTCAGTTCTGGAAGGAAAAAGTATCAGCTGAAAAATGTATGAAGGAAAATACCAGGCTTAAAACCACAAAAGATAAAACTACTGCAAAATGAGCTTTCACAACAAAGAACCTTGAAGACATTGAAAATCATCATGCTGTAGGCTTTAAACAAAAGGAAGTTCCTTCCCCATCTAATCAAACTGCAGGACTCATTGTTACAGGATATCGCAGAGGCCAAAAGTACAAATGGCTCTTAAAACCAAGATTACGTAAATTAATAGCAAGTACATCCATCCATCTGTGCATACTAAGAGCAGCGGTTCAGATGCAATCTCTGGCCAAGGAAGTTTTTGAATTGCTGGAAGCTACACACAAGCATCATTTTGTCAGTATTTTGAAGCTTCACCTACACGCAGATTATAGATTACTCGCAATAAATGCATGATGGTATGAAGAGATCACATCCTTAGGTGAAAAAGAAACGTTTGATAGGGAAGAACTCTAACAAACACCAGAAGACAAACTGCAAGAAACTAAAACAAGATTCAGGCTGCAAGAAGAGCGTAAGCTTCCAGCAGGAGAAACTGGTAGTATCTGAACAGTATCAACAGCTCCTTTAAACATAGCTTGATCAGAAATTTTGTTCCCAGTAAGACTGAGTACTCATTTGAAGTATTTCTGAAGAATACAACTCCATCCAGCTTCAATTTACTACTAAAGATGATCAACAGACATCTCACAAGAGGCAGGCATTCTTATCTTTCAAATGCAGTCCTTGCAGAGGATAGCCCACTGGAGGGGTGCCTGCCCTGCCAAATATCCAGCAGAGTACAAAAACTGAGCAAAGCCTCACGCTCTGCACGCTCAGCGGGGTCAGGCAGCCCTGCCCTTGGCACCTACTCCTTCTCCATCCACTTAGGATGGAGCAGGAAAGGGCTCAGCAGCCCAAGGTCTCGAGGGGACCATAGGTAGGAGCAGCAGATATCTGTGGGGAATGCAGATGAAAGAAAAATTGATAGGATTAGCAGGGTGGAGGACCATAAGCTCAGGGCTGCAGGGTTTTGATTTATACAACAGCCTGGAAATATACGTGAGCCTGACCCCTGCCTGTTGAGAGGTTCCCTCTGTGTACTTCTATGAAACGTGTAAGTGGGTGGCATTTTTCTTGGGTAAACTAAAACATCCTGAAAATAACTTTGTCCAGATGTCTGTTATGAATTTGCCGCACAGAACAGAGTAAATAATATGGAGAATATTAAAGAAAAACTTTTTGACAGTGGCTTTGGAAATGCCTGCTGCTCTAAGTTCAAAAGGATCCCTGGTGCATTATGCCCTCTCACTATAGAAATCCCCTTCCAAACACTTCTAGACAGAGATAAACCTTCTCTACAGATAAGGAATTGATTTTATTTTCCTTAAATTTCGGGTTAAATCAATGTGTGAAATGCACACATACTTAAAAGCAGCAAGCTGCACCAAGCCAGGACCGTGTGATGGGCACAGGTTAACTGTATAATAGGTAAACCGGGAGAAAACTGTTGTTAAGCTGCAGGAGAGACTGTGGTACAATTACCACCTGCTTAATGAAAAGGGATCCAAGCTAGGAACATTTCAGACTGTTTCAGCCAACTTTGATGATACGATGCCCAATGAAACAGGCCTGCTGAAACTGAGCGAGTTCGAGATGCCCTTATCAACTGGCCACAGCTTCCGTTCTCACAGTGGCAAGACCGTGTGCCAGCTGCTCCAACAACAATGCAGCAGTCAGAAACCAGAAGGGCCTGACGCCTTCAGCTGAGCACCAGCCACACACAGCAAAAGCTGTTCACACAGCCTGATGACCACAGTGAGAGCAGATGTCTGAACAGGACAGAGAGCAGCAACAGGAAAAATACGCCATTCGTCAGCTCTGAGCTGTCTGCTCCATTCTTAAGACGTATTGCTTTAACTAGTACCTTCAAAGACAGTTGTAGCTACATATCTGTGGCTTTCCGAACTACATTAACACAGAGATAACAGATTCTGGCACTCCAACAGGCCAACAACAACAAAAAGCCAGAGAAGCCTCTGTCCTCTGCTGCTTTGCCAACATTTTTGAGCCATCACAAAGTGATGCAAATTGACAACACAAGCTCCTCTCGTAAACAGATTTAAAATGTATTTACAAACCAAAAAGTAAATGAAAAAAGCTCAGATTTTCACTCAGTTTATTGCATCTAAAGATTTGTGAAGTCACCTGACCATCTTACCATCAATTCCCATTAGCTATACCCCACAGGCACGTCCTTCACGTATGTTATAGGGCACCGTGCGTACAACACATACACTGCTGCCCTACATCACACAAATCCACGCACAGGCGGGTGCTCAGATTCCTACCCAATACCTATTTATAACATTATATGCTAACAAAAATACTCTTGAGTCATTTCATGTTAAATACCAAAGAACAAGAAAGTCTTCAAGCGCACGCAGCTGTTACGTGCATAGAGGCACTGCTCTATTTTTGACAGACACTGTCCTGGAACAGCGAGTGAATTAGCTTTCAACCTGAAGCTTACGACTGCAACTTACCAGCTAGTTCTGGAACAAGCTCGCACTGAAAATATGCTTGATCAGCTATGGTTAACCAATAATCTTCAGAAACTGGGAGGAGTTTACAAGGACTTAACAAGCACAAAATGACTTTTGAAAAAGCCCACAAAGACCAGCACTGGTTCTCCTTAAGTGCATAATAAGTAAACCATGAACATGAAAGGCAGAAAGGATATCATAAATAATGATTACTCTATTTAGTAGTAGCTAGAAAGTGCTTTGGGGGGTAGGGCAGGCAGCACAGTGCATCAAAGCAGCAACACCATCAGAAAATCAGCAATGCCACCAAGAGGAAAAAGTTAATGACCCACTGTACAGAGGTCACTCATGCACATGTACCCTTGTGGTTTGTAAACCTCTGGAACAGCAATGACTGAAAATCTAATTGCAGCTGTATAGCCCAAAAGGACTGGAAACACAACATGCAGTGAGCCAACCCAAGCACTTTACAGAGCTATATCCTCATGCACCAAGGAACGGAGAGGAAATGGGACAATAAAAATAAAGCAGTACTAAAACTGTCCACTTCAGACTGAGCCTCTCCAGCTATAGAAACAAAGGGGACATGGCTGAGCAGGGCTCCTCCCCCCTCACCCTCCAAATTACTGAAGCCAGAAAGATTCAGAGAAAATGTTTTCTTTTTTGTGTCTGTTCTACTTAGGAAAAATCAGTAAAGCTTTTGTATAAAATTGTCACAAGGAAAATTCCTGAAGGATAGAACAACATGTTTCTGATGGCAGAAATTGAACCTCATATTGAATATGCAAGGATAAAGGACACAGAAAGCATGAGGGAAAAAAAAATTATATAGGAAGCACAGATTTCTTAACTCTCATTCAAAGTTTCATGGGCAAATTTTGAGATAATCAGTCCCTAACTGTTAAACTAAGGCTGTAGTTTGGCAAACCCTTTAAGCTGGCATAAATTAGCATTGCTGTTGAAAGAAAGTCTCAGCATCTGCCAGTCCCCTGTGCCAGCACAAACATCCAAACACTGAACCAGGAGCATTTCTTTTGCCAGTTCATTTTTCAGATGGATCAGTTCCCCACACCAGTTCACAGGATGGCCATGTAAATACTTGTACCAATAAAGAAGAGTGACTAATTTTTCAGCCTGAAGTGCTCGGTAAACTACAGACTAAATCACAAGGATATGGAAAAGCCGATAGGAGTCACGGGCAGTGCTCCCCACCCTTGGACACATTATATTACTCTTCAGTTATGATCACTACACTAACACGTGCAGAGGGTTTTACTGTTATTTGTTATTGACAAGTGTACCCACATATGCACCTGCTCCTGGAGATCAATCTGTAGGGAAAACTAACTTGGTACCTTGGTACCCACAAAAGCTTTTAATCTATCTCTTAATTTTCACTGGTCATAATCAAGTCTCTTTTCTGGACACCTTGCTTCTCAACTGGAAGACCGTTTGCATTTATAAATAACAGCCTTTTGAGACCCCAAACACAAGAAAGGACAAATAAAACAGTACTCAGCTCAGAGCTTTAACCCAACAGGAATGTAAAGTCTGCGGGCTGCCCTAAGTATCCATGAATCACCACATAATCCTTCGCTGAACAGCACACATGTCTAGAAGAAAATGCAATTGCCAACAAAAACACCATCAGAAAGAAAAATCGTTAAGTTGAAGCATCTGTAAAACTCAGGTTCAAGCAATTCAAGCAAGTACTGAGAGACTGAGACCTCCCCACTTTTTCCCCACAACTCAGTGGCCAATTCTGGTCCGTGTATAGCATCCATTACTAACAAATTAAATCAGCAAGTTTGCTACCCAGAAATAAATTAAATGCAAGAGTGATGCAGAACAATCTCTAGAAATGGACATGCCACAGGTAGATTGACGGGAAGCTCTTCTCCTCCACAGCTGTTGCTCAGCTTTAACCACACTTTCCCTCTGCCCCAGTCAATACCCACGTGGCTGCCAAGTTCTTATTCCCGACCTTTGATTTTCATCTGCCATCCTCCCACTGCACACGTACTGTGACAGCCTGCAGAGTAAGACCTGGTGGAAAGAACTCACAGAAGTCTTGCTCAGATTTCCGGCACGCTACTTTGAATGGTATCTGCAAAACTCAAGACTTATGTTTTCTCTTGCTCCCTCTGCCTCCGTTCAGTGCTACACCAGACACTGACAGCTTCAACAGCTGCTTTTTTAGCTAAATTTCTCTGTCCCTGGTGGCACTACCCAGCCTCTTTGCAGGAAAGCTGCTACACAAACGTTTCAATAAAGAAAAAAAAATTCCTTTCCAGTTTCTAGAACAGCTAACTGCAGGATATGAGAAAAACACTCGCTGATAGAATTTATTTTCTAAAGGAGCATTACTAACTTAAGGATGTTATAGGACACAGTCAGAGCAGTCAAATCTAGAGCACTCAAAAACTTCAGAAAACTCCAGGACGCTCTAGCATGTAGCATCATATTGAAAACTGACCAGTGCCCAGGAAATGACAAGCAGCAGATAAAGTATTTACAATCATGTCAGTTTGTTTGAGATCAAGAATGGGAATAATTCAGCAACTTAAAAAAAAAAAAAGCACATTTTTAAGCCACTGGTGGCTGAGGAGCAGTGGGTGTGCTGCCATGATGCAAGAGATAGGAGAGAGTTAAAACTGAGCTGTTCAAGTTGTAGCTCTTCTATCAGGCCACAAAGGAGTGGGAATGAAACAAAGCTAGAAGAACATAATGGCAATTGTCAAGCTGTCCAGGAACTCCCCCCTCAATAGAAGGGGCAGGGCAGGGACAGGAGATGAGTAGTGTTGGGTGTGGGGAGAGCACAAGTAGGAACAGTTGATGGAACAGATGCTTCTTTATACGGTGATTATTAAGTCCCAGTTTGTAATTACTATTTCCCAATATTACTGTATCACTAATAAAGGACACACAGCTTCTGAAGTGAAGTCTCAGCTAATCAGCAGAGCCCTCCTCAATACAGGAGAGAGACACCTAGCAAAAAAAAAAATTATAAAGCTTCCTTCTTATCAGCCTCTGTGTAGAGGGGGAAGAAAAACCTCACCTGAGTGAGATTCAGGAGTACTTCACCTTGTCTTTGGTGAGCAGGTTGGTAAGCCACCCTCAGCAGCCATCACAGAAATATGTGCACATACAAGTGCAATAGCCGATAAGAGAAAGGGAAGAGAATTAGCATTTGGGGAGGAGATGAAAGAAGAAAAACCTGGAAAACAACAGGAAGTAGGAGAAAGGCAGCAGAGTTCACATCTGCTGGTACCTGCCATGTTCTACCACAGGGAGGAAAAAAACAGCACTATCCAGAAGGAAAGAGAACTGCAGAACAAAATAAGGAATGTACTAAGTCAGGACTTCTGAGATGAGTAACTACTGAGCTAGAGTGTCAGTCCTGCAATTGTATAATCACTCCAAAAGCAGCTGGCTGTTTATACCTGCTTATACATACTACCACGCAGACACCTCTCAGCGTACAGAATGATCTACTGACAGTCTGGGCTAGGTAGGACAACATCAGATAGCCAATTTTAGACAGCCCGGTTAGTTTAGAGAAAATCCAAATACAAAACCTCAGATTCCTCACACTTTACCTTATTTATTGTCCTTTTCCTTACAGACTAGATTCAAGAACATGTATGGGTTTAAAATAGACTCTTGTAAATCAATGCACTTTTTCCCCATAGACAGATTTACATAACGTCCCTCTCTTGGCCTGTACCTCAAGACTAACTTCTTTTCCCTTTTTCGTGAAGTATCCAGAATCAGTATAAACAACAGCAAGTTCAATGGCATAACACTAGCAGCTATACAAGTTAAGCCAGAACTAAATGTGAAGTGATGACCTTTGTATTATCAATTCCATCTGATTTACTTCCCACCATCAAAAACAATTACCCTTCCTTAAAAACTCTGATCAACAACCCATTTATCCCTGTGAAAAAATTCAGCTGCTAGTTAAAGCTTAGAGAACAGAACTCTAAGTTTTTACACGTATACTTGGTTAACAAAACATTTTTGAAGACACAGTCTAGAAAAAAGGTTAATTCCAGCACGCTATGGAGCAGATTTATGATTCATTCCCTCTATTAGGATATGCTTGTTTACAGTGCTTGGACTAGATATGGTAAAGGTTAAAGATTCAATAAAGGCTCCTGTGACTGCTGTGACACGATGCCAACCCTTGCACAACATTTGAAAACAAAGATAGTATTCTAAGACGACATACCGCTGAACCCAACAAAAATATCATAAAGAACAGGCTGCAAGTGGTTTGGGGCTTTTGGGCTTGTTTTATACGTGAAAGTCTATTTAACAAAAATAATAATAAGGAAGTTGGACTTAAAAAAAAAAAAAAAGTCCATTCAGAACCATCCGTACAAAATTGCCTTCTCAAAGCTGTAATAGTGCAAGCTGGATTTCCCAGCATGTGAGGCCACACTGGCCCCCACCCGCACAGCTGCAGGGAGAGCAGGGCCCCAGGGGCTGGCATTCTTCAGGTGCTGGGAATTACCCGTTTCACCAGTGGCACTGCATGCTGGCTCATTTAGCACCCTCACCTCAGTAAAACGGTACACCCAGTTCTCCACACACAAACTGAGCAAACCACAGAGTTGCAACATATGCATACAGGAGTAGTAAGATTATTTGGTAGAGTCTATGCATGCTGCACTTCTATCCATTTTGGTCCTATTACTTAAAGTAAAACCAGTAAAAATTAGTACCGCATAGGAACAGGTTCTGTTAAAAATTGCTGCTGTGAGTGCAAACCTAACGTACTCATAAAGATCTGGAAATTGGCTGTATTTGGTTAAGCAAACTAAGCCATGCACTTTACATGGTGAGCTAACAGAAAAGCTTTGAGTAACTGCTGTGCAGCAGCAGCATCTTCACTGCACATTCATCTCTACAGATAAGAACAAAACATATATACACTGCAAATCCTGCAGGAATGAGACTAAACCTTGATCCAGAAAAAGCAGAGGCAAGAAGTAAACAAACAATAGGGCTTTCCTAATAACCCAGAGGTGTCACTATGTTTCCATCCTTCCAGAGCCAGGAGCTCTGACAGGAGGTGTCAAGGAAGCTCCTATCCCTGGGCCCTACTCACTGCGGCAGAAGGTGGAGGGAAAATGGAGGCCTCCAAGGATGCATGAGAGAGAGTGGAAGTCAGTGCATCACTGCTACCCCTGCAGATATCATGAACAAACACAGACAAACCCACCAAGTCTGACTCTCTTCCACTGACAGCCCCTCTCACCAATACACCTTTGTGTACTTGTGAGCTCACTAGTAAATCTGTGGCAGTGATGGACAGATTTCCTTCTACTCTTGCTGAAGCTTTAGGAAACTGAGCTTTCCTGCAACACCACACTGACTTTGGGAGATAAACAAGGGAACAGGAGAAGACAGAACATAATGCATTTCTGTACTAGTGAGGAGCAAAGGGCTGCACCTGTTCTGATCCCTGGAAACACGGGGATTTATTTCAGCAGCAAGTGAAAACCAAGTGGTGCTCAGTCTCCACAACTGTACTGCAACTCTATGGAAATGCAGAGCATCCTGTACGAAGAGACATTTTTCCCCACCTAGATGTTCCTTCTAAGCTAGCAGAAGTGTTGCTTTACTGCTTGGCGGTGCCACATACAGCAGCCCAAGAGTCACACGTGTGATTCAGTATTGTAGGGACACTGGGAACTGCAGCCGTGCCACACGTTACTTCCAGCAGCACATCACCGTGCATGCAAACAGAAGCAGGTCTCCTCTTTGCTGCACAAAACTGAAGCCTGCAAGGCTACAGATGTTTGCAGCAGGTGAGTCTGCACTGACACCTTAAAGAATCGTAAAGGATGGAAATGACCACTAAGACCATCCTGTCCAACCATCAGCCCAGCCCCCCCATGCCCACTAACCACTTCCCTCGGTGCCACACTCGTGTGTTTCTGAAACACCTCCAGGGACAGTGACTCCACCACCTGCCCAGGCAGCGTGTGCCACTGCCTCACAGCTTTTTAGTATAGAAAAATCCGAGTTAACAGGGCTGGAGAAGAAATCCAGACCACATTCGTGATAGCGCTAACAGAACGCTGCTTCAACTGGCGGTACGCACAGATCGCATTTCAGAACACAAAGAAAGAAGAGTTCCCCCCACGTTCCTCTGCGGCAGGGGGTAACTCAGCGCGCCCGAACAGACCCGGGGCTGTCTCTCGCCTCCCAGCTCTCCCCCTCCCACTCCCGTTTCCCACCAGCTGAGGCCCCGCAGCTGCACCAACAACAGCGCGTCTGTGCCCGCGCCGGCCGCGCCGGGCGCCCCTCGGCATCTCACTGCCCGCCTTATACTTGAACAGAGGTAGCAAATTGTGAAGGGGCTGAAATGACGGTAATGAATATTCATCGCAGTCCTTCAGGGACGGTGCGATCTCACGCGGCGGACCTGAAGGGAATCACCAATCAGGCCGACACAACGGGGCTCGGTTCCGCGTCCTCGGCGCGCGGCCGCACGCAGCCGCCTCCGAGCAGCGCGGGGGCGCGGGCACGTGCCGCGGCGCTCGCGGGGACGCGCGGCGCGGGGCAGCGCACGCGCAGGC
>JAPSGF010000105.1:434461-458053 GCA_035772895.1 Perdix hodgsoniae
TGAGCAGCGCCGCGCTGTGCCGCGGCGCGCGGAGGGCCGGGGAGGTCCGCCGTGCTGCGAAGCTGCTGGCGGGGCGGGGCTGGGAACCTCGGACCGAGCCCCTGCTCCCGGCGCTGGGAGCGGGTGGCACCGGCGTGCCGAGGGGCAGCGGGTGATGAAAGTTGGGCCGCGGGTCCGGCGGCAGCGGCCGAGCAGGAGGTCGGGTTTTGTCACTCCGTAGACCTCAAAATAACCCGGCGGAGCAGGAGGCAGCGCCGGCACCCTCGTAATGGTGGTAACATGCGGCTTCTATTCGACCTAACCCGGTCCTATCGTACGTCGGTGTCAGGCGGTTTAAATAACGCAGCGGGAAGAGAGAGCAGGTGATGGGGCTGTGAAACCACGAGGAGCTGCCGTGAGCGGGATAAAGCCCCACAGGAAAAGGAAATGGGTTTGGCAGAGCAACGGGAGCTGCGGGGACCTCAGAGAGGAGACGCCATGGAGGGAAGCGAGCCCCGGCGCTGTCACATCGGCTGTCAGCAGCCACGCGAGGAGCTCTGGGATGACGTGTGTGCTCTCATCCACCCAGCTTAGCTTGAGCCTTGCTGGCTTGCAGTAGATGTCAAGTGAACGCTGTGTATCCCGTACTTCTGTGCAGCCCAACACACTGTTTCGAGGTTCAGCAAACTCGGCACTAAGCTCTAGCAGCTGTCCTTCCTGGCAATAAGGTTCATCTGCACTGTGGCCCAGCAGGCAAGCAGAGCAGAAACAAACCTTGGTTTGCTGGGCTGGGCAGGGTGTTCAGCTGCTGTGCGCCTCTTCTCAGGACAGAAATCCATCCTAAAGTCAAAGGGGGCCAGAGAAAGGAGACGATGTGCAGACCTGAGGGTAGAAAAGCAAAATAAGTCCTTTGGTTAGTAAGTGAAAATGAGCTATGTGAATGTTCTGCTCATGCTCTGCCAAAGTCTCTTGTGATTTTGGGGAAATCGTTTGGTGGGGTTTTTTTTCGGCACTGAAGAACAGACACCCATATTGTTGCTCCTCACAGGCTGTTGTGAGGGCAAGGATTGTGATGTACTCTAGTAAGATGGCTTCATCTATGCAATTAAAGCAGCTCATTCTTACCATCTTCTACATAGACCTAGATTTAAAATTAACAAATGCAGCAGGACTTATAGGAATGTTAGGCACTGCTGGTACTATGTGAGGGCTGTAACAGGAGAAACAAAGTGCACCAAGGCCACAAACATCTATCATATGCACACAGAAAATGGAAAGGAAAACCAGGGTGGATTGTGAGAAAGGCAGAAGGAGACTGAGAGGACAAGGTCATGTCATACCCATGAATCCAAGGTGAATGAGATCAGGAAGTGCCTAGACCAACTGAAAAAAAAACTTAACAAAATAACAACAACAAAACCTGAAAGAACTGGAAAAGCTGGGGACTAGAACCAGATAGGACTACAGGTCAGTAATTGCTTTGTTCATTGCTCTTAAAGGAAGGAGAGCATAATAGTAGAGGCAGAAGGAAGTGGTTTAAAGGCAAGGTTTGAGTCCAGAACATAACGTGGACAGATCTTTAATCCAAGTTTAATGGGAATTGCTCTTTAAATCCAAGAATATGAGGTATGTCTAAAGTACCAGGCCAGGTGTTCCTCTTGTATGCTTTGTGTTGAAGTTAATGTGCCTGAATTCTTTGGGCTTGCAGCATTGTTAAGCCAGACCAAATGAGAAAAGAGTCAAGCCTGTTATTTTCGAACACTTTAGGAATGCAAGCAATTATATTCTGCTGGGGAGAAGCTGAGGAGGTAAAAGACCATTTTCATTTGTTGTGTACTCCTTCAGCAAACATCATGGGGATGAATGTCACAGACTCCATCATTCTATGATTCTAATTCCACAGTCAGACCTTGAAACCAGTAAGAAAAGGACCAAGGTACAAATATGGCATCAGGCTAAAACTTGATGATAGTTATTAATTTGTGGGCTAATTTGGCTTCAGAACTCCTTTGTTCTTTTCCTCTTTCCCACATGTCAATTAAATGTCTTAATTTTTACATTTGCTAATGTACCAAACTACGTCAAGTTCTCTTGACATAGCATGTTCCCAGCGTGGTCAGAAGAAATAACAAAGCCCATTTTAAATATGTGAACCATTTGCCAGTGCTTCACCAGGGGCACAAAACAATGTAATAATGGTTGTATTCCAGTGACAAAACTGAAGTAAAATGTGGCAATGATAGGGAAGGTCTGGAAAACGAGTATTTTTATCACAATCGTATCTACAACATGCTAGAAATGTTTTCCAAGCACATAAAGACTCTATTCATTGCCAGAGAGCTTGTTCTTTAAAAGACAGCGTAAGGGCAAAGCGTGACAGAAAGGAACATGCAGTATACAAAGCAAGATGACTCACAGGATGGCTGCCAAAACTAAGGGGGAGGGCATTGCTTCCCCCCTTTTCTGCAGGTAATTCTTCACATGCTCCTGAATTTGATATTTCCAAACAGCTCATGTTTTTTGTGTATCAGTGAGTGTTGGAAAAGGGCTTGATTGGTGACTAGGTAATGATGAGACACTATTGATCCACAGAGAATGCAGATAAAAAGTCTTCAAAGCTGTACCAGTCCTCACAGGAGGGTGATGTGGGATAAAGTTAATGCAAGGTCAGAGGGTTTTTTTTTTTAATCACCACTTTGATATAGATCTGATATGTTTATTAGAAATGCCTAAAAGAATAGGTCAGTCAGTGAATAGCTTTTCTGTTTTCATTGAGTAGTAATAATTGCAGCGTTTATAGATCCTTGCAGGTGCTCTATATATCTGGGGTTCTGCAATGTTCAGGTTGTATAAGCAATCGGGAAGAATCTTTGAAGCTCAGGGAAAGAAGGGAATACAGAATAGTAATATGAATTGAATTCACAGAACCAAATCATCTTAGAAATAAATAAATCCCATCTTCAGACAGTTTGCTGTCAACAAGGTAAAGTCCCTTAGGATTCAAGGCTGAGATTTTCACTGGTGCCAGAAACCACCTGAAGCTGCACAGAAGGTCCTGCAGCTGGGGACTGTGTGAGGCATTGGTCAGACGAGGATGTGGCTGTGATAGTGTCACTACTCAGGTTTAGGACACGTGGGTTTGCAGTACTTGCTCTTTCCTTCCAGACCACTCCATGTCAGCCTGCCGTATTCCACCTAAGCCATTATTCCTTGATCTCAACAGTGGCATTTTTCAGGCTTGCTTTTCATACCAGCAAGTGAACTGTAACAGGTTTGCAGCTTTTCCAAATAAAACTAGAGAACTGCTTGTCTCTGTTGGATTCTCTGTTAAGCTTACTTCCTTTCTAATCAGGACAAACTGTACAAAGTACACTCACAGGGCTATGCAAGTGTTCTTCTGTTGAATGCACACTTTTCCTGAGGTACTCAAAGGGTTAGCACAGTTTATTCATCTCTCAAACACTGCCCCCATTTCTGCAAAGCTAGGGAGGGTTCATCTAGGAGAGATGGTGCCAAGCACTGAGGATTACTGACAGGCTCTGCTAGCGCTGACCCCAATGGAAAAGCACACCTAGTTTTGTGCTGTGATGTCTGGGCATTTTGAAGCACTCTGCAGCCTGCACAAACCCTGCTATACTCAGAGATGGGTACTTTGGTGTTGTGGTTAGTGACCCCAACAAGCACAAGGTGCCCCTGTACTGTGCTGTGCACACACTGCTCAGCACAGTTGTCAGGTGACACAGCCCTTGGGATAGCAGAGAACCAAGCTCAGGGCCCTGGAGATAAATACAGCACTCTGGAGCCACACTGCGTCCAGCTTATTGCTTGTTGACACCATTGCAGAGCTTCCCTAAACACGTCTTGCTGAAATTAAAGTAGCAGAATACTTTGGTTGTTTATCGCTGAATATCACGTTGTATTGTTTAAAGGCAAAAACCTTTCATTATAATCTGAGATTATAAGGGTTGGGCTAAATTACAAGGAGAAGTATTCTCAATTACATTGTGTAAGCCTGGATAGCTCAGTGTTTAATACTGCGGGATTCCTCCAGGCTCTTCAGCTGAAATTGTTTGCTCTGTCCTTGAATCGTTTGACATGATATGCCTTTACTCCCCTGGGAACAAAGCCTGTTTTTATTACACCAACAATGCAGGTGGGGTTGATTAAGAGAGATTTATGCAGATTACCATGTTTGACTGCTTTAATTATTTTATTCATATTTAAAGAAAGTGAGTTACTCTAGTGAGTTACAATATAAGACAATGCTCTATATCCATAAGGTGATGGAAATGCAGAAGAGCTTATAAAAAGCTCAAGACTGTCACATTTGTCCTCATTTCAAATTTTGTACCGTGAAAAGTTCAAAAGCTTTTTCCACATTCTTTGTGAAGTTTTTCTCAAGAGGGGGTATTTCTGGCTCTGGTTAGAAAAGAGCTCCCTGACTTGCTAAAGATTGACAATTATGTACATTTTTTGTCTCAAACTTAAGCAAGCCTGCAGGCCCTGGGGGTGCTTGAAGTCCAGTTATGGACAGAAGATTTCTTTTAAAGAACATTTTTTAAACACTATTTGAAGTCCATGCTCTGATAGAGTGATAAGCAGTTCTGAAAAAAAGAAAAAAGAATTCCTGCTTTATCTTTATATAGGTCATATTTATCTTAACTGTTCCAGAAGGTTTTCATGATTTTGATACAGACAAGTCTTCTGGCTTTTCAGCAAGGAACTCAGATGCAAGGAAAGTCTCTTTGGCGTTTCAGAGGGTCACAAACATTACATGACCTTTTTACTTTGCATCTGATATGTGCTTCCTGCCCCTCTGTCATCGTGGCTCAGCATTGTGACATGCTGAAAGATCATCAAGGTGGAAACAATGCAGAGCAGCGTTAGGATGATGTGGCCTGCCATGATAATTTGGTGTGTTCCTGATGTATTGCACATCATATTTTCTCTTTCCTCTTCTTCCAGCAGCCAGGCACGTAGTTCTCTCTTCTGCCAGTGGCTTACCTTGTACTTGGAAAAGAGAACAGCGACAGCTGGAGTGCTGGCAAGAAGGACAGTTTGCTTCCTGGGCCTTGGTTTGGGAAGCTTAAGAGAGCTTCAGCCCATGGGTTATAGTATATCCTGCTATGTAACATGTTACAGTCTCAGTATTTTTCTCATGGTGGTCCAGAAGCTATTATCCAGAGTGCAAGAGAGGAACTCAAGAACTGTTCCACGCCAAGAAGATGTGCTTTTATTAAAGAACCGGACATCTTAGCTTTGAATGAAGATGCAGTTTCTTTTCCTTTTCTCCAGCTGGCTAGCACAGTTTTTGATACTTCCAAAATCTGTGAAGATTTTTGTTCTAGTGAGAGAGATTCTAAGAAAAGAAAAAGTCTAGGACACTTGCTGCTGCAAAAAGAGAAACCTGTCTTGGTAATTTAAGAAAGGAAGGAAAAGACAACAGTGAGGGAGTTTTTGAACTGACAACACTGCCCAGGTATTATTCCTAAATATATATATATATATATATATTTCTTTTTGGATAAAACAATTTCTCAAGAATGAGCAGAAGCTTCATTTCCATTTGTTTTCTATGTGAACAATGGTGTCCTCCTTTTCTCTTGATCAATGGGTATATAATATAGTTGTGTTTCATTAAACTACTGAGCTTGCTTGCACATCAGTCCTGAAGAGCTTACTTTTTTCAGGGCTGCCTGAATATATGTTCATAAACATAAACTTTGTGAGCCCCAGAGAGTCAGCACAGTCTAGGTGAGTTCCATGCAGCTCACACTCCGTTTTCTTTTCTCCCAGGACAGTACCAGTGTGTTCCCATTGCATGTCAGAATACAGCATCTTACTGCTCTCCTACATTGCCCAGCCTCTCTGTCCCACACCATTCCAAGGGCTTTTTGATGACTTTTTCCTGCATTTCCATCCTTCCCAAAGATGCAGACTTATTCCATGCCATTCTATTTGCTGACAGTGCTCTTGTGCCCTTCTCCAACATTTTCTTTGGCTTTGCTGCATTTAAGTCAGGGTGTTGAGCTGCTGGCCACCAAAAGAGGTGGTTGTGTGCCTTCCAGCAGCATGCTCCTTCACCCTTTCTTACCTTAGCACCACGCTTGTCTAGCCCTTGGTGAGTCAGTTCAAGAGAATAATTTTCTGATGGATTAACAAGTTGGATCGGCTTACCATGTGGTTTGATGTGGTGCAAGAGAGGGTGTGGACCCGTAGGGCCAGGAGTCAGAGAGGGAAAGCTGGACCACCCAAGTCAGAGCAGTAAGCTGACTCAGTAGCATTAGGTAGCTTCACCCTTTTTTACTTCACGTTATAGAATCTGACCCATTTCTACTCTATCACACAGAAGCCTTTCTGTGTGACCTGTTAAAACTGTATGGAGAGAATCAGCAGATCCAAGGTGCTGGATATTGTTGTATACCTGGACAGCTGATTCTTCTACCTAAGGGTATGGGGAGTAGCATTTTCTGCTGTTAGCTCCATGAACAGCATGCTGAGAACTCAAATGTTGAAGGTTATTTTTCAGATTTTAGTAGATGGAAGGGTCTGTCTGTTGATTAGAATAGTTCCTAATACTCCAGAACTGAACAGATGGGGAAATGAAAATTGTGATGCTATCAACACCCAATATGATGGTGCTCCTTCATCTCCTTGTCTTCTGTGCTGACGAGCACAACCCTCTGTGAATACTGAGACTAATATCAAAGTAGGAAACTTTAATGTTTTAAAGTACTTACCAAGCAACTTACACCAAGAACAGAGATATGTGTTAAAACAAAAGCATAATGGATGTATAGTAATTTAAATTCATATAGTTCTATGAAAAATTGTTGTTTCCCTCCCACAGGATCTGAGCCAATGCTGCTCATTTCATCTATTTAAATGGACATTCAGTTGGCACAGTACTGTTAATGACTAGTAAAACATAATGCTGGAATTCTATTAATATTTATAAAATGGTGCCTAAATATTAGGTCCCAGAAAATTAAACTTATCAGGAGTTCTTGCAGACAGACAGCTGAACATGAATTATTAACATCTTTGTTTTGCTCTTGGAGTAATAGTACAAGTTACTGAACTGTAATTAGAGCTGGGCTGCGTCAGTTTGTCCCTGTTGGAAGCATTACCCCTGAACCTGTTCCTTGCTTACCCAGCCAGCCAATTAGTCACCTAGAGATAAGGTGGCATTTATTGGTAGTAGAAGAATGGCCTTTCATTTTTGTGCAGAAGCAAAAAACAGGTCAACAAGCAAGTTACACATTCTTCATCCACCCACAGCTCAATGGAATCAGAGAATCATTGAATTGCTCATGTTGGAAAAGACCTTAAAGATCATCAAGTCCAACTGCAAATGATAATGAAAATGCTTATCTCTCCAGGGCACAGATTTCCTTTTTTTTCACCCCCTTTTTTTTTTTTTTCTTTTTTTTCCCTTATTGTTTTAATAATAAGTTTTTCTCATGGCATTATTCTTTCTTTTGGTTATTGTTGATTTTGTTCTGTTTTGTTTTTCTTTATAAACTTTATACTATCTAGTGCTAGGACCATGCTTAGGAGTTTTCATTTAAAGAGGTTCCTAGCAAGGTTCCTCAGGTCAGTTTCCTCTTTGGGATATAGAAGGTGATTTCACTGGAGGGAACAGGCAGATAGAATAGATGGACTGTCCTCACCTATTTACTGAATTGTAAGCATTGTTGCAATTTGGGTGGGAGGCAAAACTCCTCCCGTGTGCAAACTGTAAAAGCCATGTGCTGCAGGCAGAAGTCGCTAAGGGCATTTATTTTTATGTCATTTTATTTTTTAAACAAACAGCAACTTATCATTGTGAGAGGCCAGATGTGGCTAGCTCATATACACACAAAGGCTTGTGTGTCTGTGGATATACCTACTCGCTGTATCCAGCCTGGTTGGTAGCTTATTTTAGACCATTTATCCCCTATCTTAAAGAATATTCTGCATTTCAGTAAAAGAAATGCTGAATCACATCTTTGTAGAGTAACATTTCTTTCAATTGAACCTTACTTTTGATTTTAAAATATCAGTCTCAGAAAATGCTATAGCATGAAGCTAACAATTCTCATTTTGTATTACCTTAACGTAGTGCTGGATCACAGACCTAGAATAAAAAAATATTTGAGGTTGTGGGGTCATGCTAGAGAGTCTAATTCTCATTTCTAATCCAGATGTGGAAGAGCATATAAAGAAGAAGACTGAAGGTTCATCAAGGCCGTGTATAGCACCAAATGTCTGCCCCGTGCACCTGTGTACTGCGGGGGTCTTATGAATGCTATCTCAGGTTGGATATTAGGAAAAAGTTATCCTCAGCAAGAGCGGTGAGGCAGTGGCACAGGCTGCCCAGGGAGGCGATGAGGTGGTGCCAAGCTGCTTGGAAGCGTGCTTTGAGTGTAGCCTTCATCACTGCATTCGTGTAGAAAATGTTCAGTTGCTCGGATGGGCTATCCTATGTGAGATAATATGCTGACCGAGTAACCGCAAATGCAGCTCAAGAGAACATTCCTGGGGCAGAACACTTGAAACTTTGTTTCTAAAAGATATGTAAATATAGGAAGCAACCAGCTGACTGCTGCAGAGGCTGGGAAAAAATGTCCCGCTACCGCCCATTCCATTAACATAGGTTTCTTTATGGGGACAGCAGATTAAGAAGTCTTATCTTACCAAACATAGCCACTCTGTCTTTTCCAAGATTTATCTACAATTTAGACATGGACAAAAATTTATTCAGGTCAAACACTGTGTGGTATTTTCAAAAGAAATAACTTTACAAATGTGATTGGAAAAAAAAAAAATTGAGTATGACTTCTGACACCTCAGCATCACGGAAATATCAAAATCTCTGTTGTTATACATTTGAAAGAGCAATATCTATTGTCTGTTTGATTATCTGGGGGAAAGTCTAAAAATACAGGAAAGAAGCTTGCTTTTCTCAAAACGCTGTGCTTTGGAACCAACAGTGCTAGTTCGGGAGACAGAATTCTGACTGTGGAAGTAGCAATAATTGAAACCAATCATTTTCCTGCTCACGGACTGCATACTGAACAAACTGAATTGCAAAGTTATTATTTGAGCTCAAAAAGCACTGCTACATAATCTTGAAGCCTTTTTTTCTTCCTGCCTGCATGGTTTTAGCATTAAGCAAGATGTTCATTTTTTTAGAAAAATATGGATATGATACATGTAGGAGCACTGAGACACTGCCCTGCAAAAAAAGTCATCTCTGCCCTGCTCCAAGTGTCATCTGGATGCAAGTTATTTAGAGGTGTTGGAGATATGCTTTGTGTGTCAGAACACAAAGTGTGTTTCTTTCAGTGTACTAAGTTTTTATGATAGTGTTTTGAAATCAAAACAACCTCATCTTACATGTGCTGGAGTGTATGATAATATGTACTGATTACATAGCAAATTACAAGGAAAACAACAACTAAGAACAAATAACTTGGTTCAGTGTATGGCTTCTTAGTACTCTGTGACAAAATAGGAAAAAAATGGAAAGGGAAAGGGATTTCATGTGTATTAGCTCCCAAACCCTTCCCTTTGCTTTTTATTGAGGGAGCAAAATGACCCTACTCTACTCCATACGAGAGCAAGCTGATTTTTTTTTCTGGAAACATGAAGCCCTAATGAAGGTCTACATCTTAACTAAAGCCTCACCCATGTTTGTCAAGAGCTTCTTGTGAAAGGAGGTGTTCTTGGACATATGTAGACTTTGAGTCCTGGTTTTTGCTATTTCTCAAGATGTGTGGTTCCTTGTCTACTGCAATCTGAAATGCCAGAGTGGGAAGAGTTTTCTTTATGTAAACAAGACTGTTTACATGCACGGGGAAGCAATCACCCTGAAGTTAGTGTAATCCCTCTGAGCACAGAAACCTTAAGGCTGTACTTTTTAAAGTGGTGCACACATAGTGGAGACACGTATGGTTGTTTTCAGAATGTTTGTTAGTGTTTTACTAAGTGTTGAAGTACACTCAGGAGTTTGGCTGGCTGCACACTGTGTTGGTGTGAGAGTGCCTGAGAAGGAGGGGAGAGGCCAGAACCTGCTTCTTAGTGGTTTATTGACTATTAAACTCTTTTAGCCAGATAAAAGCAACAGCAAATAACCTGATACATGCATTACAGCAGTACACCGTCTCAGCATCTCCCTCCCTGCATCGTGTTTCCTATCTAGGTCACTGTGCAGTATGAGGCCCTTGGTTTACCAGATAAGGTTTCTGCACGGTGACCCAGACACAGCAATGGCAGGCACACTTTCAGGCTCTATATACAAACCACCAATGTTCTGAGTCTGTTCTTGGCACGTATCTCACCTTCTTCCTGGTTGTTTCAGTGCTTGGTGCAGCTTGCCCAGCCCTACAGAGAGAGTTGGCTATACTGGCTTTTGAACAGCTTTGGAGATAAAGCCATCTTGCCATCAGCCTGTCACACAAATTCCATTACTATCCTGCACTGCTGTGTAATTAAATCTCCTTCTGCTAGGCATACTCTGGTTTAACGAGTTTTGTGAGTCATGGCAGGAAACTGAGTCCCCAAAACCAAGAATGGGCACAAACACCCCCTTGATAATCATCTTATTTAGAGAGAATAAGATTGCTGTCTGTCCAAGGCAGTGAACACCAGATCTCCTCAGATCCCTTGTCAGAGTGTCTCAAGCTGGTGTACACAAAGGTTTGCAAAGAAAGTGATTTTGCAGGTCTGAATTAAATGAAGATTTGTTTGATGCTTGCAAGGAAGTGGTTTGATGTGCAGCACATTGGTTTGAGAGTGCTTGAGAAGGAAGGAAGAGGTGAGGACTTGAAGATGCAGGTGTTTCTTCTCACTAACTGAAACCTCAACCTGTCTGCACCACAGGACACTACTATGTGTGCAAGGAGAGTACTTCTCCTCTCTGTTACACAGGCCTGGCAACCAAGCTTCCAGCATTTAAAGCAGCACTGAACCCACTTATTACTAGCTGCAGGAAATACGGTGCATGAAAGCAGCTGGAGCAAGAAGGCTGCTCAGTGGCACCGCTCTGGTCCTGGCTGAGGCAGTGGAGAGACTGCTATGCATGCCCAGCTCCCCCCGCACCGCTGTGTTTTCACACCTCATTTCAGCAGGGAGGGACTGTGCCCCAACAGCGTGTGCCAGGCAGCACAGCATTGCCTCCAGCATGGGGATATGTGCCAGCTTTAGAGGAAAAGGCCAGTTCAAGAGGCTGTTCTCTTACTGCAGGCCTCATTTGGTGGCTGTCCTAATCCATCAGCATGCGAGAACAGCATATGCACTGCTTTGCAAAGACTTGCCAACCTGAGACTGGCGTGTGACTTGCAAAAAAGCAGTGGGATTCACACAAAGCCTTCTCCTCTAGAAGAAAGAGGTTTCCTGCTTCCCCCCTTTTCAGCCCTCCAGGAAGTTCTAGAAGTTGCCATGAAAGCAAATGCTTGAGGTGGTGGCAGAAAAGAGCAGCCTGTGTGAGCGGGAATCATGCTCAGAAGGTGAGAAGGTCTAGCAGACAGTATCTTTGGTTTACACATCCCAGGAAAGATGAAAACACAGTAAGTAAAACTGTACTTTCTTTGGCTCAGGTGGCTGGAGGTTGTGATGACGCATGATGTAGTGTAATTCACATTTCATTTCTTCTGTGAGCTGTGAAGTTTATGCTGATTTTCTGTATCTCATGACTTTTTCGGTCTTTACAGGCTTGAGCTCTGATCTCTTTTTAATCCCTGGTATCCATGCTATTTTTAGTCTTGCAGACTATTTTTGGTTAATATATACAAGACGTTGTCTATTTTTAGCTAGCCAAAGCAGCATCCTTTCTCTGGCTTTGAGAGCCATACATGCACATGAATAAGTGTGAGGGGCTTTCTTTGCTTGCCCTTTGATCAACCTTTTCCACTAACACCCTGATCTTGGTAGTAGAAGTGCTCATCCCACATACGTTGAGGACGAATGTACTGTTCTGTATGAGCAGGTTGTCTTTTTGCAAAACCAGACGGGATCTAATGGGACCACACCCCTAAGAACTCAGCGTGAATGAACTGCTGATGGTGTTGCTTGACCCCAGGACTACCTTTCTATGTCCCATGTCCCCATGGCTGTCCCACAGAGAACACACACCACTCCCATGGTGGAGCAGGGAGCCCTACAGCAAGGCAGCATAGGGTGCCTGAAGAGCTGTCTAATTAAAGTCCTCCGGCCTGCAGCCTAATTGCTGTGAGCTCCAAGTGGCCCCAAGAAGCTGGTCGTCCCAGGAAGGCTCAAGGCCAAGTGACCTGGTTTTCTCTGGTATAATCCATGGCTGGCTACTGGGAAACTATCTGCACCCTCAGAAAGCTCGGAGCCTTCTTCCCTAGCAGAGTACCTGCCTGGAGCATGCAGAGATTCCTTCTCACTCACCAGTAATCCGCTCTCTGCTGCAATGCTGTGCATCTCGGTTTGGGATTTATTGTAAGCAACAGCACTTATCTGTACTTTTTCTAAGGTGCATGCTGTACATGTGAAAATACCATAATGCTGCTCTCAACAAGCACAGATTGAGTTTCTCCTGATTTTAAGCCATCAGACACAACTGCTTGTCTTTGCTTTCCAAAACCTTCCAGTCCTACCTTTGAGGAGACACTGACACCAACCCCTGTCTGTACTTCTTCAGCTTCATCCCTGCAACTTCATGTTCTATATCGCATTGACTTTGCAGGAGATGCTTCCCTTTCCCTTTACAAAACCTCCTTCAACCAGTCCACAGCAACACTGATGATGGCCTTGCTCTTGGGCTGGCCTGGCAGTGACAGCAGTGACAGTGCCATAATGTTACAAACCATAGCAGTAGTGTATTGCTAAATGGCTGTGATATCAAGCACTATCACATAGAGAATATTGCTTAATTTCTCTGCTCTAATGTCAGGGCTCTGCAAATATTAATTTTTATTATTTGTTATTTATTATAATTTTTTGTGACTTCTGTTTTCTTGACATCACACCGTATTTGCATTGCAGATTAAGGTAGGGCATAAATCTTTTTTTTTTTTTTTTTTTTTAAGACAACAGTTTATTTATCCCCCAGACCATGTTTTAATGTTAGTGTTGTACAAAATACAGCAATTATTTAGACATTTTATCTTGTCTATCATAAAAAATGGTACTGTTGTAACAATGCAGTATTGGTCATCCCAACCTCCCATGCAGACAGTAAGGAAACGTATCATGATAGAACAGCAGTTCCCAAGTAATAACTGAAAGAAATTTAACAGTGTAGGTCAACTTTCTATCATCAGAAGTAGATCTTTTGCCAGTATCAACTAGTTTGGTTACAAAACATCATCATTCTGACAGTAATTATTATACCAGGAAAACTTGTAGATCCGGACTGCCTACAAAAACATGACTGCAGCAGCCACTGATATCCCGAGGACTCATTATGCCAAAGTCAGTCCAGTTGTAACTCCAGATTTCATTGAGAGTTATTCCAAGAATGACTTTGACCCACTGGACTGGATTCTTTTTCAAATTAGGAGAGTAAAATGCACTTCTAGTAAAATGACATGTTCTGGGAAATATGTAAAAAGCATGCGTTTATTTGTTTGTTTATTTATTTATTTACTTCAGTTGAGAAAGGGACTATGGGGTGAAAATGAGTCACTTGTGAACTGTAGGAATTCTGCCACTCTATGAATACTCAGTCTCCCACAAGTGTGCTGCTCTGAGTGTTGTGCAGCTCCAAGTGGCCTCTTTTTTCCCTCCTAGATAGTGCAGCCAGGTCTTCTGGCAAATAAAATGGCTAAACAGAACTTTTTTTAGCTTGATAAATATATCTGCTGTGAAGGTATCACGCAACATGTGCGGATCCAAATGGGGCTGAGGTGCGGGCCGGGCACTGAGCAGCTCAGGACTTAGACAGTCACATGCTCGGCAGGAGGAACTTGCTCCCAGCGAGCACGTAAGCAATGGAAACTTACAGCACGTAGGGCACAGCAGCTCTAATCCCTCTCAGCTACACAGGCTCCCAGCCCTGTGCTTTGGTTTCTACAAGAGCTCAGGTGTCTCTGTGCGGGGTGTGCAAGGTTACCTGCTGAGGCAGGCCAATGTCAGCCCATGAGTTCCCCCCTTTGTGGGTCTTATCTGGGCTTTGTTGGATCCACTCTGCTGCCCTGTGGATTTGCTAAGCTTGGCAGAAGAATAAAAGCACTGCCAGTTTGTTGTCAGGGAAAATGGAGCTTCTTCTGGATACTGAGATGCCAAGGTACAGGGAATGCTAACATGAATCAAGCTTGACTCTCACCATCAGCAAAGGAAGCAGCTGGGAAGCAGTGATGGCTTTGCTACATACTGTAGCCAGGCTAGGTAGCAGTGCTGCAAGAGAGGCTGGGATAGGACGGGACTGTCCCTGCTCCCACCTCTGCTACCTCTGTCTCCTCCAGTGGCAATAAGACAGTGTGTCCAGTGTTCCAATGCTCCTGTTTGGCCATTTCAATCTTTCTGTGAGGGGTATAAGCAGTTCCCAGCCCTCACCTGTTACCAAAGGAGTAGCAAAAGCCAGCCAGAGTAGGAAGTGAGGCTGAGACCCTGCTGCTGCAGGACTTGACCCATGCACACAGGCTTCAACTCCTTTGTCTGCTTTCCTAAAGCACTGCAAGGTTTATGTATTTTGGTATGTATCCTATGCACACATTAGTCATTTGTTAAAAGGCTGCTGGATATTCCCCTTCTTTATCTGTCGCACTGAACTGCTGTTTATCCAATTCTGGCATTTGGAAAAATCTTGTCACCAAAATTACCTTAGCAGAAGGTGAAAGTGAGCATGGAGGAAACAAGGACAATTCCATTTATTCCATGTGGATAGATTACTTGTTCTTTTCCTATGGAACAACTGTGGATGTTTTTCTTAGGAAAAAAAAATAATAAAAGAGAGAGGAAAAAAAAAATCAAAAGAAAACTCCAAGCCCCTCTGGCTAACAACCAGCTTCAACTGCACCAGCTCTGCCCAGCTGTGTGCATGTCACTGAGTGCTGCCCCACAGAGAGGGCACATTTCAGCTACTTTGCTCTTTGGGATTAACTGTCCCTTCTATCACATTGGCCCGGACAAACAGTGCTGTTGATCATGTAGTGCAGATCTTCCTGAGAAAGACTCTAAGGCTATTGATTACAAAGGACAGCCATTACACAACATGATTCAACCCCTACATGTTGCAGGTAGTTGCTGTAACAGATAGGAAATGTTTATTGATCACAGCCAGATATGAAAATACACATCCTTTACACTAAGTGATGTTTAATATCTAGTGTAGAAAGATCAAAGTCACCTTTATGCCACATGGGGGAAAGATTTCTGCCAGAATGTGAGAGGACGTACATTATCTAACATCCTACCTTGCACATAATGGCTAAGAACAGACAGGAGGAGAATGTGCAATGCTTCTGCTTGTGAAATGCAGTGCCTGAGAAGCAGAAGGGTGTGGATTTACTCCCACCTCATGCTCAGTGCCTAAATGAAGGATCAGTGTCAGGAGCAGAGTCTCTCTTTGAGTGAGCTGTTCAGATTTTAGGAGGAAGAAGTTGCTTTCTGAAGGCACCTCTCTTCCAGGCACAGCAGAAGACCAGCCACCAGGGATGAGTCCAGCTGCAGTGAGGAGGCAGAGGGAAGACACTGCTGGTTGTTTGGGGCCATTGATAAGGAGAGGATGAAGGACACCCTGAAATGATGAGCTCAGGATTCCTCTGTCAAGTGGGTAAGACTGCAGCCAGCAGAAGTCAGCGCGCACAGCAGACCCTGTTATCTCCAGCCCAAAGGTGCGTGCGGGAGAAAGGTTGTGCTGGGACAGCCACTGTGAGATAAGAACCTACTATGATCCCAACCCTGAAGCTATGCTGATTAACACTAGGATGAAAATAGCCTTTGGAGGTTTCACGCTCATGAAAGGTCAGCCAGACTAGGACATCAGGACCAGTGTTTAAAGGAGTGGGAGAAATAGCACCTTTTGTCCCTGAGTGCTTGATTTCTGCTCTAAAAATAGACTTTTGAACTATTTATTGGCACGATTGTGTGTCCCCTCTGCCCAGAAACAGGTTTACCACTGAATGCTGTCACCATTCATATGGGTATCAGAGGGTTTTGAGGAGCCCTGGGCTCTAGCCAGGCTTACATCCTATTGACATTTGAAACACAGCCCTGTCCCACATCCACTGCTCTCAACGTGTTTGCTCTCAATCCATCCCTTGTGAATGCTCCCCACAAAGACACATCAGATCTCAAAGCCCACAGTGACCTAAACCCAGGGCTGCCTCCACAGCAACACAGTTCACACCCTGGCAAACTGCAAACAAAAATATTCTGTGCAACCCCTCAGAGCAAAGGTATGCTCTCTCTTTCCCAGCAGTGACAGCTCTCACTGGGGCAGAGGGATGCCCCGCAGCTGCCCACTCCTTCACTGACCACAGAAGCAGCAGCAGAGGAGGAGAAGAGGAGGTGCAGAGGAGGTGAATGGTTGACTTCAGAAAGGGTTTGCAGTCATTTTGGTTGTGGCAAGGCCAGAACTGTGATGGAGAGATGGACAATTTGCTAAGTCCAGCGTGGCCAGCAGTGCCAAGATGACACGGGGTATTTTTCTAAGGACAGCCTTGAGCTTGTGGGGTGGGCCAGCTGAGTGCCAAAACAGTTGAGCTAAAAGTGAGCACTGCTGTGAGCACACAGACAAGCCCACTCCTCAGGAGACAATCAATGGGGCCTGATGCTCTCCAGCTGTGTGGGCTCGACTGGCAGTGCTTACAGCCCACAGCCCCACATGTATCATGCTCTCCTCTGCCTATTCCAAGCATGGGCCTGGATGTTCATAAACAATGCAGAACGCTCTGTGATCTGCATTAACACCTGGCTGCCCACCATGGCCAATATATTGTTTTTTAGATTAACTGGGTCTAGAAAAGATCACATTAAACTTTTCAAAACACGTATTTCTTTCTCCTGATGGTTGCTGACCCACTACAGACATATATCCACAGTATGGACAATGAATGGTAGCTGTACACCTTCTTTCCCTCTCCTTCTTGCTCTCCCTGTCCCTGTGATCTATGTGTGTTGTTCTGGCACAGGCCCTTTGTGCATCCCAGCCAGCTTGCTCCACAAACATTGTGTTGCTACAGTCAAGAGTATGGAACAGAGGCAAGCACAGCATGGGGCAGCTCAGCAGGCTGCCTTCACAGCCTGGTTCTTCCCTCTTTCTTGGCAGAGGAAGCACCTGGGCTAGAGAAACGAGCCATTTAACAACCACTGAAGATCAAAATGAAGAGCACTTTTGGAAACTGGCAAGTGTTAAGCAATGCCTGAGGCAGCAGGAGAAATAGAAAAGTGTTTTGTATTTTGTATGTCATTCTGGAGAAAAGGGAGTGACCTTCCTTGAGGGCTGGGAGACAGAGGTTCAAAGATTTGCCTCATTGCCTGTGCAATCAGTGAGGCACCTGCTTTTGTAAGATCAAAGCCCAGGAATGCCACACTGGGTCACGGGAGAACAGAGGTGGGAAAGGCCCTCTCAGATCGCTGAGCCTGCTGCCCTCAATCACTGCAGGCAGCAGTGTGGCACAGGCCCCTTAGAAACTAGCTACAGCTTCTACTGAAAATTGGTAGCATTTGTTTGCTGCTGTCTCCTTGTGTGAGATGCCTGTTTTTTTATGCCTAAGATAACTAGGAACTTTCCTCTAATTTCAGGGCTGGTTTGCAGTCATGATGTTTTTGTGTTGCACTGTCCTTCAAGTTGAATAGTTTGTCTTTCCATACCCTGCTATTTAGGGAGAGAAATTATAAGCTCTCTCGCCCTCTGTTTTGCTGAAATTCTTTCAGTGTCTCATAAGAGAGGCAGTCTAATCCATGTAATTTTCCTGCACATCTCTACACAGTGCCTCCTGTAGTTTGAGGGTTTTCTGATCATATTACGTAGCTAACTGGAACTCATACAGTATTCCAGACAGAGTTTCTCCTCTGCCTTTTTTACAGTGATATCAGCATCATTTATGTCCTTCTCTTTCTAACTAAATGTATGTCCCAAGATTGGATTTATCCTTTTTTTTTTTAATGTCTGTGCTGCTCTGGAGGCTCACAGTCATTGTTTTATCATCAGTTTATCTTCTAGATTCAAATTCACCTCTTCAGATATTTCAAGTCCTGTTTGTTGCACATGTTCTTGTTCTTTGTTCCCTCATCTATGATTTTTACTACAGCATTTCATTCTGTTTGCATAACTTCAGCACTTAGGAACCTCTCCCTGTGATATCCATAAGTGCTTGAGTACTGGCAACACCCTCCAGCTTTCTGCCATTGACAGATTTCATCACACATCAGTTCAGTTTCACAACACTTCTGTATTGTGCTACTCTTTTATTATTATTATTATTATATTTAAATTGTTGTAAAATATTAAAAAAACCTGAACTGATCTTTGTGAAACCCCCTGATTTCAGCACGAGACATTTCCAACATTACTTATCTTCTTCCTCCCTTCAGGCAGTTCCTCATCCTTTATGATTTGTCTGCTAACCTCCAGCTTCTCCAGTTTGCCTTTTGATTATATAAGCAATGGCACTGAATCAAGTCCAATAGCTGAGATCTACCATGCTTCCTTTGCCTGAGAGATTGGCTTATCACATCTGGAAAGATTGCTTAGTTTGGCATCTTCTAGATTGGAAAGACCCATCTTGTATCTTTTCTTACTTCCCAACTACTTGTAATGTGCAATTTGTAATTAATCATTCCTCTGAGCTTGTTCTAATGGTCTCAATCTGCAGCTTGCTGATATCTGGTGAGGACACTTCCTCATAAATCAGACACAGGATTTTTGTGTGACAGATCTAAAGAATACTCTAAAGAATACTCTGTGCCTTCTTGTGCTTTTAATGTGATCTATTTTTAATGCTTGTTTGAACACTTAGGTGAGTTCTTGCCCTTGGAGGTGTAGGCAGATTCGTTGCCCTTATTCAAGACCTTCCATACATGCTTTATATGTTCTCATGTATTTTATAATTTACTTATCAGGTTGTGTGTTGTGTGAATGCTTTATGCCTTCAGGTTCTGGGGAGAATGGGTTGTAAAATTTGCAAAGAGTTGCTGGACTGGCTGGTGAATATAGAAGTAGTGTTTAAAAGGGAGAGCAAAAGAGGGTAAATACAGTGTTTCTCCTTCAAGACACGCAGGTTCTTTGGGAGTTGCTGTGTTGCAGTGGTAACCTGATGTCAGGGGAGCATGGGAATTAGCTTCCCTCAAAGAGATGCTCTCCCTGCCAAGCTGGCAGCAACTGTATGGGTGAAGCTTCAGCGGGGAAGCACTTTTATCATCTCTGTTCTAGATGTGGAGTCCCCACCAGCAACTGAGACAGAATAATGATTACCACCTCCTGATTCCTTTCCTTCTTTCTTCTGCCATATTTTTCTTGTGTAGGGAACTCTTGTCACTTCCAAACTATAGTGATGTTTTTCACAGTGATCTCCAAAAGCTCTCCAATCATTTTTCCCTTACTCCCTAAGCAAGATGCTACATGGCAGTGAACATGTATCTCTAGGGATTTGCATACTGCAAGGGTATAATTCATGAGGTAAGAAGAGCAATTATTGTGTAATTTTCACTTTTCCAGCTTAGTTTTCTTCAGTCCTCACTCTGTTTTACACTCACTTTTTGAGGGTCGTTTCAGTGGCATGATTTGAGTAATGGGAAATTCTGGAGTAAGCTTATTTATGGCTTTCATCCTGAATTGGGCCTCTCTGGTTCGTGAGTCTAGTGGCCTCCCTACCAAGCAGGTGATCCACTGCTTTTCATCTAGCCTAAGAGAGAGAAGTTCCCTGCAGTTAAGCATCTGACTAAATCCCAGCGGGGCACAGCCCAAGATAACAGTTTGAAGGGATGTGGATGAGGCCAGCCTAGTGACTGTGTTTGCACCTATGCAAGTGATCCTAGTGGTAGAGGGTGTGTGTCCTAGTCATGTGAGCAAACAGCAAAGGAAACATCTATTTGCAAGGGTGAAGGGAAGGTCAGAGACATGAGCATTGTGATTATTTGCTAGAATAGGGCCTTCTGGATTTTCTCTCTATGGTAGGATACAGACACAAATTTGGGAAGCTAGGAAAAGATAGCCATGGCCCTGTGGATTTAGAAATACGTGAAAACAGTCTCCGCCTCTTAAATTCTGTTTCAAATCCCTTGAGAATAGGCTACATTTTCATTGCTATGGCTATTTATGGGACTATTACAGAATAATTATTCATGTTTTGAAGGATACTGTCTGCATGCACTTGAGAAATTATTGTCACATAACCAGTCTAATCCACTTCTTGACTGCCAGGTACATAATGCAGATGTCTGTCATCACCAACTAGTTCTATCCCAGCCCAGTCCTTCAAAGGTGTTCTCAGTGCTGACTTGTGATTTTGCTGCTTTAGTCATTACTGTATTTCCTGGCCTTCCTCACAGTTGCTGTCTCTTCTTTCCTCTTCATGTTGAAATGGGGATTTTTTAAGGACCTGGTTATCTGGCACTCTCAAAACATGGCCAAGGTCAATCTGTATTCTCTGCTGTACTGTTTATACAGCTGTGGGTAATCACATAGGCTCTGAAATCTCTGCATTCCTTAAGCTCTCTGGTTGCTTTATGATCACTGTCCCCTGCAGGCATCCCTACAGAAAGGACTTTGATTTCTGAGGAATAGACATGTTCTTCCAAGACTTCAACTTGTACAGGTGTATGTGTAATGTATTTTTAATAATAGTGGCTCAAAAGAGCTTACAAGGAAGCTTAGCATTGATGCTGATGACTTCCATATGGGATGCTACCCTTGCTCCCAACACCTGGTAGTAAGAGCAGCATGACCAGTGTTTTTTTTTAAAGCAAACAGCCATTATCTGCAGATAACTTTTCACCTGCCTTAGTTATCCCCACTTTTTGGCACTGTGAAAAGCACATTTGCTTGCTAGTGCAGTGAAAGCCCCTGGCACAGAGACTCCAGGATGGGATGACCCCTGTCATGAAGTAGGAAAGTAAAACAGCATTCTGCATCTAGATCATGATAATTGCACTGCACAGTGATTATTAAGAATTTGAACAGATCTGCAGAAGGACTAGGTGATTAAAAACCCTGGCTAAAAATAAAGCTATGCTGATTGCCAAAAGTTCTAGATAACAATAAGCTACATTGATAGCTATAAATGTGATAATGGAGCTCTAATTATAGTTGTAACTTTGTGATGTCCTCACTCTACCCATGATCCCTAAAGAACTTCCCTGTCCCCATAGTGTCGGGTGACAGGGAAAGATTCTTGTCATGGAAACACAGGAAAGATTCCACCCATTTCAATCTCCTATTCTTAAAGCAACGAATAGAGATGTGCATGTTGTGTATAGGCATCCTGAAAAGCCCCCTTCTCCAAGCTCACGTAACGTGTTCTACTCTTATTTAGGCCATGGCAAATTTAGAAACTATTAATAAAGGCATTTATCACTGGGAAGGCATTGGGATTAATATTTCAGTTTTTGCAGTTTTCTAAATGAGCATTGGTTCTATAGGATTGTTGGTATGAGTAAATTTTCCTGGAGGACAGGAAAATAAAAACTTCATGCTGACATGTTGAAGATGAGGTTGTAAATGTACATATCAAACCTTTATTAGTTTCCTGTCTGGGGCTTTGCTCTGTGAGAGAACAATAAAGTGTTCGGTCTTGTAATGAACACAGTTCTGTTATGATTCCCATTATCAGGTTGGAACTGACCACACAGCACACCAATTGGAGAAAACAAGGCCAAGCTTTTGGAGATGTGGTCAAGTAATAGACTATGACCAGGTCACCACAATGGCAGTGGCATGGTAGATTCTCCAGGGAAGTTTTCAGCCTTTCCATCAGCATCTTCAAGGTCATCACCCATGAAACAAAATTACAGGCTCAGACTAATTTGTCTTGACTCTTGTCTCTGCAGCTCATTTTCAATGGATATAGGTCTGGAGCACTATGGTACTTTATCTACTTGTCTTTAATTATCTGTCTCGATGCAGCCATGTATGGGAAGAGAAGGTCACTCTCCCCTGGGGCCCAACATACACATTCTGATTTCTATGCCTGGACCAACATGTCTTTGCTTTTCTACAGAAAATGAGGAGGCTCATAAGCTCTCTGGCACAGAGGCTGTGGATAGTCTGCTGGTGATACCAAGATATTTTTCCTAGAGCACCTAGATACCAAAGGTAGGACTAACTCTGTACTAGCATTTGAACAATGAGATGAAACCTGGACAGCATTGGCCATTACGACTCTATGCAGAAGATGTAAGGAGCAGCTAGGTGCAGGAAGAATAAAGCTATGTGGGAAGATAGATGGAAGACCACCAATACACGCAGGAGCAAAGGTGTACACATCTTCTTCTGTGCAAACCCCTTTAACATTTAAGATTTCTCCTGCCCCAGCTAGGAATAAATAATCCAGAAGAAGCCCAGATACAAATAGCTGGTGCAAATGTAACTACGGTTTGCAGAAAGGCAACCAGATTTACTTCAGTATTAACATACAAAGTATCTCATCCTCTAACCGAATAAAAAGGAACAGATGATTCTTTATCTCTGCCATTGGGAATGGGTCTCCTCATGGAGTGGTTGATCAGCCACGGAGAAAAGAGCCTGGCAAAGCCAAAGAAAGCCCCTGAGACCAGCAGTACCAGCAGAGTTCACGCTCAAGGCGAATTTCTTAACATTCATTTTTCTCCCTGAACTGCCAAGGCCAGTATGCATGCACCAGCCACTTACGTGAGAGTTGCAGAAGCCAGAGGGTTTTGCACTGAAGCATGTAAGAGGGATGGGTATTTCATTTGTTTTTTTTTATCCCGCAGAACAAGGGAAGCTTCTTGTTGGGGTTTGGAGTCTGTCACTGGGAGTGGTTAATATGAGGCGTGAAGGTTCACCTAACCTGTCATTTCTTGTGTGGGTGTGTTTTGCCCCAGAGCAACCTTAACTGCTTTTTAACTGAACATTTTGGTGGGAATTGTTAAGAAAGCATTTCTCTAACTATCTGAGCCTTGCTGTTTTTTTTGGCCCTACCTACACCACAGCATAAAACATTCTGTACTTTGGGAATTCTCAAGACCAGATAGTCATCTCAGTGGTACCCAATTTAGACAGAATTATTTCTGATTTACATCAGCACGAATGAGGGTTTTCCATATGTAATATAATATTTTGCCTGTCTCACATGCAGACACAAACACCATTCTCAGCCTCTTTCATACAGAGTTAATAGCAAATAGATCAGATTAGCTCTTTGGCTGAGAACCATTACCTCAAACCTCCAACATAAGAGAGGACCAAGAGAGTGAAGGAAAAAAATGTATTTGGCACTGTTTTTCCAATGGGTAATGAGCTCTGTACATACTGAAGAGCATCACAGACTTCTCAGGATGGGTATTGTTCAGATCAGAGAGTTTCACTCAATGTCGCGTGAAGAGTTTTTGTAGGTAAAATGGGTTCTGCATAGGATAAGGACTGTCCACAAGGGTTGTGCTTGTATTTAGAGCTTCATTATCTATCTACCTACCTACCTACCTACCTACCTACCTATCTATCTATCTATCTATCTATCTATCTATCTATCTATCTATCTA
>JAPSGF010000105.1:458063-739897 GCA_035772895.1 Perdix hodgsoniae
CTATCTATCTATCTATCTATCTATCTATCTATCTATCTATCTATCTATCTAAAATACAGCATAGCTTACTGTTATCAAGAATTTTTCATAGTCAGAGTAGCTTATTGTTACACAGAATTTTTGGTAATTAGCATACCCTTCTAGTTATAGAATTATAGAATCACCAACATTGGAAAAAATCTCTAAGATCATCCAGTCCAGCCACCCACCTATCACCAACATTTCCCACTAAACTATGTCCCTCAGTACAAAATCTAAATGTTCCTTGAACACCTCCATGGCTGGTGACTCCAACACCTCCTTGGGCAGCCCATTCCAGTGCCTGACCACTTCTCTTTTGGAGAAGTATTTCCTAATATCCAACCTCAATCTATTATTTTTCTCGAGAATTTTTAGTCACCTAGAACTTTTAGTCACAGGAGCCCTCTGCAGATTGAGTTGATTTCTAAATAATTAGTGTGTGATAAAATAATCATGATCTAGACTTGGAACACACATAAAAACATGAGTAACTCAGTCCTTGGAGGAAGGCGTTGATGGTGGAGGTGTCCCTGACTGCTGGAGGATCACAGGGTTTTGCCATCAAGCAGCAGCTGCTATATTATATGATAATATCTCATGCGCCATTATGCTTCTGGGTTCCATAGCACCACCATATGTACAACCTGAGTGACCCAGTGCCTGGGCTTTCATATTGCTGGTGGGCAAATCTTCTTATCACAATGACAACAGGAGGCTTTCCTGTCCTATAACAGGTGTCACCACATCCTGGTGACAGTGCTGATGGGCAAATGTTCCTGTCACAATGCTGAAAAAGTGGGGAGAGAAGGGAAAGAAAGGGAGTGATAAATGTGCTTACCCCGCTTACAAGTAATGGCCATTCACCATATAAAATTCTGTTGGTCCTGCTAGCTATTTTACCAGATGTCAATCGCTGTGGGTACCTGTCACAGAGACCTAGATATGTGCAAGAACAGTATGCAAATTCTGCTGTGATGTGATTAGACTTGCCTTTTCTGTTGAGAACTGCACCTTCAGACTTCCTTGCTTTGGTGACCTCCATTTTGTGACACTCACAGCTGAAGGCAAATGTTTGTTTTTCCCTTGTTTGCAGCTCTTACTCCAGTAGCATCATCTTCTAAACTACAACATACTTTTGCTTAAGCCCACCCTTTTTCTGTGTCCTGTCACTATGATGAAAAACCCAGAGACCCGTTGAGCTGGCAGTTCTCCTACCTAACTGAAGCAGCTAGAAGTGAAAAGGACTGCATTGCCCTGGTTGTATTTTGCAAGGAGCTCATGCTCAGTGGGGAGCATGGGCTCCTCTCTGGGAGGGGACAAATGTTAATCTCTGAATAGGGGACAAATGTTAATCTCTGCACTTCTACTGCACGAGGGGTGTTGGTGGTGTAGACACAGAATAAAGATATTCTCACCTTGAATTACTCCAAAGCAATTCTTTTATGTGGTTGCCTCAGTAGAATGAAATTGTTATGAAATTGCCAGCACACCCACCCAGACATAAGCCAGACACTATTTGTGTTTAGAAATAAATTTTCCCTATGGGTACATTATTCATAGCCTGTCACTTGCCAGTTTTCCCTGGGAAGGTATAAACTAAACATTGGAAGTAAAGACAATACACAGTTGGGTCTCTCTCTCTCTCTTTTTTTTTTTTTGGTCATCTGAACGTTGCAGCAAACCTGTAGGTTCTCTCAGTCCTCCTCTGCAACATACATTAACATATCAGCTAAATATGTGGAGCATTACCAAAATCTCCTGCTGATCCACTCAGAGGCTGCACCGTGGTGTATTTGCACTTGGCAGGATTTTGCCGCTTCCAAGAGAATTCCCAAATTCAACTATCTGAAAAACATTTGTGATTTTCAAACGTTATTCGTGGAAAAGAGGAAATCAACTTCTTGATCCATCCTGCCAAAAGACTGTGGGCATCTTTGCAGCCTGAGAAACATAACAGGTTGTTGTTATAACAACTACAAACCAGATGACCTCCCATTTCCTCTCATCAGCCAGCTGCAAAAGTCCTGTAACAGTCTCAAACTGAACATCTGACCCCGGTTTATGCAACTCCCCTGTGACGGTTTCATAAGCTTTTTGTCACTTCACTCAATTGTTTGTTGGAAGTATTCACAGCTAGATCGCCTGATGCAAATAGTTCAGTATGACAGATAGCCTTATAGTTTGGCTCTCCATCTCCAAGGAAACCTCACAACTTTGTTCTAAGAGTACGCTGTGTCATGAAATAAAACAAAACAAAACAAAAAAGACACCACAATAGGATACGCAGAGATAATTCCAGCTCTAACAACCCATAGTGCTACTGTGTTAGTGCTGACTTAAAGAGACATTCTCAGGCTAGTTATTTCAGTGTGGGAAGGTGTCGCAAATACAGCCTTTCTCCCTGATGTTATGTAAGCCATATGGTGCTCATGAAGAGGATGTTGTATACTTTGCACTTAAACTTGGAACTTGGGATTTTAAAGTTTCCAAAGAGTTACACTGAAATGATTGAGGGTGTGAAGGTATGGTGATCTCGTGGCTTCACCAGAGCACTCGAACCCTACTTCTGTACAATTCCCTCCCTTAAGGCTGCAGGCATTGAAGAGGCTTCATTAACATGGTTTTCAGCTGGATGTATCACACTGCTCCTGTCCAGCTGTATCTGCCCATCAAAGTGCTCAGCTGAATTGGTAACAGGCTTGGGCTTTTCTAGAGAAGGAAAGATTCATTCTTTCCTTTTAGCGTCATTTCAAGGTGGCCTCTGTGGACAATACTGTAGCAGTATCCTGTAGGAGTGTTATTAATGTGGGTTCCTACTGAGAGCAGCAGATCTCAGCAATAACAAGAATGAAGTTTCGCAATCCTGTAGTGGTTATATATATTCAGTTGGTTTGTCCACTTAGAAAGACACAGATCATATGCAGTCCACTCAGTCCTGCTCTTTCCTTATGACCCTGAGTCTTAAAGCCCATTTTTTCCATATTTTTTCCATATGAAAGTTGTTGCCAGCCTTATCTTTGGATCTATACTATGCAATCTCTCAATGCAGCTTTAGACTCTGAGAAAACTTTGTTGTGAGGTGGTTGTTTTTTTCTTGCCCTCTCTAAACCCTCACACCGTCTTTTACTATGTTCTCCCCCAAAATGTTGCTATTCTTTCTTCATTATAAGGAGAGTCCGAGGGGTCTCACAATCAGCAGAAAGAAAGGGAAAGATTTTACAAGTAACAACCTGTTTCTAAAGAAGAGTAACACTGCCACACTAAAAGAGACTGTCCCAGGATAAATCAGTTCTCATTGCTGAGGGATGTCAAGAGCTGTTGAATATCTCTGGGCAAGTGCAGAGTGTTGCTGAATCTCAGTGGAAGCTGACACCTCCACCTCCCACAGTCAGTTGGAAACTTTCCACTGCTGGGAAACATGTGAACATCATTACTCTTTCCACTATCCTGAGACAGCAGCATAACCAAAAATGCTCTGCTTTTTGTCCAAACGGCTGCTGAGAACACAGAAATAGCACTGTTGGAGGGGAAAAAAAAAAAAAGTAATTGTTTCTAAAAGCAGTTTTGTATGTCTTCTAAAATCAAAGGCTGAGAACAAATGTGTGCAGTTAACGCTGACGCAAATCATTCCATGTTCTGATTCTGCTGCTCTGAAGGCTGGAAGCTCCTGTGAAGCTGGGAGCACAGCTATCAAAGCTGTTATGCATCCCAATCCATGGGTCAGGCCTGAGGAAGTTCTGCTGGGATCCTCTTTGTACTCTGGCTTTCAAATGTGATTAACATCTGTTTTCTTAAATTAGGAAATTGGAGAGAGGCTTTATGCCTCTGAATACTTTTGAATGCCGCACAACAATCATGTGTTCTAGGTATTTGGCAATATGAGGGTTTGGTGATTCTGCCTGGCTGCCTGAAGACTGCTTAGAGCTGTTGTCAAAACTTTATTTACGTACTATCTGAATTAGGTCATGTGTCAGCCTCCTGCTGCTGTAATTTGGATCCTTGCATAGGAGCACCTCTGCCAACAGGACACTTTCTTCAGTGCTAGGACAGAGGCTGCCTTCTGCAATGTAATTTATACTACAGACAAGAGCTATTAGTTCACTTGCAATGCCCTCAGCACCTCTGAAGGTCACCTCATTCTGTAGCTTACAGATTCCCATTCTGTTAAGGTGTTTTTGTTGTTGTTGTTTGCTTGTTTCCTCAGTTGGTATTTTGTTTTTGGGTTGCTTTTTGGCCGCTAGTGTCCTGAATCAGTTGACACACTGGCATTCGGGCTGCCAACAGATGTGTTTGTCGACATGCACAGGGCTGGGCCAGGGTCAGCGTCCCCGGGCTCAGCCTTGTGGGCTCACACGCATTTGCGCTGCTATCCAGGACTGCTCGGTTCCCGGCGTAGCGCGACTTCCATCCGAACCTTTTCCCGTGGCCGCGATGTTTATCATGGCTTTTGGAAACGTTTCCCCTCTGTCACAGTGGATCGCCCAATTGACCAACAGGTTAAAAATTATTAAGGGTGGGGATGACGGAGAAGCACGCACGCACGCCCACACACAAAGGCTGCGAGCGCTCCGCCGTTGTGCTCAGATGGGTCGTTTCACAAGCAGGCAGCAGCCGCGGGCGGGACCGGGCACCTGGCAGCGGGACAATCCGCGCACAGCGGGGCAGCGGTACCCGCACGCTGCCCGTCAGCCTGAGCTCGCCCCAGGCACGCAGCACAGCCCCTCTGCCCAGCAGCACCACGCGGCCCGCCCTGCTCCGCGCTAGGGAAGCCCCCGACGGGACCTCAGCGCGGCCGTCCCGAGGAGCGCCTGCTCAAAACCACGGCGGGGTCCGCGCTCTGCTCCCAGTTGGCGGTCACCGAGCCCGGTATCGCACGCCGCCTCGCCGAGGCGCTGCTCCGCGCCTCCGTTCCCGTGGCCGACGGGCCGAGAGACCGCGCCGCGGCCGATCTTGCCATCAGGCAGGCTGACGGGCACCTCGACGCCGTGCCGTGGGGCCCTGGAGGCGCGGGGTTGGGGGGGGAAGCGGCTCTCCGCGGGGACGCCAGGCTCGGCGGCTGCGGCGAGATGAGCGGCAAGGAAGGTGACGATGCGCCGCCTGCCGCTGCCTCCCGCGTGCCGGCGGGGAACGGGGCAGCGGGAGAGGCGTGAGGAGGGAGGATGGGGGGAGAGGACCGGCTGGGCTCGGCTCGGCTGTGTGGTGCCCCAGGTGTTCCTTCGGCCGGGCCTGCGCTAGCTCTTGCAGTTCCCATCCCCGCTGTTAAAAAAACACGCAGCAAAAGCTGAACGCGTTATTGGGTCTGTAAGGTGTTAGGAAGCGTCTGCCAGATCTCACCGCCAGCCTGTGTGCTGCTCAGACGGAGCTGCCTCCGACCAGAAAGCAGGCGGTGTGGCTTTCCTTTGCTTTTGTCATCTATTTTCCTGCGCTTTTCTGAAATTCACGTTGCTATTTATACAGTGGACCCTCATCTCTCTCTGTTTCTCCCCGATTTTTTGCCCCTGCTTCAGGAGGACCTGTTTTATTTGTTTATCTATCTATCTATCTATCCCTTTATTTATTTATTTTCCTGTGAGTTATCTTGACGTCCCTAACGTTTGGTGCAAGGCAGAGAGCTGAATGCTCTGCGCTGCTTCGAGGCTTGCGTTTGTAACGTGCTCATTGCTGCAGGAAAAACAAAGCCCTGAACCCACGTCCTAACAGAAAAGAAGGGGAAAATGATTTTCAGTTTCCTTTTTTAGAAAGTAACAACGCCCACTTCTGGTTTGAGTTTGGGATAATAAACAAACGGAAACATTTTAAAATCCAGCGTTCTTCTGTAACTTCTAAGTAGCTTCCTTTTGTTTGTCTTTTAAGGAAATTAAGAGTACTACACACGTTCAGAAAGGTATGCTAGTATGCAAATTGTGCCAAATATTGGCCTCTGCTCCGAACACAGAGCTTGCAGCTGTCACGAGGAAGAGATAACAAAGAGATGTGGTTACAGTGTGAATGATCCTCTCCTAAGTGAAGGAGTGACTGAAGGAAGAAACAGGACCAAGTGCAAGCTGACAGTAAAAGGCAATCCAGAAGAGAGGCGTTTTGAATAAGGGTTTGAAAAGGGACACTAAAATAGGAGCAAGTAAGGGCAGTTGAAGGAAACAGCTTTTACAGGGTAAAAAGAAGCCTTTAAATGAGTGGAGTGTAAGGACCTAAGGTGCTGTACCACAGGAGGTAAATCTGGATAGCTGGATAGTGGCAGTCTGCCTAATTTAGGCCTTCAGTACTTTGTTTATTATTGAAGACCAATGACATAAATTACGGGCACTTAGGAGAAGGAGGCTAAGGGGAGACCTTACTATTGTCTTCAAATACCTGTAAGGTGATTGCACTGAGAGGGTTGATTTCTTCTCCCTGGTGACAGGAGGAGGGGAAATGGCCTCAAGGTGCATCAGGGGAGGTTTAGGTTGGATATGAGGAAAAACTTCTTTAGTGAAAGGGTTGTTAAGCACTGGAATAGGCTCCCCAGGGAGGTGGTTGACTCACCATCCCTGGATATGTTAAAAACTGTTTAGATGTGCTCAGGGACATGAGTTAGCTGAGGGTTGTTAGAGTTAGGGTGGCGTGATTAGGTTGCCCTTGGACTTGATCTTTAAAGTCTTTTCCAACCTGAGCATTCTATGATTTGATAGTTATTGTACAATAAACTACTACTGGTAGGAGTTTAAATATTTTCTGTCAAGTTGAATATTTAAAAAAAATTGGGGAAAAAAAAAAAGATTGTCTAATGCTGTAGGCCCTTTTTAACACTGTAATTTCCATGCAGCTATTCCTTTGCAGAAGGGAAACATAAAAGAATATGAACACCTTATGACAAAAGTACCACAAATCCTCTGAAGACAGCATTCTGACATTGCGTACGTTCTGGCAAAACTAGTTTATTTTTAAATATTTTTATTTGTGTATGTTTGTTTTTGATTAATAGGATCAGGTGGCTTCAGAAAACGGAAGCACGATAATTTTCCACATGGTCAAAGAAGAGAGGAAAAAGAGAATGTTAATCCTTCTTCTCCTTTGATGACATCTTTTAAATGTAAGTAAGAATTTGGAAAGCCAGATTATGAAAAGTGTGCATTGCGGAATTTGCTAGGAATTGTGTTTTTAGTGATGGAATAAGCCAATTTTCTCAGGGGGAGAGATTTGAAACTGGTGTAACTCGTGCTTTCTACATTCAGATGATGCCATTTTGCTGTTTATACAATCAAGGCCTGAGAGAAGGGTTTGGCATGGCTGCACCTGGCATGTGACCTGCTCCCTTTTTCATCTTGCCTCCTGTTCCCCTTTCCCACCCTGCTGAACCTGCTGCTAAGTAAACTGCGGCGTTCCAGCGGGCAGAGGGTGATCTGGCCCTCTGGCAGCAGGGAAATGCATGACCTGCTGTCTGTTGTGACAAAAGGACATGGCTGCCTTTGGGGAGGCTGAGAAAGTTCCTAACTGCTGACCATAGTTCTGGTGATGCATGGATGACCAAGTTTCTTAAATGGAAATCTGGATGCATGGATTTATGAATTGGTAGCTGCTCATATGTGTGCTTTCTGAGAATCTGAGTTTAACAAAATGCAGTAGGCCATTATGGAGACACTTGCTTTGTTTTGATTGCCTTTTTAAAGAGCAGCTTATATTTCAGTTGTTGTTGTTTTTTCCCCCCAAATAAGCAGGTGTAAACTACCCTCAAGCAAAACTGTTTTCAGAGTATTTATGTCAGACTTAAATGTTAGTTAATTCAGTCTAACTCTCTCAAACGCTTTCGTTAGGTAAACCCTAACAAGCAAAAGGTGGTCTTCAGAAATGAGGAACATTAACAGATGAAGGAAGGGCATGTGATACAGAGCACAGATCAGATCTCAGTGTAAAATTTTCCCCGCTTCCCATATTATTATTTTTTTTTCCTAAGGAAGATGAAGAAATAAAAGCTGAATGACTGTTAGAGATGATGCCTTCAGCACCATATAATTTCCTTGGTGTCTTTAAACACATGTTGAAACAGCTGTATGAGTCAGCTTGGCAGGTGATTAACTTTGACCCTGGCACTTTTATCTTGAATAATGGACATACACTTGTACTCTAAACTGAGTAGTGCAATTGTACTTTCAAGTTTAATTTTTCACTCTCAAATGTATTAGTTTTTTTCTTGAGGAAGCTGCTAATTTGAATTCAGAACATCCCTTTTTTCCCTCCTTTCTCATGAGATCCAATCAGTAGCGTTTGATAAATTTCAGAACAGAGTAAGGGATGCAGTTCATCCTGACTTTTCAGAGTTGTAGTGTTTGTGTTCCACAGAGTTTTGAAGTATTTTTTTTTGATAATTCACTGGTGGACTCAACTCGCATAATTTGGTGGAGACAGACCAGTCATGCATATGAAAGACTTGGAGCTCAATAGGAGCATTTGTGCTCATGTTTCAGAAGAACAAAAAACAAACAAAAAAAAAAGAAACCATATTTTTTCTTGAGGTAATGGGAAATGCAGATTTTTAGTTTCATCTAAACTTTGTAAACTGCCCTTTTCTGAGAGATACTCACTTGTTAGATCCTCTGTTAAAAAAAAAAACAAACAAAAAACCTCTTAGCTTGCCTTCACCATCTTCTTGCGTGGACCCTTTAATGCCTCAGGTAGTAATGCAGAAAATGTACTTAAGCACTTTTAAGTATCTATTAACAGTTTATTTAGTGGACTAATGACATATAAAATGTTAATGTTGTATATGAAACATTTGTTCACAGTTTTCATTAAGAAAACTACATATGCATTCTATCTTCTTTCTCGTTAGGCAGAGAAAATTTATGTTAGTAAGTCAGAAATCTTATTTTAAATCTTTATTTTAAATAATTGGCCTTACTTTGCTATTTTTAGTTCTTAGGGATATTAAAATACTTTTGCTCAATTCTAGTTTTGATGTAAAATAGAACCTTTGTTTTTACTATTCTGTTGATTTCTAAGTGTATGGTTTGGCTGCTTAAAACAATATCAGGGTTGATGTGTATTTAAGCCTGACTTACTAACAAAAAATTATATTAATGATGAATTTTGCTGCTCAAGACTGAAGTTTCATAGATACATAGCCGTCTAAATATACAGGTTGATCCCTCAAGGAGGTTTTCAGAAATCTGTGTGGTTTTTGAAGAGCCAAAAAATCACAGCTGGGTTCCTGCATACATGTAAGTCCTTGCTTAGTGTGTACTTGCACCATAAGACCTGCTGTATTTTGTTCAGAAATAATTCTGTGCCTTTGCTCAGCTTTGAGCTGCAGGGTTGCACAGTAGCTGTGGCAGGCAGGGGGCAATGGTGGTCTCCACAGTTGTGTCCCATGCAGGAGCACTGCCCACACTGGGGAAAGGCTGATGGGGGCTGAGGCCCACAGCTGTTTCTGTGGTGCAGGTTCTCAGCTTTTCCCTTAAGCTGCATACATGGCTGTATACTGTGATAACCATGCTTGTTTCTGTAAACATTGACTCTACAGCATTTCAGCTGGAACTCGACACCAGGCATGATAAGTATGAACGCCTTGTGAAGCTCAGTCGTGATATAACCATCGAAAGCAAAAGAACGATATTTCTACTCCACAGGTATATCAGGTGAGTCACACTGAGAGTTAAAGTGTTTGTGGAAACCCAGAAGCTGTCTTTCAGTGTTTGTGATTAATAGCTGAGATGTTTTGTTGAGGAAGATTAATTTCTCATAAACATTCTTTAGCTACTGATTGCACGCACCAGTTAGAGAATTAATAGATGCTGGCTCAGGTTTTTTAGTTGGTTTTATTGGAATGGTAAGCAGGATCAAAGGAGTAGAGTGTAACAGCAGATGAGAGCTTTTCAGCTTCCAGCGAGCTGGGAGAGAAGAGCATGCAGCCTTCCTTCACAACTAATGCCTCTGCTGTTACTTCCCCTTTTGGGTTCTTGTAACCTCAGCCTTGGTCATCAGTGCAAAAAGTAGGGAGCCTGGGTTGTTCACTTCACTGCATTCTTCAATCTGAGAGACTTGTGTGTGAAGTTTTGAACTTCTGTACGTTTTGTGTCCTCCAAAGCCTTCAGGCAATCAATGGAAGCCACAAACAAAGCAGGAAAAGAATGGGAAAATTTAGAGCTTTGTGTATCCAGCTGAATAAAATATTTACTTGTCCTACATGTAACTGCTATAAACAGCTCTCCCTGTTCCTTCTCCCAGATTTATTTTTTTCTTTCTTACCTGCGCACATCTGTTGTGGTGCTATCTATTTATAGTTACCATAGTAGTAACATTTATAAATAGGGATTAGGAAATTGCCCTCTTTTTAACTTGGTCTTCTGCGAGGAGTTACTGCGATAATTCTAGTAACTGCCTCAACCTTGACAGTGAATAGCTGTTCCCACTGCAGGGGCTAGATGTGCTGGGAACTGGAAGAGGAAAGAACAATAATGGGACACTCATTTATTCTGAATTTTAGATTCCTGTTTTTAAGATATGTGCATTATTGTGAGAGTGGAAGCTTTCTGTGCTATATTTTGATTTCCCTGTCCTCTGGTTTTAGCCATTATTATGGCTTTACTTTCTGAAATTTGTTTGCTTTTAAATGTTTTCTTCAGACCAGTCTATCTGTAGTCTCCACATAGCCAATAAACCTAATAATATACCACGTTGATAGTTTGAGGTTGGAGGAGGAATGGTTTTAAAGTTAAGCTAAACTTACATGCCAAGTATATATTGTTTGTAAATCAGCTATTTCAGCTGTTCTTTCATGACACAGTTCATAATTACGTTCTAAAAATCCATATACTTTACGTGTGTTCTGTAATATATTGCAGAATAATTTATAATAATTTTTTTTTTAATGAACTTCTGCAAATACTGCTTCTTTCTTAGAATACTCTAACGAAGCATTTGCATGTATTTCTCATTGTTCTTACTCAAGCAGTTGTTTAAAATTATTAATTAATTGTTAAAATTATTACCTGGAATAAATATTGTGCTACTAGAATGTTTGACTGGCTGATTCTGCACGATCTCTCTTTCAGAGTCTACAAGAAGTGTCAATGAACATTAAACCATTCCTGATTCCAATATCTGCTTTATTTTCTTCCTTGAAGTCTATGAATGTGTATTAGTAATAGAAAACCTGTAACATTTTTCTTTAAGTGTCTGCTCGTATTCTGAAAGCTGCTGTTTCATTTCAGTGCTCCCAATGGTGAAGAAGTACTAAATGAATCTGAAATGAAGTTAGATGCTGTCAGACGGAAGATTAAGCAAGTTGCACAAGAGCTGATAGGTGAAGACATGTATCAGTTTCACAGAGCTATATCTCCAGGTAAATTATTTTAAGATACAGAAAGTGTGCTGTTTTGCACTAAATTTGATTTCCTGCCTAGCAGTGGTTCCTCTTCATGCAGCAGGTTTGAATATAGCTCATTTCTGTGGTTATAAAGCAGGACTCAGATTTATCTTTGTGGTTAGCAGAGTTAGTTCTGTGTGAAACTCCCCAGTATCAGTCTTGTTAGCATTGCTGTTAAACAAGGATTTGCTGAGACTGGAAAACTTTGTACCCTGACCTACGCTAAAGTTGGGAGTGGTTCTAATGAATGTACTGGTCAGTTGTCTTTGACTAGGAAGAGTGTGTGCTACATACTTACATACATTACCCCAGTTGAAAAGGTTGTAACTTCAGGGAGGAAGAAGGAATGACTAGCTTGTGAAATTATACCTTTGTGAATTCATAAAGTTCCTAAATTAAAGTCCCTAGATGAACATTTTCTTTCTTCTTAAGACTTGTAACTGAAACATACAAACTGCACATTACATCTTTTACTGCTCTTCTCTGTGAAATAGCAATTTTAACTACCATCCTTGAGAAAATACGTACCAGTGTTTTCATTGCTCTTGCTGACAAATGACTCTTTTTTTTGCTATGGAATTTGATTCTTACCTAAAATTCTTTTGCCGTGTTCATGGCAAAATATAAGTAATATCTGTAACCGATTCTTTCCCATCTTGGATGGGAATACCTGCAGTAAATACTGTGCTGCCAGAATGTTTGACTGGCTGATTCTGCATATCTCTCTTTCAGAGTCTACAAGAAGTGTCAATGAACGTTAAACCATTCCTGATTCCAATATCTGCTTTATTTTATATATATATATTTTTTTTTAAAAAAAAACATATATAATAATATATAATTATAATTGCATATATATATGTGTGTGTGTGTGTGTGTGTGTATAATAGACATATTGGATTCCTGTGCATCTTTCCTTGTTCAGGCAAGAATTCTTCAGTGACTTCTGGGGGTTTTAGGGGAGAGCTGCTCAGATTTAATTTTTAAAAAGTAGTTTACTTTTATAGACTGGTGATAAATAAATCTGTGAAGAGATGTAATTTACAAGACAAACAGTGCACAGGTAAACTTTTACTTATGTATGTGAACTTAAGGTCATCTAAGAGCAAGGTGGCTCTTAATTTGCCATACTAGTTTTCAGTGGTTCTAATTCAATTCCACAGCTTGCTTCTGGTGATACATTTGATTATTCAATTTAAATGTGAGCAGTTACTCTTAGGAGAGCCGTTTACAATCTGTGTGAATCTTGCTGCTCTCTGTCACTTAGTATTTGTACAATCAAGGAAAAAATAATATAATTGAAAAGTACAGTCAAATAGATGTATAATCAAAAATAACCCAATAAAGAGTTACGCACAAGGGTAACAAAGACAAAGAGAAAATAGGTGGAACGCTTACCCGTGCAGAGGGCTCGCAGTAAAGGTCTCCAAAGGAGTGGATCTCTCAGCAGAGATCCTTCCTCCCTGGCAGTCAGCACTTAAATGGGGCTGGAGAGGTGGAGCCTGGCTCCACCCCTTCCTGCAGCACAGGTGAACTGCTTTCACCTGTGCTCCCAGGGCTGACATACTGCTTGCCTCAGATAACTAATCAAAGGTTCAGGCTGTGATTCAGCAGCTCCCATACAGTATTTTAACAAGGCAATGAAAAAAATGGTTCAAAACACAGTCACTACAGATGACCTTGAACTGTGAACAGTAATTGTTCGAGTGTTTGGATTTTCATTTTAACTTCTGTTTATAAATGCTGAGAATCCAGTCCTTTCATTCAGTTTTATGAATTAGGGCTTTTGAAAGCTTCCTTAAGACCTGTAAACGTTGTCTGAATAACCTGTGAAGTTCATAGACAACCTGTGACTCATGTAATATTCTTTGCTATCTATATAACAGCATTGTTTGAGGTGTGCAAATCTTTGTGAGACCTCATGCTGCAAGCTATCAGCTTTGCCATGTGGGCACTTATTGCAAGGTAACCAGCTACCAGCCTGTTGGTTGCTTCACATGAGTTCCTCCTAGTTTCTTAGTATGGGGCTTAGCATGGGTGAATTCAAGGAGACATACCTACTTCTGTTTTTACTGAGGGGAATCTTGGCTGGAGTTAGCTTGCATTTATCTCAGATGTAATAAGGGCATGCCTAAAGAGCAGACAGGGAAAAGTGGTAAGTTCTGTACGTACCCATGTCCTATAAAGTAAACAAACAAACCTCTTGCTAGCATTCTGCTTACAGTTTCTCTCTTCTGATTAAAATTAAAAAGTAGATTTTGGCTTTTAAATAAATACTTCCTTGCCAACCTGAACAGTTAGAGCTTTATGTAAAAAATATCTAAACTTAGTTTGTTTATTTTCAGGTTGCTATTACTAGCTTAACGAGTTTCTGTTCAGGTTTGCTTTGTTTGATAAGCACTCATATACAGTTGGCTACACTAATTCACCTTTGCTGATTTGTGACTTGCATAAAGATATCTATTAATATCAAAGTGGACCAGAATAAGCTCTTCACAAAACAATTGGAAATATCCTGTCAGCCACAACTCAACATTTCTCAAACTTTTATTTGCTGTTTTAAATATCAGACTTCTAAAATAACAAAAATATGTCCGTCCACTGTAGAATGAGTTGAATATAGACTTGTAGTAGAGGAAGTCAGTTGCTTGCTGTGTATGTATGATGACTCAGTGCTTCCACAGCTGAAAAACTTTTACATACATAGTATATCCCCAACACTTGCATGTGGCTTGCAGTGAAGTGAGACTGTAGTAGAATTACAAAAAATCTTAGTAGTCTTAAGACAACTAAAGAGAATGAATCTACAGACTTCTCTAGGTTTAAAAAACAAAAAGGAAGGCAAAGAGGTATTGGAGCACTAGATCATGAGGAGGAATAGAAGAGCAGAAGCAGGCTTTGCTGTCTCCATTTTCTTTTGATCAGGTATGCATACAATTGCCTGAAATCTGGCAATTTAGTGGACTAATGTAGAAGATATAAAAATGCAGCCCTTCCATTGGATTTTTCCTTGCAGGTTGTTGTTGACTGGAGTTGGACTGTTTGGGTTAGAAATGGAAATGGTTGTGCTTTCACCGTTGTCTGCTCTTTAGATATCATGAATCAATGGCAAGTCTGGAATCTCCTCAGTTGTATAATAGTACCTAGCCCAGAGATCTCCCAGTTGTTTCTGCAGTTAGGTAGCTCTTTCCTCGTTATAAAATACTTGTTGTATAAAATCCAACTGAAGTACAGTGACCTTCATTCTGTTTCTGTAGGTCACCTGGACGGTCTATTGAATGATAGAATGGCTTGGAGTGGAAAGGACCTTGATGATCATTTAGTTCAACCCCATGCTGTGGGCAGCGTTGCCACTCATCAGCTCAGGCTGCCCATCCAGTCTGGCCTTAAGCACGTTCAGGACTGAGGCATCCCCAGCTTCTCTGGGTAGCATGTGTCTGGGCTTCACTGCCCTCTGAGTAAAAATCTTCCTCCTAATACATTATCTAAATCTCCCCTGTTTTTACTTTTAAACCATTTCCCCTTGTCCTGTCATGATCTGCCCATGTAAAAAGTCAATACTTAAATTTTGGCTATTCCCTCAGTAGGCGGAGTTTGTGTTTGCTGGTGTCTGTTATGCATGTTTTGTAAGGGAGCATGTTTGAATATAGGAGTATGTCACTGAGAAGGCAGAGGTTGCATTTAGGCATTGATTATGTGAGCTCATGCCTATGCCAAGTATGCAACGCAAACTTATAGCACAAACATTCCTCTCACCTTGTTTGTTGACTCTTCCACTCTTCAGTTAGTCATTGGGATGGTAAAAAGGGTTGCCTAAAGACTTGTAGATTTTGATGCAGCTGACACTGGGATCAAGGTGACAGATGTGAAGATGCTTGCTGTCAGGATCATGAAGCTGAGATAGAAAACCTGGAAGCGTGAGGAAAGAAGGAACAATTAGAATAAGAACAACTGTGAGAGGGAATGCTTTATCCCCCCTGACTGCACTGTTTATGAAATACTGTAATTGTAAGGGAAAACACTGATAAGAGTTAAGAATGTTGCTTTTTGTTTTGGTTTTGTTTTTAAGTCTAGTGGTTTTTAATTGTTGCCTTGCTTTTTTCACAGTGGAAAAGTTTGCATGCCTTTCTGAGAACAAATATAACTGGGAAAAGTGCTAGATTGTTTAGGTATTTCCTGAAGCTGTAAGTCTTGACTTTCTCTTAGTGTTCAAATCTGATTTTGTGTTCTAAAGAATTGCTGGAGAATTTGTTAAGTGTTTTCATGAACAAAAACATTGCAGTTAAAGTGTGTTGTTTTTTCTTCCAAAAAGAATAAAGAAATGCCTGTGTCCCATATCTCAAAAGCAGCATGTCCAATTAACCTCAAACTTCCTAAAAATATTCTCCTTTGTCTTGAAACCAAACATGAAACATCCTCCTGTTCCCCACCCTATGTCTTTCTGAGTAAAAGGGATCAAAACTGGGCTCGTAATGGAAACTGCCGTCGCAGCCTCAGCTAAGGAGTCACTGTCTGTCTGCATCATAAAGCTGCCTAATACATATTTTATTCAGTATAATAACTGTTCACCTATAAATAGAACAGTGCTATGAGTATAATGCTTGGGAATATTGTTTTCCATTTGCAATTGTTAAATGCTTTTTTTGGGGTTACTCCAAACAGTTGTTCTTTTGACTTGAAGATAAAACAATTCTGGCAGAGCACTAAAGGAGTTTCATGCTTTCCCTCATTAAGATTAGTGCTAATGGCACGCAGGACGTTTCCCCAAAGGACACTTGCATGAGCTCAAACACTGAGTATAGCACTAATTGAACAACAACAAAAACTGATGACTGTTTTCTACACGTTTCTTAACAGTACAGATTGTCCCAGGGGATGATTAAACAAGCAAACAAAGAGATACTGAAATAATGAAGTCTTTTTTTAATGTGGAGCTCTTCATTTGTTATGTTAGGATGTTCGGCTTTGTTGATATTTTTAAAGCTTTACTATTTGTAATATAGAATTCCTGCTCTTTGCCCCACTTTGCAGTGTATACCTTATATATCCTGTGAGGAAATGTGTACTGTTTCTTTAAAATTCTTGAAAGATGCTGTGCAAAAAAGGGGCTGAGAAAGAGTTTATGAATGTATGAAGTAAAGGGAAGAAACTTTTCAGGATTTTATATATGTAGTATTATATTATTTATGAAAAACTCCAAAATATTACTGTAAAATACCAGCAAAGACAGGAAAAAGCTGTATAAATTTTAAAAACAGAGTATGCTCTGGACACTTTAGGATTTATGTAAGTATTCCAAGTATGACCTGCATAAATGCAAAACTTGTATATTGCAAAGGGGAGCTGTGAGTCTGTTTAGGTTGGCATTGGGTGGGAATGAATGGAGCACCTTTCTAACATGGCTTATTAAGTGAAATCTCTAACTGATGGAAGCAAGCCTTGCCCAGTTTTTGTCCCTTAACAATATGGGATGGGAACATGTGTGAGAATTGTAAGGCTGTCAGAGTGGTAAACCATTTCTCATAGGAAACCTTGACAGTGATCTGTGAAGAGCGATCACTTAAGCTACCTGTAGGTGTCTTTACGAGGTCAAGATTTTGCTGGGGACAAGTACAGGTGTGGCATTATCTTTGCAGCTGATGGCTGCACGTAGCTCCTCATATGGAACGAGGAATCCATGTTTCTTTTGGGGCTTCTTCGCTAATACAGTGTAGAGTGATGATAACAGATGTAACTGGAACGCTGTTGGCTGACCTTTCTGTTTGCTGTGTGTCAGTACTAGCAGTAACAGTGAATGGAGTGGGTTGCACAGAGGAGCTCATTAGCTCTTTATCATGTCTGCACTTGCTCTGAATGGGATTAGATGATGAGGCTGTAAAATGTCAGCACCTTGTCAAAACTACTGCCCTGTGACTGCTTCTGCTGATGTTGATGCAGGAAATTCTGTGTAAAAGTTCAGCATTGACGCAGTGGATTTATCCTTTGCAGACACTATTTGTCTTCTGAGAGAATGTTATAATGTAGCTTATTCAGGATTCTTACTGTGCTGCAGTAAATTGTACTGTTGGAGTGGATAAAGCAAACTGTAATACCTTTTGCTATGTATGTATTTGTAAAACAAAGCTAGGGTCAAGAACAATTATGTACCTCTGAAAAAGAACTTTTTTTTTTGGTCTTACAATTTAAAAACTGTAATAAAGTAGGTGACATACAGAGGAAAAGCTTTGTAATGCTTAGGGAAGGGTATCATGAATTGTAATCATCTCACCCAGGAAAAAACTTTAATACACCTAAAACTTGAAAGGAAAGCTATCCATGGAGGAAGCAATCAGATTTCTGCAAGATGGTGGGAAAACATAATAACACAGGAACAGGATGTAGCTAAAGAATTAAGTTCATCTCTTTGCTGTTGTGGGTGAGAGGTAAAACGCCAGAAATGGAATCAAAGTTTCCTGATTATACTGAAAAATTAATGGAATTTGCAGTGTTAGAAGCCAATATTTATCTGATATAATTTTGTTAATTTCTGTGTTCTTTCTTTGGGCATTTCTTTGTTCTTGCACAGCCAAGAGTGCCAAAAGACTATAAAACTGATTTTCAATAAGTAAATTGCTTGTTTGAAACTCACTGTTATATTTTACTGCTCTGGGACTATTTTTAGCTCATGCCTATTTTCTGGGTTCTTCCAAGGAAAGTGAAAAATCAGTATAGTAACTGCTGAATTCAGCAAGTAACCGTTGTATGTCCCTCAGATCTTCAAGTGGGGACAAAATAAAAGGTTTTGAACTTATTTTTCACAATGTCTCCTACAAGAAAACTGTTATCTGTACACTTGTTTCTAAAATTAACAACATAAGAAGCTCAATTAAATTGACCTCTACAGTGAGAGAATAACTCTCTGCAATTCTCTGTGGGGTTTTTGTGTCTGTTTGAGAAATAATTTAACTGTCATGGACACTTATGCCTATTAAGTAGGGAGCCTGTGTTTGTTTCTTTAGTTTTGAGGAACACAGACAAACCTTGGGTTTACCTTTCCCCTAGCTGTAGTGTGTATGCAGCTTTAAACTAAGTGCAAACAATGCTAACACTTCAGCATCTGAAATTTCTCACTTACACATGCAGCTGGAAAGGAACAGAGCTGCAGGATGGTCATGGCTGTGTCAAGCAGCGATTGACTAATCAATAAAGCATTCAGGATTTAATAAGAGAAATTTTCACCAATTTAATTATTTATTTGATGAAACTTAGATGAGCTTAGATGAATCATTGCTAGATGCAATATTTGTTCTGGTTTCAATTGCTACCTTGAACTGATTAGTGATAGAATGCATACAGTATCTTCCTCTGACAAATATTCCTATATGAACTTGCACTGATTGTCAAAGTGATTTCAAAACTGAATTGTTAAAATGGAGCAGTTTATCTGGAAATGGACTGGGCTGTGTGTTTCTCTTTCTAATTCCCTTTAAAATTCAAAGGCTGTACATAGCTCTGTATGGCATACATACATAGGCATGGCTCCACATTGAAAGTATTACTCAGTAAATAGAAATAGCAGATATATATATATATATTTTAATTCATAAGCTTTTATGGGCATTAACTCTGGTGCTTTTATTTGTCTGTGTTAGTTATCCCCACTGTATAAAATCTGTTCTTCAGGAGTAATTTGAAGCCTTTTTCACAGCAGTATCCAGGTGATAAGTGTGTCTGAGTATAGCTGGCTTTAGAATCTTTCTGTAAGCTGTTAGAAAATTAACCTTTGACTTCGTACTTAAAACCAACTAAGCAGCTCTTGGATTGTTTCATAGCCTCAGTTTTAATTACTTTAGTTATTACTATTTCTGGATAGAAAGAATGGTGAATCTAGGAATTGTTGCTGTATCTGTAGACAAATTGAAATGAGTGATGTGTGAGTTGTCAGTTTCATCTTAATAGGATGGTAATGATGAGGTATAATTATTTTCTAATTATCACTTGTTTATGAATACATTTAAATTTATTGCTTGCTCTTGTTTTAGTTGATATACTTGGTCCATTTAGTTATTTTATCAGTTCTCATTGATCAGCAGGCTTTTAGAAGTGGGTTCTTCTCATTTTACCATCTTCCTTGTGTTCCTCAGAGTTCACTGACAGAAACTCTCCAATTATCTTTGTTTTTTTCTCAGTTTGGGTTTTCCACAACGTGACTTTTTTTTTTTAAATTTCTTCCTATTTTTAAGAGAGAGTAACTTACTAGCCTAAGTATGATAAGGTAGGGCTGTCACTACGTTGTTTTGATTTGATGTTGGGTAGTTTCATGCAACTTGCCCTAAAAACAGTGTTCTGCACCTGTGATCCTGAAAGAAAACTGCTGTAACTGTGTATGTTTTCTGACAGCCCTTTTGGTGACTGCTGTTGGTTTGTGATTCCTGCTTCATGGTTTAGGGGAGGAGCTGGGGAAGGTAACAGGCTGTCTGTGTGAGCAAAAAGGTGCAGGTAGGGAGGAAAGCGAGAGGATGAAGGAAGAGAAGAAAAATAACTTGAGAAGAAATAGGGATGAATGACATTCAGGAAAATGACAGGTAGCGTTGGTGTTGCTAACTTCAAGACCTGAGAGGCACAGAACCCATTGTAACCCATTTTTAAGCATTGAACAGATACTTCCATGAAAAAATCCAGTAAATTGAATGTTAAGAGACATTTTCCCCCTCTTTGATCTGTCATTTCAGTACGTGTGCATATACATCTTAGGTAGAATTAGATTGCGTTTACCTTAATCTGACTCCTCCAATTAATGGACTGTTTACCCGTTTTTTAAATAGAACCATCTTTTCCTTCCTCTTACACGGTCATTTGACTCTTGGAGCGAGTGCTCCAATGAGTTGAGTGTTTGAAGAGACTTGATTCCTTGCTAGTGCAATATTAGTTTTGTTTGTTGTTTTTTTTTTCCCTCATTGTTTTAAGAAATTGCTTAACGCTTACTTCTCAGAGTCGGTATATATAGATGAGTATTATCAGATGATTCAACTGGAAAAAAATTGCACAAACTTTTAGGCATGAAATTTCCTCCTCAATAGACGTGTGCTGGGAAGATACCTCTGTGTAACTTTCCAGTTTGTATGCAGAAAATATATTTTCAAAATACAGAAGGAAGGTATTATATGTGTGATGGTAGCCTATCACTAGTACAAGCTGTTTATACAGAGTAAATATAATAAGATATCAAAATATTTAACTTTTCTGTAGTTTCACCTTTCTAATTGTAAGAAATGCTAATGGAAGTAATGCCATGCTTTTATTTGTAGTTTCCTAGTGTGTTCTAGGAAAAAAAAGGTGCATAAAAACAGTTTTACAAACTATTACTGGCAGCTCAATCTGTAAATAATCCAGTTTTGGAATAAATCCAAAATAAAAGCATGAGGGGAAAGGTACTGTGTTGGATAGTGTAGTGAAATGGGATGGAGCTTTTCACCTTGGGGATTATTTGCTGAACATAGCGGATGTCCTTCCATTAAGCTAAAACATAACATGTTCAAACATCCTTCTACCTGCATATAAAAACACCTTCTTTCAAGGTCTTGGGTCGCTAAAAGGTTATGTTGCACCTACTTTTGGAAGGACTTAAAATACGAATATTTTTGCAAAGGAGCCGCTACCAGTCTATTTGTGATTGCTAGCAGTGTCACATAAGGTTTTGTAAACTTACTTGTAGATACTGTGAGGTAGATTCCCAGACTGTGCAAGGTGAAATGACAAACCAGAATGTGTGTACAATATTCATATAGTGGTGTTAAAGAGAAGGGAGGAAAGTAGTGGAACAAGTCAGCTTGGATTAGAAAAGAGGTGGTAAAAATGTGCGTGTATTTGTGTGTGTGTGTGTGTGTGTGTGTGTGTGTGTGTGTGTGTGTGTGTATGGAGGAAAATAGGAAAATAAATACATATAAATATAGAAATGAACGGAGGAACCAGACATCCTGGAAAAGGAAAAGGACAAAATGTGGAGGAATTAAAGTGAGTTGAAGTTGGGACTTAAGATTGATTGAGATGACTGTATATTGAAAGGTTTGAGAGCTGATTTGATCACTTTGAGAACTTGGGTAAGTGCCACGTTGAGTCTTCATATCTGATAGTCTTTTCTGTAGATAGGAGATTTTCACAGATGTTGTCATATTAAGTGCTGTAGTATTATATATATAACTTACAGCTTATCTATAGAAAAAGCCAAAATGTCATAGTGAATTACTGGTTGTGTTACATCAGCAGAGTAAGTCAGGAGAAGAGGCAATGAAATAAATCTTCCTCTCTGCAACTTCTGAAGTTACTAATTTTGGAAAATCCAGAGTAGTTTTTCACTATTGTTCCTCTGTGACTTTTGCCCAGAATGCTTCACCCAAACTCAGTTGATAAAGCTATTACATTTAATTGGCCTTGCAGTTCCCTGTGTACAAGAAATGAGTGTGGCTCTGGTTGCTGGATCTTATTCCACTTTTCAAGCTACTGCTGTGTAGGAGCATAAAGGCTGCAAACTGAAATGTCTTTCTGAATTGCCTTCACTCACTTTGCAAATTTGTATTTCAAAGGAAGGAATGCAGGTCATTCATTAAGCTTTTTTGATTGTAACATGAAAAGCATTTTCCCTTGAGGTCTCCTCTAGTTTTCTGGGGATCATTCTGCTTTCCTCTGTTACTCAAGCCCGTGTTCCCTTGTTATTGATTTAGACTTTCTTTTTGATCCAAACGAAGCCTAAATTTTCCACTACCTGGATATCTGTGTAGGCTGAGATTCTGGCCCTAGAGTGGTCAGTTGGAGTTTCTAAGATAATTCCAATGGAAACAGGATTCTGCTGCTACTTACCTTGGGTACCTCCATGCTTTTTCACTTGATATATTGGCAAAGCTGTTGTCTATTCATGGCCCTTTTCAGCATGTTACAGCAGTGTCACGTCTGCGCTTCTCTCAAAGTGAAACCATCCCCTTAGAATTGTTCAGTTCTTTTGCTAATATCTATCATGTTACAGTATGTTCCTTTAACTTCCTCTCTGCCCCTTGGTCAGATACGCGTGTATTGTTATTGTCTTTAAAACTTTTTAGCTTAATCCTGCCATGGCTGTTTGCTCCAGATTCATTTCTGCTTTTTATTTTTCCACCATCAGTGCCAATTTCAGATTTGTGCTGAGGAGCTTTTCCCACATGCTTCCCCCAGATTTGTCCTCTACATACAAGGAAAAATTAACAGAACCTACGAATCACCGTCTCCACATTCAAGCTGTATTTTTGATCTCACTTTTGCTAGTAACGCATACAGAAAATTGCCATCTGTTGAGTTGATAGTCTGAGGTAATTGAGAGGTAATTGTGACAGGTGGCTGCAGATGGCATATAAATCTGGTACAAGCTGTATTTGTTATCCTATCTTTTATTCCCTTGCTGGCACACCTTTTGTTCTTCCTGCATGCCTTATTTTCAGAGTGTAAGTTCTTGACGATAGGGCTGCTCTTCATTGTATTCATATTGCCAAACATTGCAGTCTTGTCTGGCTTATTGTAATTATTGTTATTAGTTTTTGGTCTGGATTTATTTGTAAGAAAATATGCTTTGTCCTGAACGTGAATTTCACCTAGCCTGTGTCTTTTAAGGAGCCTATCCACTAAGTCCTACAAAACAAAGGAATGGGAAATGAAGTTTCAAACTGACATTTTCTGTTGCTAATAACAGATTTAAAGGAAACATTACCTGTATTTTGTGGACTATCTGCCTTGTTTTTGATTTATCTGCAGTCTTTTTTTTTTTTTTTTTTTTTTTTGCATTGTGCCCCATGTCTGTGATCTCGTGTAATTATCTATGCTCTCCATCATATAAATGCAATGCTTTAGAAGCTTCCTTATGGGGAGCAACTTCTCAATATGTTTCTGGGAGTGAGTAGCACGGTACTTTCTATTGATATTCTGAAGGTTCTGAATGAAAAAAGCACTTGGAGTAAGAACTCAAAAATGTTGATCTGCTGTGCTTTTGGTCTCGTATATCAGAAGTCTGCTATGTTAAATAAATTTTCAGTGTTATTTCTGGATTATGGTTTTCACTTTCTGCTGGTAATCTTAAAGTAGTTTCACATACAAATTTTCCAAAAAAAAAAAAAAGCAAGCATGGGTCATTGCTCTGAAGTTTGAATCATTTGCTTAATAATTTTGTGGGTTTTCTTTCTTTTTTCTTTTTTCTTTTTTTTTGCAGGACTTCAAGAATATATTGAAGCTGTTTCATTTCAGTATTTTATCAAAACCCGATCTTTAATTAGTGTTGAAGAGATCAACGAACAACTAATATTTACAGCAGAAGAGAGAGAAGAAACAACAAACGTGGTAAAAGTTTTTCTCTTCTCATATGACATATCTCCCTGGAATGGTAATGCAGTGACTGAGCTTAGTCATACTTTTGGCATTTGATTAAGTAAGTTCAGTTATGGAATGGTATTAGATACACACGTGGGCTTTGACTCAGTCATTCAAAACGTGCTTTTTATTCTGAGAAGTATTAAACTAGGTCAGCAGGCTACAGGTTTATTCATTTCACATCCCCTTTAGAGCAAAATGAACACCTTCTGGCAGGGAGAAGGATGCAGGATTGTAAAATACTGGGAAGCAGTTATGGAAGAGGGATTTTTAATGTCTGTGTTTGTATCTGTTATGTCCATCAGTGTCCAGTGGTATAGCAAAAGTTGGAGGAGACTAATGAATTTGAGACAAAATGAAATCTTCCTACCTCATACTAAGCTAATCAGGGCAGGCACTCTGAGTAGCTTTTGTTAGTATTCATTATGTGTTTTACCTTGGTAATTTCTAACATTCCTAGAGTTGCTCTTCATGTTTTCAGGGGACAAACTCATTTACTCTCATACCTTACCCCTCATGTCGAATCTGCTGTTTCTTGATGTGGCCGTACCTTTACCCGGCCCTACACAGAACTATTTGCCCAGACACTGCTGCCAGTGACCACAGTAAACTGGGCATGTTTTGTAGATGGGACTCAGAAGCTGGCTGTGGTAAAATATAGAAATAGTCATGCAGTGCACATGCAGTGTACAGTAATACACAGCACAAGCACTTTAGAGACTGCTTCTGTTGAAGAGATTCCTTTCTACAGCACTTTTTTTTCCTTCTTCATTCTTTTAGTAAGATATTTGTAAAGAAGCCAGGTTTTCAGCTTAAGTTCACTTTTTCTTACCTGCAATGGCATGCTTATTTTCCCTAATTGCGAAGTTACTGATTTCTGCATGCACACCTCTGACCAGATTGGTGATGTTTGAGTGGGTGTTCCTCTGTGAGAACAAGGGGATAGAAGTACACCTGTGCTGTCTCCCATATCACCAGTATTTTGGAAATCAGAAGTATTGTAGCTTGGAGAGCACATTTGTCACTTGTGATTTTTTTCATGAATATTTATTTAGATATTTTGATGAATTCAGTTGATATAAAAAACAGATCTGAGAGAAACCCACTTGTCAGCTTCTTCTAGAAAGCATTTTGAAATTCAAGATATTATTACAAAATGATACGATTTGTTTTTATAATGCAGACTCTTATTGTTTCTTGAGCATTTGTGTATCTTTGGACAAGACCAATCAAAATTTAAATCCATCAGGCTGAAGTATGCAAGCCAGAAAAAAAAAAAAGGCAAATGAAAATAAATGTTGCAAAATGTTACAAAAAGATGTTTATTCCACTTGCATATAAAAGTTGTAGAAGCATGATATGTTTGATATGTTCATCATGCTTTTTGGAGAGGAAGTCACGTCTCGATGGAATGGATACTTTTATATCTTACAGCACACTCGAGGAAGGATTAGTGAATAATACTTCTGAAATCAGACTGTGGAAGTGCCATGCACTAGAATGTTTGTACTTCCTATTGCTTTGCATTGCATTAGGTAAATTAATTTGCATTTGAATCATTTTAGACTGTCTTTTCTATAATTCTCTGAAAGAGACTTTGCTCTGTTCTGTCCTCAGACCTCCAGTTCCCAGGATAAACAACCACACACATGGAGCCTGAAGGTGACACCTGTAGATTACCTGCTGGGAGTGGCTGATCTAACTGGAGAGCTGATGCGACTGTGCATCAGCAGTGTTGGAAATGGTGACATCGACACACCTTTTGAACTGAGCCAGTTCTTACGTCAGATTTATGATGGCTTTACTTTCATTGGCAACACTGGACCTTATGAAGTATCTAAGAAACTGTACACTTTGAAACAGAGTCTGGCAAAAGTAGAGAATGCCTGCTACACGTTAAAAGTACGGGGCTCTGAAATCCCAAAGCACATGTTGGCTGATGTGTTCTCCACCAAAACAGAATTGATTGACCAAGAGGAGGGTCTTTCTTAAAATAAGGAGACTGTCACAGCCCAGAAGAGGAGAGGACTTACACAGAAAAATATTGTTAGTTATGATTTTTAGGGTTTTGACCCTCTCAAAGCTTTTTAGGTAGAGACATTTTTAGTTTTATCTACGAGAAGATTGTTTGCAATAGTAATTTGTAACCAAAAATACTTTTTATGGCAAGCAAGAGAACGTTTGACTTTGTCCTCTCTGCATGGAATTTCCTGTATTGCTCCATTGTATCCTCTTTCAGAATGACCAAATGTTCCACTGCATTTTGCACCAGTGACTGTCAGTAGTGTCAGTCACCTGAAACAGGTGTGGTCACTCTTATCACTAATTAGCAGTGGAAAAAATGGTTGGGTACTGGTTGTTCAGCATTATCTGTAGGTTTTTGCTGAGCTTTGTTTTCTGACTGTTTGAATTCTATCATTTTCACATTGTATCTAAAATAATGCACCTATATGTGTGAAAGTTCAACCTTTGACTTGAAGCTGAGGTGGTCTTGAAAAGGTGCCATATCAATGCTTTTAAGCATGAAACTGAAGCTAAGTCAACTTTTCTCCAGTTGGTAATGAAGCTAATTGCACCAATCATGTATTACTGTGTACTCATCATTCTGGGGCTCTGTTTAAGTTACACAGATTCTTTAGGTATTTTGATATGAATTAGAAAATCGTTTTAAAATGTGGAACTTAGTGTTTTACATTTTGGTAACACTTTTTAATGCAGAATCTGCCATTTTGGTAGACAAAAGCAGAAGAAAGACCTGCCAAGTATGCTTTACACACATAAATTGGTTAAGGCAAGAGCTTCTTGAACAAAACCAATTAGGCTTTATGCTGGAAGTCTGTTTTTTGTGCTGCCCTGAGGACCTCCAGTGGGGCTGAACTGGTATAAGTATAGAAAAGGCCAGCCAAGCTTTAAATATCTGTTGGCAGGAACTATATCATGTGCATGTTCCTATGGAAAGGAAATTGCAAACAGAAATAAGGCAGACATTCTGACTTCCAGGTTTATCTTTGAGGTGGGTATGTCACCGCTGGCAAAAAATCAGGGCTTTCTGTCGGTGTCTGAAGTTATGGAAGTCTGATAATGTACGTTATGCTAAAGGAAAACAGATAAAACAACATGATCTTTAGACTCCAGGAAATAGGCCTCCCAACTGCAATTGAAAATACTGCATGTTTTTTATTTTCACTTCCATATGCTGTGATAGTGCCAATATTTTTCCCATGAGCATGTCCTGAGTAGCACGGATCATCCGATACATGGACAGGAATGGGTAAAAACATTTCTGTCACATTTTTCCATTGTTCCCACATAAAGCAATATGTGGTAGGTGCTTTATTTTCTCCCTATTCTTACTTTATTATTTTTTTTAAATTTTTTAAACAATAAATTCTGAAAGCAGTCACTGCCTGGATGTTTCATTTATTTATTTATTTATTTTTTTGCTGTTTAATGTGAGTTTCCCCTGATGTGCAGGACTACTTTCTCAGCCATTTTATTGTTGGTTTTTTTTTAATTGTTCTTTTTAATATTGGCTTTATCTCAGCCATTATTTATTATTATCAGGGAAGTCTAATAAGTAGCTAGGTTTGAAACTTGATGTGACCTCTTGAGTTCAAAAAAACAAAGAACAGTAAAAAAGTCAGCAAGGGATTCAGATGTCAGAACAATTTTACAGTAGTATAAATCTGTGATGGTACACAATTTTCTCTTTTTGTGGGGGGAGGGGAGAAGTGAGGAGGAGTAAGAAAGGAAAGTGAAACCTAGTCATAAGGAATCCTTTTAAAATTTTTTTGTTGAGTTTATGTATACATCTAGTATTTCACTTGAAGCAGGTGCAAGAGTAGTGCTGTGTCTTTTGGTACTGCTAAATTTGCTGCAAGTAATTGCAGGAGGATGTGTGTGAGTTGAAATCCTATCGTATCGTTATTAGATGTATTGTCTGTTACTAAACAGAAAGCTGTATGTTGTCTGTCCCAGCAACTACTGGGCAGAAACTGAACGTTTTCATGTCACAGTTTGAAAAGGGATGAGATGAGTGACACTGAGAGCCTGCCACAGAATGAGCACACAGTGGTCACTGCTGTAGTCAAACAACTGTTATCCTTGTACAGTCATTCATGATTATGAAATTACAGATGTATAAAAATTGTATTTTTTAGCAGAATTTAGAGGTTTCTTCAAAGAATATGTTTTGATTCCAACCTTAAAATTTCATTAAGCCTAGAGAACTTCTTAATGGCAGATGAGATTTATAAATTCCTTTAGGCTGCCTGTTTATAATCAGAAGCCATAGTAATCCCTAATAGGGAGGAAAGTGTGTGTGTGGTGTATTAGAGCAGCAGCGCAGATGGGAAATAGCTAGCGGCCTGCAAACCTCCTGCTCAAGGAAATATTTTCCCCAAAAAACAATTAGACTATAGCTATTTGAAAAGTGACAGACATTTATCAGCAAAACAAGTTCCTAAACAAGCAATGGCAATTTTCCCATTTCTTATCCCATTGCTCTGTGGAGCCATTGATATGCTTGGTCTACAGCCAGAGCAGGACTATGTCATAGCAGATGTTTCACGAGCGCAGCTCTGTGTGCTAAAAACCATCTGCCTTTCTGAAATCTTTCTCAGAGGTGATATTTCTTCATGCTTGACTTTTGTCCTGGCTACTAATTTGCAGAGGGGAAAATAGATTCAACCACATTTAGCTTTTCAGAACTGCAGTGAAGTTATATAAGAGAAGCTTCCTGTTGACAGGACACGTGTGTCTATCTACTCAGTCTCCCTTACTTGGATTTTTCTGTGAGTTTATTCAAAATAAAAAGAAAAAAAAAATTAGAATAGACTTTATATTTTGCCTTCTAGAATTCTATGGACCAGACTCTGGGGCTACCTTCCAAGCGTTTCTGAACTTCAGAGCAGACAAAGGAACAGCCAAGAAAAATAAAACAAAGATGGTGGAGGAAAGTGATGCGGTGGAAATGAGAAGAGAGGACCCTTACCAGAAGACTGCAGGATAGCAGTTTGGTTTACCACTTCTGATTTTGGAAAGGGAACTTTTCAAAACTTCTAAAAGTCTGAAATGTCGACAGTAAAGGGTTAGTTGGGAAGGAAGAAGGCGGTAGAGTGGGAAAATGGAAGGAAGTAAGGTGAAAACAAAGAGGGGAAGAGTGGTAAGGAGTGGGAGAGCATGGAGGAGGAGCAGGGTGAGCTGCAGGACAGAGGGTACACACTTAGGGTGGGACTTGGGGACGACATGGGACAGGAAGGCAGCCCTGCAAGAAGCTGGAAACCGCTTTGAAACTGTCTCAGTTGTAAAAAAGACTTGGAGCTGACCTGTAGGAATAGTAGGACCACACCATACCCAAAACATCTACTCTTGAGTAATGAATAAAGGGAACTTAATTTTCTGAGCTGTGAGAACCTGCAAGTCCTGCTTTGAGCAGGGTTTGTAGGATCCAGCTGTGCTGTCACAGATTAAGCTCTTTGTTCCCGTACCACCCCATCTCCCGTGCTTATTCACCTCCATTCCCATACTGGTAGCCATAGTCGATGGGTGATCTACCAGTGTTTGCAACTGCTAAAACAAGGTTAGATGTATTCTGTAACATAAAGGAATGCTTACTGTGACCACTGTTTTCCACTTGTATGCTGTTAATCTGTCTGTTTTGCTGTCACTGTTGTTGCTGCTTCAACTCTTCCTTTTCTTCCCTTTCTTAACTTGTAATTTCTTGCACTTTACTGTTCTTTTGATTCATTTCCTGCATCCATTCCATGGTTTGGTGTTTTCCATGTCTAATTGATATTTTGGGGTAAACCATTTCCATGCGGGAAGAAGAATCAGTTGGTTTCTTAAGCAGGCTTGTCTACTCACACCTCCAAATCTGAAAGCATCACTCAGCTGTGGGGGGAGAGTTCTGCTGTTCCTGCACTCCAAAGACCTGGTGCTATGTCCTGTGGCGGCCATGGTGCTGTGTATCAGGATGGGTGGGTAAGCACATCTTGTGTTGCTTTTGCAGCTGTGCAGACCTCAGTTATGTTGAGGCCTGCCATCATCACAAGCCAAGAGAAACGGTCTACAAAGATGAAGGAAGCTGCTTCTCCAGTTCTCAGGAAGGTTGTCACTGAGGAGCATTCCCACCAGTCCCAACTTTCTTTACCTAACTCACTGCCCCTTTGAAAGGCCTGTTTGCGGACTGCAGCAGGAGAGGCTTGCTTATGGGTTCTGGAGCCAGTCAGTATCTCCCTGAACACTGTCCAGACTTGAGGAGATGGCTCCTCTCAGCTCCTCCCACAGGCTGACACCGCTGGCCCTGGCGTCCCTCCTGCCCCTCAGTGAGGGGGGCTGAGCGCCTAGCTTGCTTTACTGGATTTCACAGACCAGTGTCATGTGGGTTCATCTTCTTTCTTCCTACTGTTCTTTTCATTCAGATGTTTACTCCTCCAGAAGAAAGGGGCTGTTGTGTAAGCTCTGCTCCTCCATTGCCAAGCAAGGCAGATAACCTAAACCCATCGTCGGATGCTGTTCCTTGGCTCCTGGTGCAGAGCAGGTTTCATGGGACATCGTTTATCTTTCTCCCACAGCTCTTTGCTTTCTTTCAGGCTTACGAATCCCTTTTAATCTGATTGGGTCCCACCACTTCTGATTAGTTCCTTCTCAAGGTCCTCTCCTCTCGTGGCTTCAGGAAAAAATACCTGGCAAAACTGGCTGCCCGTAAGTGGGTTTGGAAATAGCCCAGGTTTTGTTAAAATGAACTTTTTGAGGACAGGAACCAGGTGTTTGAAGGGTGCAATTTTATGAACAGTCGTGGGTTTCAATGTCACGGCAATACTGGTAAGTGCCGGCAGTCCTGTGTTAGATGTGTATAAGGGGGTGGATCTCTCCTCTCAGCAAGGGCTTAGGCTAAGAAGATTTTGCTTTGTATACCTCACACCTACAGGTGAAGATGACAGACAGGAGATGCCATGACCATGAAGGAAAATGAGCAAGATGAAGTGGTATAAGGTCATATAGCAAATCAGTCAGGAGCCAGAAGTTGGACTTGGCTCTTTCAGCTTCCAGTCCAGCTCACATAGCTGCTGATCTGAGCAAGTCTTGCACTCCAGAGCAAGTGAATTCATGGGGCAGCCCAGGCCCTTTTAAGGGGCTGAAATGCAAAGGTCCCTCACATGCCATCCAGTCATGTGCAAAGTGTGTGCAGCATCCCACAGCAGACAACAACATTAGAAGTACTCATTCTGAACTTGCAGCCGGCTTTAGTGAGCTACTGTGCCTTGTGCTCTTGGTGGAACCTGTTTTCCTGCTGGTTTCCCATTCATTGAGCTGCACTGGGCTGCTGGACCTCCAGACCTTGCCCCATCCTGCAGCTCAAGGCAAAGCCAGAGCTGGGCCATGCTTGGGGCACAGGCCTTGAGCGAGCAGTGCAGACTGCCTGCAGACATCTCCTAGTGCACAACAGTCCTGCTTGGTTCTTCTCAGGTCTTTTTTTTTACAGCATTTTCAGCTCAGTATTTACCTGTGATTACTCTTAGTTATTTAACTATTTCAATAAGTATATTCTTTCTCTGGAAGAAGTTCTGCTTTGTGGGAGCAAATAATTTGGATTCTAATTACTTAATGGCATCTACCCATGCAACTGATTGTCAGTTGCACCGATGTTCCTAAATTGCTTGAGCTCAATTGAGGTTCTTATCTGCATCTAAAAACTTGTATCACCTACTCAGTATTGTGGTAGAGTTTTCCTGGATCCTACTTTAAACGTGTTGTATGAGAGAAGGGAAGATGCTGGTGTTTGTTCAGGGAGATGGGAGTTTGTGACTATCACCAAATTGAAGGTAACACTCACGGTGAAGGACATAAAAAGTTTAAACCTAGTCTTATCAGGGCCTGTGCTCTACAGGAACTGATTGGTTCAAGTGGAAAAGCTGTAGGCTTTCCGTTTATTTCAGATATAGTCTATTTCAGCTCTCTGGTCCTGCCTTCCTATTAAAAGGATGCCGCTTTGGAAATTGTTAGAGAATGTTTATTTGTTCTGCCATCTAGTGTCCATCTCTAGAAATACAAGAGGCGTTTTTTCATTTCCAGTCACAAGTTATTTGTTTGCCCTTTATGTCCTTAAGACACAGTTAGTGGTGCAGCATAAGCTTCATTTTTAGACTTAGCTACATCTCTGATAGTAATAAATGATACGCAGCACCTTCTGCTATTCAGAAATTTGGGGAATATGAGGGAATAGTGTATCTCATCCTGTGTGTATGGTGGTTTGAACACAAAGAAAGAAAAATGCATGAGAAAGTTTGGCCAGACATGTACTTGCAGACCTGTACATTATACAAATGCTTTTATCTGAAGCAGTACACTGGGGAGTACTGGTGCTAATAAGGATTCATAGACCAGAACCCTAATTCCTTAATATGTATTATAATTATGTTACCCATATAAGAGAATGCAAGTCTTTTAGCTGTTGAACTTCTGGCATAAAAGCAAACAGTCCTGCATGTGTGAACATATCTGTGTGCCTACCTACTGTGACCACGCTTCGCACAGAAACCCGTTGGGTAGACAGCAGTTGTCTCCAGGCCACCAGGAGAGACACAGCACACTCCACAGAGCATCTCCAGACACCACAGCAGGCTTTGAAAGGGGAGCACACAGCCTGAGCTGTTCCTTGTGCTGGGCATGACTCGTGTGCCTAAGAATGTGTTGGAGATGGCTATTGCTGCCCAGGCACCTCTGCAGTACAAAGCTGTCCCTGTAGTACATCATATGGTCACAGTCCTATCTGAGCATCTTTGGCTTAGCTAAGCTGGGGGCCCAATTCCCCATTCATGTAAACTGTTTTCTGGATTGCAGCCACAGGAGGAAGGAGGTGCTGGTTTGTTTTAGGGCAGTTCCTTTGCCTTTGGAAGATCACAGGTTTCAGAGGGATTTCCGTCTTTTTCTACCAGTTTAATAAATACTGAGATCTTGTATGAGCCTCTGAATTTATAGGATGTAACTTGCGCTGCAAGTAAAGGAAGGAGAGTGCTGGAATCCCTCGAGTCTTTTGGATGAAGTTGAGTGAAATTTTAGTTGTGGTCCTCCACAACAGCATTCTGAAATGACTGGCTCTGGTGGGAAAATCAGCAGCTATATCCTGTGGCATTGCCTCAGGTCAGAGCTCTCCCTCTTTGCACTGATGAGACACTCTCTCTGGGTACCAGGAAAGCCCAGGGACAGCTGCTACAAGGGTTCTCTGTGCCCCACAGCCTTTCCCTGGCCATCTATGATCTTGCTTCATTGCTGATGCTGGGCTCCTTTGCTATTGAGAATTGTATTTTGCAGTGCTGTTACCAGCAGGGTTTGCTGGTGCAGCACCTGAAAGCAGAACAGCTGGCATGTGGGGGTGTTCCTGTAGTTTTGCCTTGTTTTCTGGGCATTGAAATGCACTCTGAGCATATCCATGAAGGGGTAGAAAAAGAGGTGAGCTGTGCAGTGAACAAGTTTGTTAATAGAACAGAATATTCTGAGCTGGAAGTGACCCATGAGGATCCTGGAACCCAATCCGTGGCTTTGCACAGCACCACCCAAAATCCAAACCTTATGTTTGAGTGCAGTGTCCAAATGCTCCTTGAGCTCCAGCACTTGGGGCTGTGCTACACAGGTTTCCATGTTGATATCCTTAAATTGTTTGCCTCTGCTTGTGTGACAGGCTTGTATTGATTTAGGTTAATTTGGTTACCCAAAAAGGGTTGTGCTGATTGCTCTAAATGGATTAAATAGTGATTTTAGTTAAACTGATGGCTGGATGGTGTGTAGACAGGGCCTGGAGCTTTGTAAGCTAATGGCTTGGCAGTAGTACAACATGGCTTTTTTTTAGACACCTGAGTCCAAGTTGTTGTTTTAAATATAAGAACGTGTTACTGTTCTAGAAATTGTCCCCAGACATGAGAATTTTCTAGTTGATCGGTTTCCTGGCACATCTGTTTACCAACTCATACTTTTCTGAAAAGAATTTGACAAGCACTCTTAATATAAATGGATTTTGGATTAAATCCAAATGTATAACATGGAAAAAAAATTTTTTGCAAGGTTCCTTAATTTTTGTCTACTTTTCCAGCCTGTAATTTTTTTTCCCCCACATGAAAAGAATGAAAAAAAAAAAGTATTCATTTTTATAAAAATCCAGATATTTTGAAGAAAAATGTGAATGTGATCACCTCCTGCCAACACCAGAAGATCTTTCTCCCAGAAGATCTTTCTCCCAGGTCAGACATGATAGGAGGGGTCTAGGAGCAGCCACCATTTGACTTTTCACTCAGGAAAGTGCAAACTGAGGTTGCACCTCAGCTTGTGAGATTAAACCTTTCAAGCCCATATCATCTCAGTTTGAAGAAAACCTTGTATCTGCATAAAGAGAAAGGAGTACAGAAGGACAGAAAAGCTGAGGTCTGCCAGGATTGTGATTGCCTGTTGAGCTTATGTATCCTCTCTGGTTCGCATCAGGTGGTGGCTGATTTCCTTCTGAACAGCTTCAAATCTGCTCTGGGCTCATACCACAAGCCCTGTCCATGAGGGACACCACACCCTGGAACATGGCTATCCCTGAGCTGTGAATCATAAAATAAAAGCTCAGATCTGAATGGCCAGCTTTGCTACAGAGGGCTACAAAGCTCACAGTCAACAAAATAATATCCTACAGAATCCTCCTTCATACTTCGCTGAGCCTCTTCCATGGAACAATTAGTGGATGCTCTTGTTTGGAACTCCATGACTCACTCCTGTTCTTCAGTCGTGGTTTGTGGTCACTCAGTCACTCAGTACACCATGGGGAAACAGGCAATTGTGAGAATTTCCTCTCATTCTGTGCTATGTGACACCACAGCTCCATATGCTCATAGGGTGTGTGTTCATGTCCTGGATGTGTGGGCTCACCCTTCAGGCAACACTTTGTTATGGCTTCAGTGATCAGCAAGATTTGTCAGAAAGAAAACACATTTCACAGCATTTTACAGTACTTTGTAATCCATCTTCAGGTATAATTCTTTTGTCACTGAGCTGTAACTCTTACATCATGGCTTGGCTCCAGTAGAATTTTATTTCTGCCTTGTGTATGCATGTGTGTGCCTGTGCCTGTGTGCTCTTGTAGAAGCTCCAATAGACCTCCATTAAAGAGGTTACGCTGGCTCATGCCTCCCACATTCTTTGCTATTAGCCACACTCAGCTTTGCCAGTCAGCAATGAACTGCTAGGAACTGGTAGGTGATCTTAGCCACTCTGCATAACCTAAGCATTTTTATAACTTTCCAAGTATGTGGTAGATGTGAAGGACTCTTAACAACTGAAGTTCCAGGGATTTTTCCAGGGATATTTCCAGGGATTCCCAGCATCCAAAGAATATTTGGAAGCTTCTGTGAGCTCATCTTGCCTTGGTCACGCTGTGATCACTTTGGTAGAGGACCAAGTAAAAAGCCTTCAGTAATTTGCAAACTTTTTCAGATCTAAGAGGGGATGAAAACATAAAACTGTGGTGTACTGCTAGTATCAAGCATCAGAGACCTTGCTTGGTGTCCATCAAACAGTGTCATGGGCTTGTCACAATGGACAGGTTGTTTCATTCTGGCTGCTGTCTTACAGGTTCTGCTCCCCTGTGAGAGCTTTGAGGCTTTTCCACAGGATGCACAGATTTCTCACTTGTCAGCTTTTGATTTTCCCCTGCTCGATCCCCTTGCTCCAACTCCTTGTTCCCTTGGTCTCTTTGCTGTTTCCCTTTCGTAGTTGCTTTCGTTCTTACCACTCATCTTCATTTGGTTCCATTTCTCTTCTTTCCCCTCTTTTCACTTCCCTCTTTTTCTTGTTTTTCCCTCTGGCTGCCTAACAACACACACCACCATCTCCCTTGCACATCATTTTCCAAATCACTTAACTGTGACAACTCTTTTTCCATGTTCCAGAGTCGTCTCCCTCAGTGTGTGTCTCTTGGTTGAGGAATGCAATCTACTTGGGGAAATAAGAGGGCCTCCAGAAGGTGCCTCAGCCCCTACAGCTGTTGGAGGAGCTTGTGAAGACTCTGCTCTCTTGCCATAATCTTCTAGTAACACAGACAAATCAGAATCAGATGCTTTGAACTGGGGGCCCAAAGTTAGAACAAGTCTCTTCCACTCAATCTTCTGCTGCGGAGCTCCAAGCAGGGTATTTTCCTTCTGCCCAAGGTGCCTGCCTGGTGGTGAGCATATGTCTGCAAAGAACCTGCAGTCTTGCTGGAGGAGCCTTGCAGCACCTTTCTCCCCCCAACATCCTGCTTCTGTGCTATAGACAGGGCATTTGGTACAACATTCAGAAGACAAGGAAGCATTTTCAGCCCTGTTCCGTTTTCATTCTAAAAGTAGGCATAATGTAAGGAATAAGGAAATAAAAGTGAAAAGGGAAGAAGAACTTTAATCCCTGTCCAGGTGCTCTAAAAGCAGTTATTTTGTAATGTTTCAGTGGCTTTCACTTCACCAGTTCTCCTAGGGGCTGGTATCAACTCTGTGAGTGGAGCTGCACTTCAACCTTTTTCATAGCAAATCACACAGGAACTGTGAACTCAAAATACAGCCTTATTTCCACCCAGACGTTCATTCCTGGAGAGATTTTTTCAGTTTGCTGTGGTCAGACCCAGAAAATACAAGAGGCGTAACAGCAGCCCCCCCAGAGTTTCTGTGCAGGCACTCTGCTGTACATTGTGGCTGCAGACAATGCTGCATGGTAAAGGTCTATTTTGCAGGCAAGAGTCTGGTCCCACCACCTGCCTGTGAGATGTTCTCAATAGCTTTCCTATGATTTATCTCCCAGTCTGGATCATAATTTTCATTATATGCTGGCTCAGCAGTGCAAAGGTTTGTTGAAGTCACAAGCCTCCTTCCCTCTTTGTGCATCTCTGCCCTCCTATCCTGTTTAAATATGGGGGAAGCTGGAAGGACAGCTGCTCTCCCATGCAGATCACTTCTCCAGGGCAGAAACACTCTGCATTGGCCCGGTGGGACCCTTATCCTCTCTCTTAGGTCACTGGCAAGGGAAAGCTGGGTCCGTATCCATGTGCTCCTTGGCACAAATAGCTGTTGAGAGTAATTTTATTCAGTTTCATTATTGACCATGAGAAATGATGGACCATTGGTCTTGTATCTGACCCAGGGGCTGTCCTGGCAGTGGCTGTGTGACTCTCTCCCCCCACCATTGCCATCCTGTGCACAGCTGCCCCTGTGACTTTGGTAATCAATTTTTTTATTGGCTTGTTAAATAAAGAACTGGCACTGAGCCATTGGCAAGTTATAAGGCTGGCCAAATAATTGGAATAATAATTCACTCACATGGAAAGTGATCCATTTAAAGGTGTTGTGTATTTCCTGGATGGAAATGAATCTCTTCTAAGGGTTTGGTTTAGATTAGTTCTCCATGCACTTTACTGGAGCCCTATTATATTACCACTGATACATAAAGTAGGCTCATAAATACAGTGATAGAACTGGACCTTGGCTGTGCTAGGAGATAGTGCTGTGCATTAATGTGTATTATAAATGTAAAGCTAGAAAACCTAACAAGCCCAGCTGGCAGACTTCCATGTATTATCTCTAAATAATTGCTTCCAGCCAGTAGACATTTTTTTGTACTGCAGAAGACAGGTTATTTATATTATATATTTAGCCTAAAACTGTAATAACATCCTCTGGCAAAAGTATTATCTGATGGCATCTGAAATGGAACCAGCTTTCCTATTTCCAGGCATTAAGAGATGACAATCTTTGTGTCATCTCGTGGCATTTCCTGAATTTGTGAATAAAATGTGCACGATTTTTTAATTCATATCGTTTATTTCTTAAAAAGTAAAGATGTATTTCTGACAGCCAAGGTTTCCCAGAATTGTTACGTGTGGTTTGTACCACTGACCATGGGGAATATTTCCTTTGTGATTCTGATTGGGCTAAAATGACGGTAGTGCTGTCAGGGCTGGTGCTTGGTTTAGCACAGTCAGAAAAATACCTGTGAGCAGCAAGGGATGCAGAGGTCACAGAAGACATTGTGTTTCTTCCTGTTGCCTCAGACATATTTAGATGCTCGCTCTTTTGCCCACCGGTACATTCTCAGGCAAGCAGTAGTGAGGATGTGAAGTCTGAGAGTGATAGGAGAAGATAGGCTGATTCTAAACTAAAAGAGGGGAGATTCAGGTTAGATATTAAGCAGAAATTATTCACTCAGAAGGTTGTGAGGCACTGGCACAGTTTGTTTGAAGAAGAATCACATAATAGATTTATTTTTATATAATTTAATTTTTTACATTTTAGAAACTATGTACTATGTATAAAATCAATATGTTAAATGACATGAGACATGGTGGACTGAAAACAGGTAAATGTCTGAGGAGAGCTGTTAAGGAATGGGTGCTACTGTAGTGAAGTCTGTATAGAGCAATATTAGACTTAGTGCTATTCAATGTTTTTTGAGCAACCTGATCTAGCTGTTGGTGTCCCTGTTCATTGAAGGGGAGTTAGACTAGATGACCTTTAAAGGTCCCTTCGAACTCAAATGGTTCTGTGAGTTCTGTGAGTTTTTATCTGTGAGTTTAGGAAAATAGTGAGTGGAAACAATCACCAGATAGCAAATAATGATGAGAACAAGAATCACATGGAGTCGCTAGGACTGCTCTGTAGGGAGCCCATCCCAACAAGACATGTCTCAGTACAGTTTTGAGATACCTAGCTAAATTAGGTACCTAAAAAGAAGAAATACAGGTTATATTTGCAGGAGGTGAGTTTCAGAGAGTATACAGTGACTCTGAAATACTTAAGAAAGGTCAGAACAGAGAAGCAACTCAGTAGGAGCTCCCAGTGTGATGGGGAATAAGGTGTTGACCGTCTTTGGATACACAATTGGTGAGAAGTGGGCAGGGATCAAAAGCACTGTGTGAAACCATTTCTGGAATACATATCCTGCTGGAGTGACCCCATTTAAAAAGAGCACCAAAGGATTCTCTGCCAGCATATCAAAGAGTCACAGAAGTAATTCAAGAGCTGCAAAAAAAAGGCCTTTCATCAGCGTCTGTAGAGTTCACTTTATTTAGCCGGCAGAGGGAAGACAGCAGTCTTCATCACCTTGGGTATAAACACAGATAACAGAGTAAAACCCCAAGGAGGGATTTGATTGCCTGAAGTGTGGTCCCCTCCTCCTCTGGGCAGAAGGGAGGGTAGAGTAAATTCTCAGTGCCTTGCTCTGTCCTGTATCCAGGCTCACAGTAAGGAACTACCTGCATTCCCTGCACAAAAACCCTCAGCCTTCCTCTAGCACTGAGTTCCCCCAGCTGCTTGAATGGCAGAGCACCAAAAGAAGCCCAAAATCATAGTTATTGCTAATGTAGCCACATGTACTCAGTACATAACCTGCAGCTCCTGGTGTGAAGGTGGTTTCAGCATGGACATACATGGATCAAGTGCTTTGTGCTGGGTTAGAAGCCAGACCCCACCACCCAGCTACAGACAAAATGCTTTACATGTTCACACTTTTAATACTGTGTACTTGTGCTTAATGAGTCATTCAAGTACTGCTACACATGTAAGGTGTACTGGCACGCAAATGAGAAAATCGAAGGAGCTTGGTGGTAAAGCTAATGTATTTGTGTGCTCTTTGTGTTGCATTTGAGGGTGCCTTGGGGGTCCCTGTACAACACTGACCTCCCACCTCTCAAGTCTGAGAAATGCTGATTCCTTCAGCATTCCCACCGGCATGCTCAGGCAGTTGCAGGAGAATATGCACACAGCTACCCAGGTGTGAGTGCATTATGGGTGCTCCCACATGGCCTCAGCCAGTCCTTATGCCCTGATGCTGATGCATGCTCCCATGGGGGAAACTCATGCCAGCTCTATTTGCCTATGTGAGAGAAATGAATCCAAGATGATCTTGCATTTGTGAGGCACAATAAAAAAGTAGTGGAGAAAAACGCACTACTTACTCTGCTTTTCAAAGCACCAGTGATGCTGCTTTCATTTTTCCCAGTTTTCTTCCTTACTGAAGGACTAACAGTACATTCTGGCTAGTAGCATGGAGAACACAAGGTCCCTACATCCATTTTTGAAACAACAGCAATATGAACGGGTTGGCTTGTTGGCTACTGATTAGGACATCTTCAGGGAAGCTAACTCTTTTCTTGTTCTAATTTAAATTTACAGGAATGCAGTCAGAATAGGCTTAACTTTTTGATTTGTCTACCCAGCAGATTAGGGCTTGAAACATTTCTAAGTTATCATTGATATATGACTCTTAATCCTGTAAATATTTTGAGCTGACTAGTAACAAGCTATCAGCTTTACTCTTGTTTTGAAGTCTGTCCCAACACCAGAAAAAAACCAAACCAAACCAAACACCACCATGCAGTTGAGCCACTATCTTTGGAAAAGAATCAGAAAACTACAGCCTGAAGCACTGATTGAGCACCTGGGGAAAGGACCCAGTCAGCCCTGGGAGCACAGGTGAAGACAATTCAGCCGTGTGACTGGAAGGGGTGGAGCCTGGCTGCACCTCTCTTAGACCTCATTTAAGGGCTGACTGAAGAAGGGATTTCTGGGTGGAGGTCTTTTTTGGTGGAGCTTTCTTTTGAGCACCTGGAATCTTCTGATATGGGTGAGCAATTTTTTTCCCTTCCTTTATCATGCTTTTCTATTGGGCTAAGTTTTTCCATCGTTACACCTTTATTGCAATGCTTTTTCTGTTGTCTAATTTCTACAACAGGCAAACCGTGCTTGGGGATGTGCCTCACCACCGAGATTGAAACTTTTTTTTTTGGTCTGGGACCTGAAAATAAAGTAAGTGTGAAAGGAAGAGCTAGCTTTCCCTGCAGAGGATGTTGCTGTGGAAAGATGAGGTGGCAGGCTGAGTGATGCAGCAGCTCAGAGCTGTGGCTCTGGCAGGACCTGACCGTGGAAAGGCACTCTGCAGGTTCTGCTCTATGCAGAGCACAGCAATGTGGAGATAAGGAACCCACAGTTGTGGTACATCACTGCTGTGAGCTGCCATTTTCCAGCTCCTAGGTGGCCCTGGTCGTTGTCCTCCCTTGCCCTGGATCTTATGGTGAGATGCAGTGTCCCCAGCCTGCACTGACACCATCCTTTGAAAGGTCTCGGGTTTCTAAACTCTAAAGTAGAGGTCAGGATCAAAAAGCAGCTCAAGAACGTCTGTAGGTGTGTGCTGTCTGGTAGATACTGAGGTGCCCTGTGTGAACCTATCTTAAAAAAATGAAGATGTCCTGATACTGGAAAGATCAAAATACATGGCTGTAGCATTTCTGGGTTTTCTTATTTTTATGCTAGATGAAAACTTTGTGGTTTTTTTGTGTTTTTTTTTTTTTTTCCTCCCCCTTGATTTGCCTAGACTCTGCAAGTAGAGCTGGCTTGACTGTAGTTGCATGTTCTGGTGAATGTTATTTACCACTGGGGTAGAAAATCTCTCTGGTGTAGTAGTGATTGAGTGGAGAATAAAAAAGAAAGATAAACGTGAGAATAGGAAAAGGTGAGTTTGCAGGTGACTTTTGATGTGAAACAGAGGTTGTAAAGGACAGAGTGGGCTACAGGAAACCTGTTCATGATGGCAGCAGGTGCAGGGGGAAAAGTTCTTATACACTGACGTCAATCTGATGTGAAGGTACCATACAAAGAAGTAGCCATGTGTAGATGATGAGAATCAGAGAGACTGAGACAAGGAATGGGAAGCAAAGAGGGCAATTTTCAGCTGGCATGGAGACTCAGGAAGTGGTTTGAGAAGGAAAGGGCACATTGGGGAGATTGTTAGGATTTCTGGCCAGGATTTCTGGTGCAGTGAGCAGTGCTGTTGTTACACAATCACCTTCAATTGGAGAAGGGCTTTAGGTGATAAAAGGTTTAAACTCACACCTCTTCCCAGTGTGCTGTACAACAAATGTTTGCCAGCACAGATCAGACAGTAGCACGGGGAAGGGGAAGAAGGCGCAGCTGGGGAGGAGTGTGTGTGTGTGTGTGGGGGGGGGACAGGCAGGGCTATTTTTCCTGGCAGCTGTGCCTTGCATATACCAGCTCACTGGAAACCTGAAATGAAGAAGCAGCCAAACACTCCAACTGCCTCCTGTCTAATTTAAAATAGAAGATAGCCATGCAGTACACACCAATAAATAAGCTCTGAGCAATTTCTTACAACATCCATCTCACTTTAAACACCTGAACATCATCTGTAAGTTATTAGAGTTTAACTGTAGGTGGGACTTTCGTAAGCTCTCATCTGGTCACTTGGGTCAGACCTTCCATGAAGGATACAATTTGAAAAGCATTAAAAACCAAAATTCTGTCCTCGTGTGCTAATGTGTGCTTCAGATGTGTGTCTGCCTCCCATGTCTTTTTCTCCAAGCACGTTTCAGTCCTGTGTGAAATCCCCCTGCAGACTCCCTCCAGGCCCTTCCTGACAGCCTGGCCCTTGAATAATGGTGGTTATCAGAAAGCAACTCTGTTCTTAATAAAGGGACAGATTCACATCCATTCTGTCTGACAAATGCTGCTGATTATCTACCCAGTTAATTAATTACAATCTGTTGAGCATTCTATTATGGTGTAGAATTGGATTTCTTTGTTGAAATGTATGCATTATATGAGTACGTATGAGATAAGACAAAGCCACTTCAAGTGGAAGCGTTGAAGTTTGGGTTAAACTTGAGCTTTTGCAGTAGGTTCAGAGTGGTAGGAGAACTGATTATAGGGGTCTCCTATCTGAGGATAGGTTATGCCATGATTCTTCAGAATATTAGCATACAGAACTGCTGCCTTTTGGTAGCTTTGGGCAGTTTATCTTCTCTAAATCCTCTGCTGTTCAACATCGGAGTGGTTGGAGCAAGCCTGCTGATGGTACTGGGTTACCTGCTGCAGTATGAACAAGAGCTGACTGCAGAGAAGTGCAGAAGGAACAGTCAAACAACAAATGGTGCATCAACTGAATTGCTGCCTACCACTGTGAACAATACCAGCTTCCCATTAAGGCGAAAAGCTATGATGCAGCCACCACCCCTGAGAAGGATGCTGTGGTGTTAGCTACATATCAGAACATATCAGCCAAGTATGTGTCACGAGGAAAACAAATCAAATGCTATGACCTTCTGGTAGTGGAACATGGAATACAGCAGGAAACACAAAGATAACATGGCTGTAGCAATCTGTAGCTAACCTCATCTGGAAAAATGCAAAGAAAAGGTTTAGAGATGGACAACAAAGGCAATCAAAGGTATGAAGCAGTTTCTGTATAAGGCAAGTCTGAATAACTCTGCACCATGTAGTCTGGCAAAGGATCACAAGATGTGATAATGCATATGAAAAGTATGAGGCATAAACAGTTGGACAAGTATGTTCCTTCCAGCATAAAAACCTGGCATCTGTAAAAGGAAGCCAGCTATAGCTGGGCCTGAAGCAAACATCAGGAGCTGGTGCAATGCAGGGTGCTGGAGACCTGGGGGAATTTGCAACGAAGAGTGCTGAAGTGGGCTCAAAGGAAGATTGGACAAGCAGCAGGGAAGCAATGAGACCCAAATAAACCGCTAACCAACAGTCTGAACTGAGCTAAGGAAACCTCTAAGTTGACATTGGTCAGAGGGGGGGAGAGGCAAAGAGGAAGTGCTGTGTGCACTGGCCTCATTCCTGCTCTTGAGGTCACTGCCTTGGGCTCAAGTTGGAGGCACGCTGCGCTGGATGAGCTCTTTGTTTGCACCCGTGCAGCTGTTCTTTTATAACAAATTGATCTCTGAGTGATGGGAGCTAGTACTGATATAGGCTGACATCATCTGAATCAGCAGCAGCACAGCACACTTGAAGAAAGGAGGATGTGTGTCTATTTTTGGCTGCCCGTTATTTTCTCTCACAAGTCAGGAAGGGCACAGCCTGGAGTACGAGGTTACATAGCATATCCTGTATTTCTTAATAAATGGACTGAAACCCAAGAACATCAGTTAGCTCTTAGCTGTTAACTAAACCTAGGCTTTTTTTGTAGCAATGTCTCAATGTTATGAAAACTTCTCAACACGTGAGGTGGCATTTTAATGTATAGAAGCACTGTACATACCTGAGAAGACACTCTTGAAGTCTAGGATGGAGGACATTTTGAAAAATGCTTAATGTGAAATTTATATTGAAAAATGTTTGATGTAGTGGATATGATGATAGCTAAGGAGAGATTCAGCTCATATATCAGTGGAAACTTCTCCCAAAGAGCGGTGAGGCAGTGGCACAGGCTGCACAGGGAGGTGGCAGAGTCGCTGTCCCTGAAGGTGTTCAAGAAATGTGTAGATGTGGCACTGAGGGACGTGGTTAGCGGGCATGGTGGGGATGGGCTGATAACTGGACTAGAAGATCTTGGTGGTTTTTTCCAACCCTAACGATTCTATAATTGAAGCAGGTATTACTTTAGCAGAGTCAATACAAAGCTGTTGTCGATAGACAGTCACGAGCTTCTATAAACCTAATAATTATGGCTATCAAAAGATGTAAAACTGCCGGTTTAGGAAAACTGGTGAAAGCAAAATATGCGTGTGCTAAGGAGGAGGAGATAACTCATAACTGAGAGAGCTCAAAAATTAACTACAACACAAAACAGGGGAGAGAGTTTTAGCAGAAATTTATGCTGTTGCAGTAAAATGGAGCTTAAAGGGGAGAGCCTCAGAAAAGGTACGGTGACCTCATCAGACAAAGAAGATGAAACATTGGGTTGTGTATAAAAATGATGGCAGAACAAAACAAAATCAAGAAGTTGTGTTTGACTTTGATAGATCACAGTATTTAGGGAAGCCTTGCAAAAGTGACAGTGATAGGACAAGGGGGAATGGTTTTAAATTAAAAGATGAGAAATTTAGATTAGGTATCGGGGAAATCTTTCACTGTGAGGGCAGTGAGGTCTTGGCACAGATTCCCCAAAGAAGCTGTGGGTGCCCCATCCCTGAAGGTGCTTGAGGCCAAGTTGGATGGGCAGCCTGAGCTGGCACAGGGCAGGAGGTTGGTGCTGGGTGGACTTTAAGGTCCCTTCCAGCCCAAGCTGTTCAGTGATTCTATGGAAAGTAATGGAAGCTCACACATTGCGGACATCGGTGCCAAGTTTAAACTACGGAAAGCCAAAGAGCAGCGTGTTACATTGTTGCACGCGTGCCTTGCTGAATAGAGCAACGATCCGGCACAATGCAGGGATAGGGTAGGGCTGGAGAGCAGTCACATGATGGCTGTTAGACTAAAAAAAATGCGCAGTGTGGACGAATCCTACAGCAAATCGTTTCCTGACGGCGCGTTCGGCGCTCAGCGCCCCGTGCAGCGGGACCCCCACGTGAAATAGCGCGGGGCCTGCGGCAACCGGGGCGCACGGGGAAGAGACCGAATGCCTCTGGGTGCGTGCAGAAGCAGCCCTTCGGCTTGCCGCAGTCGGGGCTTCGGCCGCAGCCCCCATCTTCCCCCTAGTCTAATGTAACGTCCGTGCGCTGCGGGGACACGCAGCCTCCCGGCGCTGCCCGCGGCTCGCAGGAGGCCGGCCCGGAGGAGGGGCAGCGGGTGCCGCCGGGCGGGCCGCGCCCCGTGGCTCCGAGCCGTCGGAGGTGTGGCCGGGGCCGCCGCTTTCCGCCCCGCTCGACGCGCCCGCGGGGAGCCGCTTCGTCCCTCCGGGGGCGGGATGTGGCGGCCGCAGCCCCGTTCGGGCGGCACCGACAGGCGGCGCCGCGACGGCGGCGGCGGGGGGGAGGCGGCCGGCCCAGGTGAGCGGGGCCGGGGGCTGCGGGGCGACCGAGCGCCTGGGACGGAGCAGGGAGGAGCCCCGCGAGCGCGGCGGAGCCGTAACGGGGCCCGGGCCGTCCCGCAGCGGCTCTCTCTGCTGCCGGAGGGGCTCTGGGCGCTGCTCCCGTCCCCTCCGAGTGGGATCCGAAGTTTGGGTGGGTCGGGCGGCTTTGGGACGCTCGGTGCGGGAGGGCGGTGCGGAGGAATTAGATACAAAGACTCGTTGCTTGCTTCTTAGTTTCAAGCCCGCTTTGCTTTCTTAGTTTTCACTCCCCGGAGGTTTTGTCTTGGCGAGGGTTCGCACGGCGTTGCCTAGGAAACTTTGTTATATTGCTGAAATAACACTTTTTTTCCCCTTCTTGCTTTAACCCCAAAATTTCTATTATTCCGCCTCTGCTAGTGCGGATGCAATTACATTACTACATAAATGTGTGTGATTTGTATGTGTGTATATATGCATACATATATGTGTTTGTGTATATAAGCGAGTGTGTGTGTATGCATCTACGTAACCAACTGCTGCGAGGGAAGTAGATGCAGTCTTAGAAGTCAGCAGTCTGGCATCCCCAAACTTGGTTTAAAAAGGAAGCTGCCATTTTCAGGAGAAAAAGCCGAGTTCGTGTGTCAGTCCTTGCATAAATGAGCACTGAATGGCTGTGGCTGGCGGGGCAGGTGAGCTGCTCTCCCCTCCATCATGCAGCTGTTAGCTCTGACAGAGGTGAAGGTGGTGAAGGGCTGGAGCTGTGGGTAATACAAAAAAGTAACTCGCCCTTCTCAAGAGAGTTCAGGAGGAAAGGCACAGCGCACACCAGGCACGTTAGCTGCCTTTCTGGCTTTTTTTGGATACGCAGTACTCCGAAGCAAAACCTCCTGCAAACACTCGAGTCATCCTTGCCAATACATCAACGGAGAGCAGCTCATTCATGTTTGGGTAATCCAGGCTAATCTCTGTGTACAAGTAGTTGAGTAACTTTTTGCTGTGCTTCTGAATAGTGCTTTGAGAGCTCTGCGGTGAAGTGCCTTTATAATAAAAGCTTTTCTATGTGTATTATTGAGCATATACTGGCAAGTGGTGCTGGCAATTAAAGTAGTTTTGAAAGAGATGTACAAAGTACCTTGAGGTCCATTATCTCTGTTTTTGTCCTTTTATTTTTGTTCGTTTACTTGCTAATTTGCAATTGGCCTTGCAGTAACTGGTGAAAATGGGAGAAAAGTGCCTCTTTATTCACTTTTGTGTAATTACCAAGTCTCTTTAGTTATCTTGTATTAGTGTTCCCCCATATTGTTGCTGAAATCTAAGTTGTGGTTTCTTTTGGGAAGAGATTGACAGTGGTGTTACAGCCAAAGTTCTAGAACATCATTTTCTATCAAGAGGATTTTTAGGCACTTTGCAAACTAAGAAGGAGGACTTCTAAATATGCGATTCAAAAAGAAAAAGAGTTGAGTTTAGAGGTCTGTGATCCCCTAGCAATGGGACCAGGGGATCTAAAATACATGGTCTTAATATCAAATGTACAGAACATTTGTGGGTTCCGTCCATGTGTTTTTTCTTGCTTCCTGGTGCTATTAAGCTTATCAATTTTCTGTATGGTTCTTTTAGATTGGTCAGTGAAAATAACCTATTAACATATACTGTACAGCTGACTTATACAGCTGCACAAAGCTCCGAAGTGTGGTCACAGGCAAGTGCTATATTGCCACTGGCTTCCTCCCTCTTAAAATTCAGATAAATCAGCCTTTGTTCCCTTCAGCAAAATGAAGTCAAAAAGTTTGGGCCTAAGACTGCTTCTGGAATTGTAGTGGGGTCGTGCAAGAAAGGAGAATTTATTAGCACCAGTATGAATTAATTGTAAGGAACAGAAGGACGGGAAGCACTGCAAACAATGTTTTGTACTCGCAAAAGCAGAGCACCCTAAAGGTTAATTCTGACTTTGTTCACAAATTAGGCACACTCGGGTAGGTTTTTTTTTTATACTCAGCATAACTTGGGCCTCCCACAGCTTCTGAACCACCTGACCTCTCAGTCGAGATCTACCGGATTGTGTGGCACACCCTGAGTGCTCATCAGGAGTTGTGATTCTTTCATTTCAGTGTTTGGTTTACTTGAGCAAATTCCCAATTGAATGGCAGACAGTCTGCAGCCTTTCCTGCTTTTGAACATAATACATATTAACAACTCCTCTGACAGCAGCTTTTCTTACTTCTTTTGGAGCACCAGGCCCAAAGATAAACAGGGAGGAACCTGTGGAGTTGCCATAGAGATTTTGTAGTTCATCCTTAGTGCTATTGCATCTCTTTCCTGAGAGCAGCCCTTTCTTGCTGTGTCACTTGGATTAGGATTGAGTGTGGGCTGCTCAATCCTGCTCAGTGTTCTTGACTGCTGCAAAACCCTTATGTGTGAGGGGTGAATGTGTCCTTTGTAAATCAGCAGTCACACAGGAAAAACTTGGCCCTCTGGTACGGAACAAAGGCTACTGTGCCCATGTGAAGTTCTGTGGTATCCTTGTTTGGAGGTGTTTACTTAATTCAGTGTAACATTTACAGTTTAACAGTGCAATTTGTGCTCTTTTATCATATAGGCACAGGTTGCGTTAACTGCTCACCTGAAAAATGCCTTCAGGGGGAGACGTTTCTTTACCCAGTCTCCCAGTCATGGATGCTATGTAACAGGAGCTGAGATTAACTGCTGACATTCTTTGTTTGCTAAACGTGAGCTTAGCATATGAAAACTGAATCAGCAGTTATTGTCATATATTTTTGACATATAAATGTGCAGTTATTTCCCTGTTTATTGATGCTGTAAATGTAAAGTGCCTTAATGACTAATCTGAACCCTACAGAGTGGTGAGATCATGTGCTTGCCTGAAGTACGCTTCCTTTGTTCAGCATGGTTCCTTTGGGGCACGCAGAATTTGGATTCTGTCTCCCCTTTGTGTGATGTGCCACATCTGCATGCTGTACAATAGTGCAGTCTTTATCTCAGATCCTCCTTCACCTAACAGCTTCCTCCCAACACACGCATCTCTTACTATCTCAATATGATATTTAATAATAGGAACACTGTTGTCTAATGAATCAAATTGGTGGTATTTTCTATTCTTTCCTGTTCCCCTCCCCCCCCCCCCCCCCTTTCCTACCTTTCTTTCTGTCTTACAAATAAGTTTGTTTGATGTCAGAGTAGTTTATCTGGTTACTTGGCTCTTTTTACCTTCTCTCAGTATGCTTATTTGTAGCAGCACCAAGTGCAAAAACATTTGGATTTTACGTTGAAAAAGCAAACACTTTCTACATAAGCAGTTATGTAATCAGGATTAGAGATGGAAAATGAATTTTCTTGAGAGTGCTTATCTGTCTCCCTTCTTTTCAAAGATGTGTTACCTGCATTTATAGATAGTATCAAACTACACAAGTCAGAACTGCAGATGAGCTAAGCAAGGTGTATATGCTAAGATGATAAAATCTTTGTGTAAAAGAACTGCATGAGAGAAGGGGCTGCTTCAACCTAGGAGTAGAATAAATGTCATGTATGTGAAATTCTCTTCCACCTTTCCCTCCTATGCACAATGGCAGAGGAATGGGATTTAGCAGGCTCTGGCTGAGAGGTTTCTTTGTTAGGGTCATCAGGGCAGGAAACCATTATGGAGGAAAATCTCTTAGTGGAGCAACTCTGAGGCAGCCTGTGGAGTGAAAAGTCAAGAGGTTGATGGTGAGTATTATAAACTAAGTAAGAATGGAAGGGTTGGTATCCATGGACAAAACAGGAAATGGGAACTGGAAAAATTAGATACTCTGAATTGTTCTGCAGGTCTCTGTATTAGTACAAGATCAGGCATGTGGCATTGGTGTAGCTTTTCAAAACCTTGCTAAATTCCATATAGAAATATTACTGGAAAAGTAGAGTCAAATTGTAGGGTTGTTTTCAGTGTGCCTATGTACAATGAAGTTTGACAGTGGCTTCATGACCTCGGTGATTGATGGGGTGAGCAGGGTAGTCCCTAGCTCAGCTCACTTAGCTGGCCGCACTTCTGGATTTATTGTTGGTCATGCCTTTGGGTCTGAAAAGTGTTTTGAGTATTCTTAGAGTCTTTTGTTTTAGTTTTGGAAGACTCTAAGGTCTCCAGAGAGCCTGGGAAGGGAAGGCCTGGGTTGCTAGGCTGAGGTGCTTCCTGTTGCAGAGTCTCCATAGAGACCCGGGGGATGTGGAACAGTGGGCTGAACAGCTGCTTCAGAACTGGGGGTTGGCTCTTCCTGTCCGTAGAAAAGTGCATTGCCCTCTGAATCTGCACTGATGCTTCAAGCTGTGATCTGTGGGAGCTGAGCTGTTGGTCTGTGAGCCCTGCTCATGAAAGTGAAGGCATGCCAGCCTCAGGAGAGTGGGACAGACAGATGCTCAGTTTGGTACTGTTTTACACTGCTGTCCTGCCAGATCTCTTGCTTAGGAGAGCAGTGCATTTCTGTTTGTTTAGAGCAGGGAAAATCCTGAGAAACCCTTGCTGAAACTGTGTGAGAAATCTCCTGGCTGCCGTCACATGTAGTGCAGCACCAGCACAGCTGTTCCTCAGTGTGGTTTTGCTCCTTCATGTCAAACTCATTAATAATCAACAGGTACCACATTTCCTTTCCCTGGGAAATCTGAACGTGGCTGTGCTGGGACTGCTGCTGTTGTAGTATTCGCATATTTGTGGTCTGCCTGAGTCCTGTATAGACTTGGCTGGGAGAAGGGCTGCTCAGCTAATGAGCACTGGGAAAGGCTGCTTGCAGGCTTCCTGAGCAAATGAGGGCAGGAGGAGGAAAATCATCTTTGTCAGGTGGTCTCAGTTTGCTGCAAGGTGAGCAAAGCCTAACTCTCACTTCTCATTTTATATGTGGTGAGCACTAATAGCTGTGTATCTGTTCTTTCAGCAGGCAGTAAGGGATTTTCCTGATTGCGTTGCCAGTTTTGTCAGTAGCAAAACTTTCCATGAGATCGTCTGCTCTGAGACCAAATGAAAAACCATTTCATATCAGCTGAGAAGTGTTCTCTATGTGTCCTTAGTACATAATTCATAAAATACTTACTTCCTTAGAATTGTGTTTTTGCTTTTTTTTGTGTGTTTGGTAGGACTGTGGTTTATAATCAGTGTTACCATTCTGGAAAAGACAATCTATGGAACTTCTCATCGCTCTTTGTAAATTGTGCTAGTATGCCCTGTTCTTGTTGGTTCCTTTTGTCATCTCTTGTGGAATGATGGTAAGGTTTTTAATCATTGCTGAGTACTATAGGCTGTGCATATTGACGCCATTCCCTTTCTGACCTGATTTATTATCATTTAAAGATAACTTACCTTTGTTCTGACTCTGTGATAAATGTGCACAGCCATGTTTCTGGTGAGCATTAGCACTGGAGTCCTAGGTGAGAGCTTGGATTTCTCAAATAGGTTTGCACACACTCATTATGTGTGTGGCTGCTTTCTGTGTTGCCAGGTCTTAGTGAAACTGTGTGCTTTGTGCAGTAAATTGGAAGTCTGTGGCCATAGGAAATGTACAGTAGCTGCGTTTTTAATATTGAAAAGCCAGCATGAATGTTCTGTGCACTCATGTGAGAGGTGCCTCTAGCAGATGGTCCCCTCTTGTCTTCCAACTGAAAAGCAGCCTAGAAAAAGGTATCAGAATAATTTTTTTTATAGCAAGCTGAATAATGCCTTGAGAGAAATGCTTTCCAGCGATTGGATGGCCAATAAAGAAGCCTTGCAAATAAACATTTTGTGAAATAACTGCAGTAGATCAAAGTGACATTTAAGTGATGCTCATGAGCATCATTTAATCACCAACTAACTACTAAAGGTCTGCTGCTTTGGAACAATAGGAGTTTTAATGTTATTATGCCTTATTGTGTCTGTCTTGCTTATGGCACTGACTGTCACTGAAGACTGATTTCTGTGTGTGTATGTGTGTGTGTGCTGAATGCTATTTTTTATTTTTGAGAACCTATTTACTTCAAGCACTTAACTTTATTCTTAATTTTGTTGACAGAAAACCAACTGTTTCCATCTTCCAGGATGTGCTGAAGCTATTGTTTACAAACTTGTGATTTTAATTTCATTTCCTTTGTGAAGTTAAATCAGCTAAATTTCTTTCTGAGTTGGATGTCTCGTCATGAATCATATGCTCTGTTGTGTGTAGAGAACACACAGTGGAATATGATATATATGTATATATATATATATTTATAGCTTGGTTGTACACTGTGAGATTGCTTGAGTTGGAGAGCTAGCAAATCTCTGGTCCTACACATAGCAGAGTTGACTGAGGCTGGAGCAGGCTGCTCTGAGCTCCATCCTACTGGGCCATGTATTGCTCCAAGGGCTGCGCAACCTGTCGTGGTCACTTCCTCCACTGTTTGTCTTGCCTCAAGGTGAAGGAGTTTTTATTCATATCCAGTCTGAAGCTCTCTTCTTTCTGCTTTTCTCTTTTTCTTGCCTTCGCACAACATGTTGTATCAGTTTTAACCTCGCTTTATGTACCTAGCATCTTGGGAACATTATTGCTAGAAAATGGAATCGGACTTCATTTACAATCTAATTAAAAGTTTTTGAGTAGAACACTTAACAGTCTTTTATTTGCTTTCTTCCCTGTGGCATAAAATAGCAACTGTATTTGATGAAAAATGCTGCAAGTATATCCTTATGCCCAAAGAGGGCATTCTAACCTTAAATATATCCTTAGTTCTGTCTTCGTGATTTCTCTGTTACAGAAGTCCTTGCTTATGACTCAGACTTTAAGGTAATATAAATTTAAGACATTTCATATGTTTTTGTTCAGTAACGTGCTATGACATTTTTATTGTACAGAAATGAAAAGCTATGCATCTTCTCAGTATCTCTCAACCTTGCTGTCACCTCTCTGTTTCTGTAGGCTGTTCTTGCAGCTCGCTCACTCATGTTTCTGCTCTCTGAGCTGGAGGGAGAGGACGATTTTAGGTTGCAGAACTTTTGCAGATCACTTCAAAATCCTTTTGAGTTGTCTCTTCTCTAGTCAGTAGAGGATTTAAAAGGCTTCCAACTTAAAGGTGGAACTGTTTCACTGGGGAATTATAGGAGCCAATCAGTGAATGTATTCTTCCAATAGATTGTCCTTTTGGACTGACTTGACATGGATATTTTATAAATAAATGAGCTCTCCTCTATCTCCTGTGGATTAGTATAAACCTGTTGAGTTCAGAGCACAAAAATGTAGGTGAGTTCAAATTGTATTATAGGTAAGCTGAGGAATTATTTAAATGGGATGCTTGTATTTCTTTCAAATTTGTGGTGAAAAGTTATGTTAAACCTGAGTTTTCCAATGAAACTCTCACTTAAAATAACATAATTGGCAGGATCTGCCTTGGGGAGATCTGTGGCTCCAGTTTGAGTTTTGAGAATACTGAATGTTGTTTTTCACATCCCTAGTCTTCTCAATAGAGAAAGGAATTCTAAAGGCGCAAAGCCCTATGTGTGTTTTTATGATGACTTTTTTTTCCTGCTGCGCATTTAGGAATCCTGTGTAAGTCATTAGCTCCTGTGGCATGGCTCACTTGTAGTCTGTTTTAACCACAAACCAATGCATCAGATTACTGCTGTACCTCAGGACTGGGGGGATCAAGTGTCTATAAAAATGCCAAACTCCTCTTGAAAGGGAGCTGCAGCAGTGCTGTCTGCTACTTTCTAATAACAAGGATACTGTGTGCAAAAGTGCTGTGTAACAAAAGCACTCTGCCCACCAGGTGGGATGGGCCACTGCCAGTTACCCTGTGGGGGACACCGGCAACCCTAGATTCTGAATTCATCTCTTTTAAAGCTTGCAGTAGATTCAAGAAAAAGTATTGGAAATAGTTATGTGTGTGACCCATGGTAAGTCTGGAAGGTGGTTTGAATGACACTCAAAGTTGTTGGTTCTTTTTTGTTGGCTAAGGATTTTGATACTCAAGATGATTTTTTCAAGTGTGTGCTTAGCACCATATGTTACAATCAGCACTTTTTACCCCCTTTAAAATGCTAAGTTGAACTGAGAATATATTGATGTGACTGTTCTGTTAGCTCGCTCAAACCAAACTTCCTTTATGTAGAGGATATTTTCCAAGGGTCAGTCTGAATGTTGTGTTATTTTTTTGTGACTTGAAGTATTTTACCTAAGATTTTTTTCATTGCAGTGTCATACAGGGCCTTTAGTGCCCAGGAAGCATCTGCAAGCCATCTTATGAAAGGCCATAATTTCTTTGAAGAGAAGTACTGTTCTTTAACTTTCTTGGGTAACAAGAACAGACAAGAAGGGTTCAATGAAAGGTGGCATAGCCTGTAGCCTCATACTTAGGTAGGAATGCTTAGAGGAAGAGTTACAAATAAGTTGTGACAGAAGGTGGGTTTTTTTTTTTTATTGAACCTCTGGCAAAAATCTATGGTTTTGTTGAACATTAATAAATACAACCTGTATTATTGGCCTTGGGAGAATGTCAGAGTAAATTGTGGAAAGTAATTGTCTTGATTTCCTAGATGTAAATAGCAGTGATTTACTGTCTTGAGAAAGAAGCTCTTAAAATAGTGTTTTCGTAAAGATGATCTCCAACGGGATGAATGGAGCCATTGTACACTTAAAGTGGAATTGAGTTTATGTGAAAAAGGTAACAGGAGCCCTCTGGATTTGCTGAGTCCTTGCAACCAAAATGCTGCACACCTTGGGGGTGAACAATGAAATCAGTGGGTACAGCTGATGTAGGATGGGGCTGCTTTTGAACGGGCTTGGAGAAGCCTGGAAACCTATGATCTGTGCTAATGGGGCAAGTGAAGTAGGAGGGCTCTTTGCTTGGGAAGGGATAGAGTGGTACAGAAGAGCTGAGAGTTCAGGAATGTTATGCAGGAGGGATTTTTTTAGGCATACTTATTTGTTGTTGTGAGGGGTGTGCTGATAGAGGGGTTGTGGCAGAGAGGAGAAACTGGAAAGGACCAAAGAGGTATTGAGCAATGGCGCAGGGGAATCTGTGTGGCTCTGATTGTTTGGGAGCTTTGTGAAGGGCCATCACCCTGGACTGTATAGTATGTAAGTATGAACTGTGCAGTGCTAGGTCAGACCCAGGTTTGGGAAAGTTTCTGGTACAAATGTCTTTCATGCTTGCTATAAGAGGAATGAGTAGTTTTGTGAGAACTAATTGGGGATTAAGAAGAGAAATGCAATAGAAGCTGGTGGAAAGGGAGACTGGGTTTGGAGGGAGCAGTGGAAAAATTGTAGATAGCATTGGTATTGGCAGAGTCAGATGAACGCACAACAAGTGAAAGAATCAAAGCAGAGCTGTCAGTGTTGATCATATCTCCTCTCAGCAGGGGGTCTGGCTGACTGCCACCTGACCGTATGCACTAATCCTCATTTGCTTCCAGCAGTTCTGACTTTGGAATTTGTGTGAGGGCAGGATTTCAGGTTTGCTGAGAAGCCTTGTTCTCTGGATGTGATGTGACATAGGTGGGGTGGCTCTCAGCTCTTGACTAGTGGTGACTTTCCTGAGCAAGCAGTCATACAGAAGGCATGTGTTGTTACTGTGGGAGTCCTTTGCCCAGCCAGTGTTCCTGTGTTGTAGAAGGAATCTCAGGTGATGAGAGTTTGCAGTGTTAAGTTTAGCTTGTAGAGCCAGAGCTCTTGCCTGAGGGCTGCTTACTGTCCAAGGCTGCTGGGTGCCTTCTTGACTTGCCTGTACCCTTTTGTCCTTTCTTCTGAACCCAAGGTTGAGTGCCGTAGCGTTGCCCCATCTGCTAAAATCTCTCTCTCCTACTTTTTACAGAAACTCTGTAAACATTTACTTTTGGACTTGGGTCATGACTTTGTGGCATAGCTGTTTGGTACCACCAAGGAGACATTGCTCTTCTTGTCTGGAAAATGCAGGCTTACTGCTAGGAAATGCATGATGGAGCATGTTTGCTTAAATGAAAGAGAATCTTGATAACAGCTTGATAAATGGAAGAGGATCTGTTACAGCTGGACTTGTCACTGTACAAATCTTGACTGCTTGTCATGGTTTCAATGTGGCCTTTTTTCTTTTTTTGGTGGGATATTACTTTTCTTCTCTTTTTCTCTGTTACAGTTTTCTTCCTTAAATGTGAACTGCTGTTGATTTCACATCAATAGCAACATAAATCAGTTGTATGTTGTCAGAGTGGGAGGGAAGGTGTAATTTTTCCTGTAACTCAGTGGATTTTCTTTACACAGAGAAACCATATTCTTTCATGAGGGTTGTTTTGTTGTTATTATTTCTTTGAGATACCTGATTGAAGGCTGAGCATCTTCTGTCTTACCCTATTCAGAAGGTGTGTTGTATTCAGTTGTGTGTTGTATGCCTATGGTTGGTATTCTGCTGCAGATTCAGCTGTGTTAGTTACAGTACTTCTTCCATGGCTCGTTCTTAACACAATCCTAGATTTCACCTTCACTTTTCTTCTCCACTCTAGATGAAAAGGATATAGCCAGTATCTTCATTTCTGTGTTCTCAGACCCAATAAAGAAAACTTCCAGCTTCCATTTTGTCTGCCTGCAGCTTCAAGTGAGTGAGCATTGTGAAGATCAAGCAGTATCCTTGTGGAAGTCCTTGAAAGGGATATTGCATGCATCCTTCTCACCTACTAGCACTGATCTCTCACAGGACCCACACTTGACCCGTTGCTGGTTTCTAACATCTGTAATACAATATTGATGAACAACCTTTAGCTAGGACTTGCATTAACTGCAGTTGTTCGTGCAGCTGTGGAGGACAGGAGAGCAGAGCTGTAGTCTGTACCTGGTGAGTACCTTCATCTCACTGTTCAGAGTGGCTATTTCTTGTTAGTGCACAAAAGCAGTCTGCACAGCTGCTGTTGCAAAAAGTACTCGAGTGTGCAAGTCTTGTGGAAGTAGAAAGCATGGCAGGGATTTGTGCTTAATCCTGAGATTATATTCTGAGGGGAGTAGGATGAGGGAATGTTGCTGTGTGTTTACATGCTTCCTTCCCACTGCAGCTGAGCTCTATGTCCCATATATTGCTATTACTGAAAAAGTCAATTGTGTATACAGACTGCAGTATCTTATGCTCAGGCTGCATCCTGGGAGTGCTGTGTGTTCTGTGTGACATTTTTTCTCAGCTATTCCAATGTCCAAAACTTCCCTTTGCTTCCATTGTTGTCTAGACAGCACTGACACTGGGTCCTGACAGCCTGGCTGGGGCTGGGAGGCAAACTTCCTGCAGTAGGCAGGGGAGGAGCATTTGCCCTGGGACTTCGATATTAAATTGTGAAGTTAAAACCATACTGACTCCTCACCCTTGACAATATAGGAACTGCCATGTTGTTTTATTTTCATTATATGTGATGACTACTGAGCTGTTAAGAGCAAATTACTTTCTATTTCGGTAAACTCAATTCTGCTTTCATACTGGCTGTGCATCAGATGCTTAATTTGGAACCTGCTTTCTCTTGGTGAAATTAAAAATTCAAATCTCCAAGCTGGAGCGCTCAAACTGTGCTTGAATTAGAAATTGACTGCTGTCAATGTGCTCTCACACTTCGTTCTCTCCCTCACCCTGATGTGTTTTATATTAGAGTCTTGCTGTGGCTGATCTGACTGAGCAGAAGTAGTGGGAATCTGCACTATCACCCAGTAGACAGAGTGATGAAAGAGAAGTGTGGTGTGTTAAATAGACCATTCTTGAAAAGGACTGCTGTGTACCAATTTGATAATTACATACATGTTTGGTGAAATACTTGTATGGGATACGACTGCAGACCCATTAAGTGTTGCTGACAAATTAATTTAGGACCTAGGCAAACTTAAATTTCTTCTTGTGGACTTTGCACAAAATCCTTGCTCCCTTATTTCTGTGCCATGTTGAAAGGTTTCCAGGTCTTGACTGAAAGAACAAGAGCGTTCTCTCCCTTTGAGACACTTGCACGAGCTGCCACTACAGACTGTTGCACTGAAATTGCAAATGTGTTTTTTTTCCCCAGAAAGAAAAACAACAACAAACCTTTAAAACAATAATAAAAAGCAAACGAACCAACCAAAAAAAGAACAAAAACAAAAATGCAACAAACCAGAAAACTCCACAGCATCTCTGCAAACTCACAACTTCTGTGTCCTTCTGCCTTTTGAAAAAGTGGGAAAACTACTCTCAAACATTTAGCTAAAAGTAAAAATAACATCGGCAGATTGAAACATATTGGGGCTTATTTCTGGGAAAGTTAAGTGCTTTCTGTTACTGCCTGTGCTGAAGGCACCTAGTGCTGGTACTTGTGTTCCCAGACCCACCTGTGCCCTCACCTGTGTTGGTCGTCGGTGGGGTGGGCTGATAAAAGTACTTCAAAGCTGAAGTGGGCTCAGCTGCTACTGGGGAGGCTTGGCAAGTAACTGCTGTGTTGTGTGCTGTGCACTGGGCAGTTCCAGCTAGGTCTATGCCAGTGATTGGAACATGAGCGAGCTGCATAAAGAAGTTTGGAGACTGGCTGGGCTGAAGCTTTCAACCAGAGGTACATCTATTTATTTTGCTTGTGACTTTGTAACAGTAGCTGACTGCATGAAAACAAAGAAGAAACAAAACAGAAACATCACTTTCAAGAAGACGACAGATGGCAATTTTTCAGAGATATTCTGCTATGTAAATGGTCCTGCTTTGCTGAGGTAGCAAGGAGTGACCTGTTTGCTCCTTAGTGTATTCAGCACTTGTTCTACTGACCAACAGAATGAGTTTCCTTGTAGCGCTGCACTGGTGAGGTTATGAGGGGTAATTCACATTTAACTTGGAAGAATGCAATTTTCTGTGATAACCAAGCATTAGGTGGCCAGCCATAGGATGTTGATTGGTTATCAAATAGACCTCTGCAGTGCAACTGCATGCTTTCACAGACTGGGCAGTTACTGCTTTTTAAATTTAAAAGGGTCAAAAATGCACATTTCTGGATTTTTTCATATCCAAGTGTGTAGATGAGGCACTTGCTTGAGTCAATGCACTGCTGAATAGTGATGGATGCAGATGTGTACTTGCATTTTAAAGCGTTAGCATTATAAAGCACAACTGCAGTATGTGATTAAGGAAAGAGGTGTTTCTCTTATGCTTCTATGACTAAATAAGTGTTTGTTACTAACACTGGGAGAGTTATAATATTTAAGAGCACACTTCTTAAGAGATCTTGTATTTTTCCTTAGGGTTAACAAGGCAAAAGCATGTTTAAAACCCCTTTAAGAGGAGAAAAAAAAAACCTGATAGGCGTATTAGAGCTGCTATCAACTAGTGAGATTACTCTAGAGAGAAGTGTTGCAATTTCCTCAAATGGCTTAGGATGAGTTGTTACATTCAAGCCACTTACCTCCTTAATATAACAACTCAATGATGTGCATTATGGGAGTGTATCAATAAAAAAAAGTTTATTTAAACACTGGCTAAGGAAGACCACTCTTGCATCTAAAATGTCTTTGAAGTGTTTTTAATGAAGAATAACAACTAACAAGCACTTAATGACTTCAGAGTATATTTCATACACGACATTGGAAATTTAGCAGCTGAATAACTTATATCAGCATGTCATCTCAGAAATTGCAGGAGCTTTTGGTGAGGGAATAATTTTTATGTAGCTCAGCCTTGCCTTCTATAGATACACTTTACAAAGTGCTGGATAAATCAAGGTATAGCTAACATTCAGTAATTAGGTGAAAAATCTGGATGAGACATTCACATTTTTAGTTACAAAAAGCTTACATTCATAGATAACTTCGTTTAAAAGCACATTTGTGTAAAAACAAAAACAAAACTAATGGTTTATTTTGAAAGAGGCTGTGTTGAGATTGATGCCACTTTATTTTGAGAATTTTGTGGCATCTTTTGAAATTAGCCAGACAAGTCAAAATTTAGCTAATTGGAAATCGCAGCATATTTTGTCATATTTTTGATGGAAGAACTGATCCATAATAATAGTTACTATAATGTCAGATTGATTAATCTTTGAGAAAGGTTAAGCTTGTGTATCTTTGTAAATAATAAATATTTTCATCTCACTTTGCATACAGTTTAACACAGGTTTTTAAGGCTTCATCAACAGAAGCAGCACTATAGAATTTGACTAGAGCAGTGCTTTGATATCTGACTTTGAATATGACCAAGTATCTTTCCTCAGGCACCTCGGCTGCCACCCACAGATGTTCTAGAGCTGAATTTGTTATTTTAATAGACATCAACAGTGTAATGTAGGTGTGTGTGAATGGTTGAGCTCTTCTTAAAACGACATGTGTAATTTCTCATCTAGTTTCTGGGGTAACTTAGTGATCTTGCATTGCATTGCATTCTGAGTTACTGGATTAAAGTTAGGGCACAGAGGTTTTGTGGAATATGGTGTTTTTGTACTGATCTTTAAAGCTTCAGTGGATTTTGTACAAATTTTTCACATTCTCATGACACTCTACCTATAGATGTAATTGGAGCATTTGGTCAGAAAACTAAAGTGTGGATTTTGTGGCTGAAAATAGAGACTCATGATAGATAACTGTCCTGCTATGCATTGGCATCAAGTTGAACAAAAAAGGATGCGCTCTTCCAAAAGCAGTAAATGCTCTTTGGCTTCCCCTTTCCCTGCTTCATCCTACTGACTCAAATGAGACTTGAGCAGCATTGTTGCATATGAGTTGTTTTGCAGTGCTGGAACATGTTCATTCTGTGTTCTGGCTCTGGGTTGTTACTTGTTGGGAAAGATGTGCTATGATGAAAGATCTGATCAAATGAAATAGATTCTTCTCTAAGCCTTTGTAGTTAGGATTTGAAGCCACTTGCTCATGATAGAACATTTGATTGGAAAATATACATTGCATCTTCTAGAATTATAACATGCATTTTTAAGAGCTGATTTGTAATATTACAACTAGGAGACTTTTTTGTGTTTCTTGTTGTTCTTAAGTATCTCATACAAGGCATAACACTGTAGTGTTATATAATTTTGAATCATCTTTCATTGCTTTCATAGTGTTTCAAAGTACAATTCTGATAGTTTGATAGTTACTTGCCAGGGACTTATCTGCTATTTGAGGTGCTTGAAACAAAACTGAGGGAATTCTGAGAAAAGTGAGGCCTTCAAAAAACTTGAACAAGCCATCTGAATTGTTCCACTGTAGTTTCTTTGTCAGGACATAAGATATATGTAGGATGCTTCAAAAGTAATGCCTCCTGTTTATTTCCATGGAAAGTTCAACATCTACAAAGAGCACAATGGCACTAGAGCAAATTCTCAGCTGTAGAACACTATTTTTCAACACATTCACCACCATTCGCTGTGCGTTTTCACCAGCAATGAACAGAAGCCTGCATGCCACGCTCTTAAAAATTTTCACCAGCAGAGGTGACCCACTGTCACTGTCCCCACTGCTGAAACCCACTGCCTCCCTGTGCTCACATCCACTGTTTGGTCTCCATAAATGTTCAGCAAGAACTGATGAAGGTCAGTGGGTACTACTTTTTCCATATGGAGGAATTCAGTGTTACACCTGTGCTTCATCCACTCTTCCATGTTAGATGCCATTTTGTTAGACTGCCCCCCTGCTGCCGTCTGTCATGTGGCAACGTGTTATGGGAATCTGATGGAAAGTTTCAACCCCTACTGTTGTACCAACATTATCTGCCTTTTGTTCTAGGCCAACATCATGAAACAGGAGGCATTACTTTCAGAGCAGACCTTGTAGTTTAGAAGGCTAACAGACTCCGTGTAATTAAATTTCAGATATGTGATGATAAACAACTGAAGCAATACTAAACTTCACATCAAGGGATACAATAGAAGGATGAAGGGTGTGAAAACAGTATGGCTAAAGCTGTAGCAATATCCTATCTAGATTTCATGATGGCTGAGGGCACAGAGGTTCTCTCTAGCTGGTGGCTGGGCTCTGCCTGCAGTTTCCTCTTCCTTCCCTTTCCTCTGAGACCTTGGGGCCTGCTGGAATGTGCCTCATGGAGCTCTTTAGTTTTTGCCTCCTGTGTGGGTCTAGTCAGCAGCTCAGGCTGCCTCAGTAGACCTCTACTGGGCTAAACGTGTAATCTTGGTGCCGTTTTGGCTGCTGTGCAGTAGCCAGGTGAGGGGCTTGTGCTGGTGGGCTTGCCAGAAGGTAGATCTGGAGTCCACAAAGGAGCTGACTGGCAAACTGGACTAGAAAGTTACCTGTTTGAGGAGGAATGTGGACACGTGGGGCTTCCTACTGTGTGGACTAATTCAGGGTAATGAAATCATACCAGTTGAACTAAAATTGTTTTTAGAATTGCAACTAGTTAGTATGGTGCAAATATTTAAAATGTTAAACTTAACTTACATTAGAATAGTTTAAATGTGGTGTTTAAAGAGCTGTAATTATCTATTTGCCCTAGAAATTCATGGTGATTTGCTGAGATCAATTTTAAATTGATCATAATTCAACCATGAACTTCTATTTTTATCAGACGAAGCCTGTGGCTGGCCTTTGTAAACTGTGATAGAATATATCCAGTCTTAGAGTGACTTTTTTGCGTGATGGATTTCTTCTGCTGAAGGCCAATTTTGACCATTATTTTGTATATAAAAGAATTAAATCCTGAAGAAAATTTTTGTTCCCTTATAACAAAAATGGTTTCTATTTGTTATAATTTGTATTAAATTACTCCCAGAAGAGCATTTTCTCTGTCTTATGTTAGACAGGTTGATGGACTCCATGAGTTTCTTTATTTCTGACTTCTGGGAGGCTTTTTCCTCTTACAAGAGAGAGTGTAAGACAGCTGGGCTATCCTAGTTTATGGCAACAGGAAGCAAAATACAGAAACAACTGCAGTTCCATAGTGAGGTGCTGGTATTGTAATATATGGAATATGTTCAAGTTGCTTTCATTGAAGGTTACTTGGAGAAGACACACTGAATACTGAAAAAAAGTCTGTTGGAAGATTTAAGTTGAGTGCTTATATGTTTGTACTGTGTGTCCTTCTAATGAGGTGTGTTTTAGGCTTCTGTTAGGAGTTGCTGAGGTACTTAGAGTATGTACAAGTCTGTCAATATAAAAATCGACAAAGGGTTGTGATTGGAGGTGAATATTTAATACATTTTGTGGAAAACAAACAAGAAAAACAAGTAAAAATTGCCTTTTGGAATACTGCTATGTCTGTGATCAGAATAATTCCGGTACCTGAGGTTCTGGCAGTGGATTCTGTTTCAGTGAAAAGAAGGCAGCGAATCAGGGGCATAATTCAGCTAGTCACTAGGTTCCTTTGAAGTGCTAGTCTTGCAAATAAGCCAGTTCGGTATGTTTTTGTGATATAAAATGGGCGACAGGCAGAGCTGATATTCCCCTGATTTTGTGTAAGATAGAAGAATGGAATACCTTTTGATGAGTAGTAAATCCTTAAGAAGCTGGGAGTAGTCATCCTGTGGTCTTTATTTTTGCCTCTTGGCATAGCTGACTTATTTAAAAAATATATTTAAAACGGAGATAGCAAAAACAGAGTGCTACATTTTAATCTTTCACTTTCAGTGATCTTTGTTTTTTTTTTAATCTTGATTCTTTCTATTGTGCTCTGAAAGCAGCTAATCTATGTTTTCATCTATGTCTATTGATATACACGGGGAAATTTAGCTGTTGAGTAGACCTTTTTACATAGCATATTGCAATAATGTTAGCAGTCATATGGTGGTATTGGTTTCCTCAGACCGAGAGTCCCACATTCAAAACTTTAACTCTTTTTATTTGGATGATAGGTAAAAAAGTAAATGAAGATCTATAAAATATCTCACTAGAATAACAGGTATGCAGCCATAGGTTGTTAAAGAGCTGCAGCTGTTCTGGAAGCTGAATTTGAAATGCTTGTATTAATAAAACACAGAGAACTAGGCATGAGCAGTAACAAGGTATGTGAAAAATTTCTTAGCGTTATTCCCTTGTTTTTGATGCAGATTTGGTCCTATGTGATTATATGTCTGAAAATTGTTCTGTATGAGTGAGACTAAATAAGCTCTGTGCTGTGAGTGACTGGAGAATGAGAAATTGCAGAGCACTGCCACGAATAGGAAAGCCATGGATTCATTGTATGTATCCTGTTGTATCAGTGAGTTCACTTAAAAGCAGGTGCAAGAAAGTGAGTGAATGCACACAGTTCTCTGGTAATACCTTATCAGGTCTGTCTGCAATACAGGCAGCATCTTTGTTTTGTTAAAGTGAAAACCGATGCATTGTCTGAAATTTCTGAATGCTACAATATATTACCCTTAAGAAACTGCAGAAGTGCTTTACTGACTTAATTTTTTATTTTCTTTTTACCTCTTCCAGATGGTCTGGAGCACTTAGTGCCTTCAGGCTCTCTTTGTAAAAAGAAACTAGCAAAAAGACCTGGATATATGAGGCAGGAGGCTCAGCGACAGGTCCAATTTCAGTCCCTGGGTGCCTGCAAGTCCTTCAGTCCAGAGGAGTTCAGACATGACAAGAGGCACTGTGAAGAGCTGGAGGACTTCTCTCTCTGCAGACAACGCAAAAATAATGTTGAGTTCTTACGCTGTAGTTCAACTGCAAGTAGTACTGTTGTTCTTGCTGATGGAGTAACAACATTGGGCACCACTGTAAATATGCCAGGAAGTTGCAAAAATCTTTCATGTTCCAAGAATCCGTGGTCAGAAAACATAGCATCGATTTACCCCTCTGAAACAACAAGCAAAGGTGTTTCTACTGTAAGTGGTACAAGGCAGACGAACCATGGAACTGAAGTGAGTGAGCCCATAAAGATACATGCCTTGGATCAGGCAGAAGTGAATAATAACTGTGAATATCAAAACAAGGAAGCTGTTTCTTGTTCTGGTGGTCCGCGTAGTAGTTTTCGTTCGAGTTTCAGCTTCATACAGCTCTCTCTGAATTCAGCCTCTGGAGTAAGTGATGCTGAACTCAAGGAAAATGTTCTTCTGCATCCCAGCAGTACCAGAGATCTGCAGGAGCCAAGGGAGGCAACAAAAACTCAGGAGCACTCAGAGGCTTTGTGTTGCTTCTCTAGGCTCAGTGAGGATTTGAAGTCTGAAAATGAGAACACAGCAAATGATAAACTTCAGGATTGTGAGACTGTCTCTCTCTCTGATACGGATGCAACACTGTCATATTCTACAGATTCCTCAGATGTGGCATCTGCTGGTTCCTCTGTTACCTCAGGCTATGAAAGTAGTTTTACTGTCAGTGACCAAAACTGGGATACTTTGATAAAAAGGTATGAACCAGCACTACTGGACTGCCAGCTTGGCAACTGGAGTACATTAAAGGTTTGTAATCTCGTTTCATCTTTGATTCCTCCTCTTAGCCCCCATAACATGTATTGTAGTGTCAATGTCTTAATTTGATGTGGTTGTTGGGATATTAACAGGTTTCACAGTACTTTTTCATAGAAGCTGTCAGTATCTGCATGACAAAAATGAAGGAACCTGTGTGTTTTGTTTTTAAAAGAACCAAAACAAGAGAAGCTCAACAAACTGATGTTGCAGTAATTGGCTCCTATGGCATACTGAGAGTATGATTTTATTTATACTGTCATACACAAACTTCTGAATTTAGCAAGGGCTGCTTTTGCAGGTGGCTTTCTTGTCTGCAGATTGGAGTATATGTAGAGCAAAACTTGAAGGTGGTAATATCTTTTTTTTCCTTGAAGCATCATGATTTAATGAAACAGAACTTTGTAATTGAAAACGTGTAAATTTAGCCAAAGATTTCCAGGGGAAAGGCATATGTGTGAGGGTAGCCTTCAAACTAATACACAGTTGCACTTCACACGTGATGATGATAGATGGAGTTCCATTCCCTGCTCTAATTCAGGCTGGGAATTAAATATTTTTTTTCTTCCACCTTACAGGAGTTATGGGCTGTTGACTAAAAGTCATTTTTTTGGATATGTGTGTGCATGCCCACATGTGTACTTACCATGTATACAAGTAGCCTCATTCACTGTATTCTTTGTGGAAGGGGAGTGGGGAAACCTTAAAAAGGATCTGTAATTCTTTTTATTGTACTGGAGGAATTTTTCTACTCTTTGATATTTTTGGGGTGGCAGAGGAGATTCAGAAGGAAGCCATTTTGAGCCTGGATGCAACAAGGAGCCAAATTTTGGCTTGTGCACTCTGGAAGTGGTTATCTGGTGATTAATATGGACATGCTGAATCTCATACATTTTAAAACTATTAAAATTCCACCGAGTATGAGTGGTCTGCTTGTTGAGCCTCTCACCGGTGCCCTGAGTGCTCTGGAGCAATACCTGGGATGTTTGTACCTTACACATAGAAAGGTACCTGATTGAGTTCTGCTCATGCTATCTGTGTTAACCCTAGAACGAAAAGCCTTCAGAAAGCAGGCTCTTATGACTTCGTAGCACAGGCATGTCTACTGAGATGCACTGTGTTGTCCTTAGGCTTAAGGGAGTAGGGTGGTTCTTCACAGCCCTTCTATCCGGGTAAGGCAGTATGTTGAGAAACATTATTCTTACTTTTTTGTCTGTGTCATCTGACCTGGGTTTACAACACTCTCTGATCCCTGTTCTTCATGGGGATACATGTAGGACCCAAACTAAGTTCTCTTGCATACTTACACAGACTTTACATGCATTGCCATGGAGCAACTGTTTTGGCTTCAGGCCTGAAATGGTGATGTTCCCATAGTGTGGGATGGCTTGGGAAATTAATTCTCTACAAATCTGGGAATATGTAACATAATAAAAATACAAAATGATTTTCTGTCTTTTCAGTCTGCTTATTTGATAGGCACAAAGAAACATTGCTATCTTTAATTTCTATATTCATTAATTCACTGAATGGAGAACTGGGGAATTGTGCCTTCAGATGTCTTTGCCCTTGGTCCTGTGTGTTTAATTTGAAACACCTTCCTATTGCAATGATAATGAGCAACTCTCCAACTTTTCAGAAGGGAACAAAGACTACTGTAGTCAGAAAAAGGAGACAGTACCAAAGTTGCTATAACTATGCTTCCTCTGCACTCAATAAAAAAAAGGGTACTCATCACCTGGTACAGGTTTAGGACGTTCTGATCTGAAGCAGCTCCTTCAGCAGTTGAGCTCCAAATGTCTTTCTAGCTGCAAACAGGAGTACTTGATTGTCGCAGCATCAGTCACTTAGCCATAGGCATGGCTGTACTGCGGTATCCAAGCAGATTTTAAATGACCTGCCATTGGGAGTGCATGATGGAATAAACAGTGCAAAAAGCAGCAATGCTCTATTCTCAGTGTAAATGGTTGTTATATATCATATATATGAAAAAAGTGTCATTTGAACCATTTCTACTATAAGCTTCTTTAGAACTCTATAAAAATCTGGCATAAAATACAGAAAACAATTTATGGTGAGGATTCAGTGCCTTCCTTCTACATGTTATATGTTCATTGCCAGCCTCAGAGAAAAAAACATTGTTTCTGTATGTGAAAAACAACACTACTGAAAAAAAAACCAAAAACAACAACAGAAACCTTGAGGGAAAGGGACTATGTGCAGTGTTTTGTTTTTTTCTTTGTTTTTCCTCCAGAGGATCCTAGAGCCTGCTATTAATCTACTTTTTTTTTCTCCCCTCCCACCTATACCTTTTATATATGTTTTCTGACCAGTCCACTTCACTACCATATTTGCAAGCGATGCCATTAATTTACATGTCTTGCCTGATTTGCTCTGACTGTGTTGATATGACAACTGAATGGTTCTAGTAAGTTGTTATACAGCTGCACCTCTTTTTCTGTATGCTATTTAGAGATTAACTAGAGATTTAAATACAAAAGTGTTTTAGGAAGAAGCAAAGTTTTGGCACGTGCAGAATGCCTCAAGTATGAATTTTTTTGCTTTCTCAAGTGCTTTCAGGCTTTGGACTATGAGGTTGTATGTTGATTCTTTTTCCAGGTTTACCTCTCTCAGTGCTAATGGCTTGTTGGTACAGGTCAAGTGTAAATTCAATAAGAAAACACTTCTCAAATTTATAACTGTAGCTGTGCTAGACTGTGACTGGCATGGGGCAATGAGGAGAAGACTGCATACCTTTAACCGAGTTCTTATAACAATAAAAATTGTTAATATTCTTTGGATGAACACCTGCTCGTCTGAAATATTTTGGTAAAAGATGTAGATTCATTACAGAGAAGCATTAGCTGTTGAAAGAAAACTATCCTAGTAAGAACTTATTTAGTGTGTAAAGACACTTTATGTGGTATAGGGTTTTTTCTCACCCCTCCCACTTGTAATATGGACACTTCTAAAAATGCAAACGTCAGTGTTTTCTAGATGAGCTTAAAGTATATTTTAATTAAGCTTCATTGATTGAAATTGAGCACAGTTCTCTCTGCCTTAATATGAGTATTCTTGACCCAAAATATTCATAATATATTTCTCTTTTTGTTTGCATACAGAAATTCTGGATGTGCTCTGTGAAAAACTTGTATAGGCAAAAAATTAAGTGGGCTAGAGAACAGAACACTGAGATAGAATGGGATCAGAAGTAGATGTTAGGTTGACAGAATCCAATAATAATTCTTACTTGGAAAAGGGTGAAAAATATCCTATGATCGCACAATCTGTTTTGCTTTTCAAGAAAAGCTGTTGATGTCCCTTGTAGATGTTTGGACTAAAGCCATTCTTGACTGAAGTGTCTGCAGTTCAGCTGATTTTGAAGTAGGTCTGTCTACTTAACAAATGTGGGGTTTAATTCTCAAAATTGTGTCATTCTAGTGAGGTAGTAGTAATTCTGTAGATTTATATTACATAGAGATTAATAGTGATTCTTAAATGTAACTTCTATATAACTAATTTTTTTCTATACACAGGTAAAATCCATGATATTACGGATTCAGAGGCTCCAGCAGAAAGCAATAGAAGCAGACGATTATGATAGAGGTGAGAGTTGCTCCCTCCTACCTCCCCTGAATCACGCTGCTTCCTCTCATACCACTCCTCCCCCAATTAATTTTATTTTGTATTTTTTACACTGCTGTGAGTAGGTATGGAAGATGAGTTCAATGAACTCTATTGTTCATTCTGCAATGTGGCAGGAAACAAATTAAAGAGAGAAGTAGGTCAGCAGCAGGTAGCAACAGTTTTTATTTTCTTGAGCAACATCACCATGTGGGAAGGTTGAAATGCGAATAGCCACCATCTGGATCAGCTGTTTTGAAGCAGCATGACTTTAAAAAATACAGAAATGAATTAAAGCTTTGAAAAGAGAAAGGACAGGCCCTGGCTGCTGACAGGGTGTGATTTGTTGCTTGCCACATTTAGTCATGACACCACAGCAGAGCTCTAACACAGAAAAATGAGGTCAGTAGCTATAATAAAAGTGAATGATACTGTCCTGTGGGATTAACTTGATGTCCACTGAGTTGAATAAAAAGCACGTAAAGAATGATGATACATCTGGTGTCGAGTATCTATATTTAAATAGTGCTTTTCTCTTCAAATGGATTGGCACTTCTGTTAAGCTGTGTGTGTTAATAATTAGAGCATCTATTAACATCTCAGTTTTCTTATTATTTCCTGGTATGGCAGTCTGTGTTCAGATAATCATATTTTGACAGTCTTGAAGTTTCATCCTAGATTAAATTCTTCCCAACAGATTTATCTTTGTTTGGAAAGTACTGCAACTGTTTCAGTAAGCTGCACTGATAATTCAGAGAATACAGGTGGAAAAATACAGTTTTACTGTATTTTTTTACCCTCCCCATATTTTTCCTCAGTTTTTTGGGGATGCAGGGCAGACCAACTTGCAGCTTTCCTATCAAAATTAATGTTTTAAGCTGTGCAGGTTTACCATGGGGTTTGAAAGATGTGGGAGGGAGGGAACACAGTCAAGGTAACTCAAATGTGTTTTAACAGTATCTGGGGAGTAGGTGGTTCTGTTGGCCTCTCAAAGGCTTGTCAGTATAGGGGGAAAAAAAAAGCCTGCTAGTCTCACAAGTCATTCTTCTAGTACGATGTTTCCCAAAGGGAAAAACCTTTAGCTATGTTATCAGCTGAGCATATTGTAGACATCCATTGGTTTAATCTCTGTCAAACTGAATAGACATTATTGATATGTGTTTTACCCGTGGTATGCTTACTATACTTCACGTGCCTTTTGATTGAGTTTCTGGTAGGAGACTTTCTAACAACTGTATACTAAGTGCATGTGGTTCCTTCAGATTATTAGCCAAAATTCACTGGGTACTCATCTAATTCAATTAAAAACAAACAAAAAAACATATCAGGCTTTAGATTGGCATGTCATGCCCTATAGTTTTCTAGCTTTGCACAGAGAATTCTTGGGTAGTCTCCCTGGTTGCTAATTTGGTCTATTCTAAACAGGCCCACACCATTCTGCTATCCCTGATTTTATCAACGACCCTTTCCAGTTTCCACCCTGATTCTCACACAGGTAGCATGGAGGGCAGTTTGCAGCCTTCTATTTATTTCCCTCAGGAAAATGGTCTGGATGAAAACTGATCTCATTGATCAGAACAAAAACCAGATGAGGACAAAGACAAAAAGGAGTATCTGTGGGTGGAATTGCTCTCTTTTTGCTAAGGCTGGCTCGTATGGGCAGGAAGCATTTATGTTACGTGTCTAGATACTGAGGCACCTGAAAGATTTTGTGTTGGGATCCTGCATCTCTGAAAAGTGGAACTTTATCTTGATGCATGTGTTCCTGAAAAATGCCATGTTACTGTGTAATATGTGACTGTGTATCCTTAACTTTCTCCTCAGTTTTTGAGTCCTTGACCTACTTTCTGTCTTACTGGTCTTTGCTCCTCTTCTAATAGAACTGTCAGCTGTTAATGTGTGTGAAACTATTTTTCATTATTATCCTGACATCTCAACTGACTTCCTGAGTTTTTTCTTCTATGAAACATAGGCAGGTTATCTCCAGGGAAAGACAAACATGGAGAAGTTGTGGCTCTGCAAGAAGAGTTGGAGCTGTGACACTTCCTTCCTCTTCCTGAGCTTTCCACCTTTGTTTTAGAACTAAAGAGCCCCTGCTCTTGGAAGTGTGCAAAGATTTGCGTGGTGGAAAAGTTTAGTTTGAAAGCTTGTTACAGAGCTTACAGATTGGTCCGGTACCAATTTCAGTTCAGCTGAAATCTGTAATTATCCTTCTTTAAATGGGATTTTATTGCCAAATACTGCTATCAGGGAATGAAATAGCTATATGTGCACAGCTATGCATAGTGCTACATGCACTATGAATGGAAATCTATTATCAGTGAAAGATATAGTATACGTAGAGGTCTGAGGACATTGTTACTACTAATTAAAAAAATACATATACTATCCCTGTAATTTAGAGATTTTCTTTGAATGTAGAGTGAATTCTGCTCTCACGACAGGACTGTTTTGAATTCTGGTACTGCCGTATGCACTGATAGCCCAGGTTTGGCTGATCTGGGAATGCTTCAAAGGAAGGAGGGAGGGGAATGCTCTGAATAGCCTTCTGTGAAATGCTGTGTACATGGAAGAGGAAAGGAGAGGAGGTGAAGGAGGGTCACAGTAGCTGTACTCCCAAATTTGAAAATAAAGTGTTAACAAATTATCACTTGCACCGCGCTATTACTTCAGTGGTTGTGTTTGTGGCTCTTGTATAGCTTTAGCAATAGACAAGAATTCAATCCATTTTCTGTCTTTAAAAGCCACTGAATTTTGCAGGAAGGGAGTTTTCTTCGTACAGCTGCTCAACAGGAAAGAGATCTGTTACACTTTGAGGAGCCAGAACTGTTTTTCGCTGTCTGTTCTGCAAACGTAGCATCTTGAAGTCAAATATCTGAATGACGTCAATGCCTTCCTGCTCCCCTGAGCTTTGCGAAAGTTGCCATAGTTTCTAGTAAATCTTGAATCTGAAGTGCAAGTAAAATGTTGTCCCTACAGAGAAGAAGTGGTGCACTGTTTTCTTTTCCCTTATGGTGCAAGAGACAGAAAAGACTCAGAAATAACAGGAATTTTCTCCCACTGCACAGCGAAAAACAAATACATTGTTGTGAACGGGTCAGGAGTAAGGATGCATCACTTATTTCTTGAAGGTGAGATGAATTTTTTTTTCGTAAGGGATATTTAGAGCCACAGCCCTCCATTGTCTGTGGGCGTCATGAGAGCTTGTTTAAATGCTGTAAGCCTCAGCTTCCTCCCCTCAAGCTTAGGAGGAGCACAGCAGAAATGTCTTTGCCGTTACTTGTTTGTGTTCTGTGTCTTCCTGAAGCCTTGCCGTGGTTAGGGGGTTTAATCAGTCATTCAAATAAGTGCAGTTTATTCCCTTACTTTCTGGCAGTGCTGTATGTGTTTGCACCCTGAAAGCAGCAGAGGCTCAGCTGGGGCAGTCTTCCCTCCTGTCCCATGTCTGCTCCTCTGCTGGAGGCCACCAAGTGAGAACAGTGCTGTGAGACCTGTGGGATGCCACCAAGCCCCTCTCTTCCTGCTCAGTGATTGTGTGTTGTTTTAAACACAGATGTTTTTTGTATCAAATACATACATAAGGAGATGAACATCATCCTCAATCCTCCTATGATTTTGATTATATGAGTTTTTTTATTAGGGTTTTTCTTGTTTTACTGCTCACTCTGTGCCTCTGGGTGACTAAATATCTGGAAGTAGCTTAGCTGCTTCTGTATTTACTTGTGATCTCCTCTTGATGGCCACATTACTGTATATTTTCCAAGCAGGTATTATACCATGGGAACATGATAACAGCATTTTGCTTTGCATAGCGTGTAGTAAAAATCAGTCTGTTCTCCAAGGATGACTTGGAATGTTGTCACGGCTCATTATTTGTGATGGAACTTGGCAACTCCAAGGTTAAACACGTTGCTGAATGCAGGAGGAAAAAAAAGGTATGTTTTTGTATCTGTGGGAGCTGTGCTTGCAGTAGAAGCAAATGTATTTTGCTCAGTGCAAATCTTTTGCCCAAGCATTTTAAAGCCTTTTTCCTGTTGTTTTTTTTTTTTCTTGTGGTTTCTCAACTTCCCAAGTTCACATGGTACAGATGGCAGAGGGATTAGTGATAAAGTGTCAAAACTGAGACTGTCTGCTGAACTGCAGTACTGGCTCACTTGCCCTGGTGTTACTTCAGATATAAGTATATACAGAACTATTCTGTTTTCATTTTTAGATTGGTCTTTCCAAATTTTTCTTTGTGTTTTGAAGTGGAAAAGTATTATTTTAGTTAAGTTTTATTTCTAATCATAGGTTTTAAACATTTAAACCAGTTTGATGTTCAAGCAGATGACACGTGACTTGCTTTTTTGTCTTTTTTTTTTTTTCCTTTTTGCTAATAGAACTATTTGTAGATGGAATTTTACTGCACTTGAAACAATATTTTTTTCTTGACAAGCGGTTTTCCTGATGGGACAGATAAAGGAATGCAAGTTATCCTAGTAAGAATGAGAATCCTAGAGTGGCTTGGGTTGGGACCTTAAAGACAGTCCAGTCCCTACCCCCTCAACTTAGGCCTTGTATGTGTCCTATAATTAGGATAGCATGTACTTCCAGAAGTAGAATCCTTAAACTTAGATGCATATTGAGAAAAGCATGAATTGTGGTGTTACTGATGAGATAAAAGGTGGTGGACATCTTTTTTTGATGGTTGGTTTTTAATCTTACTGGAATAAAGTTTTTAGGGGAGTGGGGAGAAGGGCTCAGGCAAATTATCAGAATCAAATCTTCTTTGTATTAACTTGTTCATCCTGTCTTCGAAAAATTCACATAACCTCAGAAAAGGTTTTGGGTGGTTATGGAAAGCAGGTGCTTGTGTGAAGTATAAATTAAACCTGATTTTCTATGCAACAGATTAGAAACAGTGAAATCCTCACTACTCTTCCATCTTGTCTGAGTTTCTTTGTTTGAGACACCGGTCTGAAATGAAAAAGTAAAATGTTTTTTTAGAAATATCCATATCCATTTATTTTTCATGTCTGTTATTTTTTATTTCACAGAGTTGAAAAAGAAAATGAGCTGGTTATAATTTAAAGGTGTGAAACTCCTTATCATGCTGTCAGACAGCAGAAAAAAAAGCCTGACTTTGTTTTTAAATGTAGTGGTTATTATACAGGTGTAGCACACACATGGTCAGCAACTTCTGGATGCACTTTGGATGAGTCCCATCAGTTTGGCTCTGTTGCTCAGTGTCTGCCATACCTCCCTGAGGCAGAAAAGGATCTTGCTATTGGTTGGTTCATGCCCACACATAGAAAATGCACCCACATTTTCTTTATCTCTAATCCCTCGGTCAATATTGAAGAGGAATTTACTTGAGTAGCGCAATATCTGCAGCCTAAATATGTTTTTTTGGAAGCAGCAGTGTTTTATGGGTTTCTACTATGTCCTCTTTTAATTTGGCCAGCGTAGAGAGATTCAGCTACATTTTGGGCTTCTGGAAGCTGCTTGAGTACAAGAAAATTGCTGAAGTTTTGGCATGCCATGTGCTTGGAAGCTCTCTACTCCCAGCCATCTGCTGTCTAAAACTGACACCACAGGCTACCCCTCCTCTGATAGCAGGACTCTTTCTCAATCCATGATGCAGCCAAGCTGTTCCCAGACAGCCTGGCTAGTCTTTTACAAACAAACAAGCAACAAAGAAATCAGAACAAAATAAGCAGTTATGCGTAATTGACTAGAGTACTTGCTGAATTGCAGTTCTAGGCATGGAGTTCTGATGGGTGTAGCTCATGAGAAGTGTTGATATGCTATCTGGACAGTACCCACTGACTGAGTGACACGGCTTTCTTGCTACCCAGCCCATCTGCTTACTTTTCACTTGCAAAAACATGTAGCCTTTATATATATTCAGGACAGATTTATCTTTCCCTTCCTCTTTAGGAATATTAACTCCAAATAAGAAAATTGTCATCCATTTGCAATGTGACCCCTGGAGGCAGTAAGACTATTAATTCAACCAACAACTAGGAATTGATTTTGCTGCTCTTGTCTTACACTCTCAGGTATATGCTTTTAAAGGGAGTGGAACCTTCTATTTTCAATTGTTACCTGCTTAATAGATAACTGAATGTGGACAGAAACTGCTAGATGGCATGGTAGCACAATTTCCATGTAATTGGGACTTAAATATATGCTGACTGGCTGTAGCTACAACTTGAAAGCAAATATGAAAGACTTTCAGTGCCAGTCTGCTGTGTGGAGCAGATAACACTCCTTGCTGATTGCTGGATGATATCTGGCTGAATTCCTTAAGATGCTTTTATTGGAGACCTCTGTGAACCTTCCATTGCTTGTCAAACTCATCAGCAAAGTGGGATTACCTTGAGTCAATTAAACTCCTCCTTTCTTCTGAGGTTTCCTTTTGGTCCCTCCCCACTCATGTACCCAGACCAGCTGTCCATATGTGGGAGTACTCATAGCTGGGTAGGCATGTCTGACCTCCAGGATACTTCCTTGTGCTGCCTTTGGTGTGTGTGATTTTTTGGACATTACTTTCTTATCTGTCACCTATGGAAGGTGAGAGATGGCTAAAGTAGTGTTGTTCTTAACTTTTATTTAAAGTAATGATAGTGATAAGCACCAATGGAAAGGTAAAGACAGGAAATTTGAATTCCTATTGCTCTTGTGCAATTGCAAGCTTTGCAGAAAACATCAAGAGGGCTGCCAGTGGGAGTGTACAAATGACCCTGTATGGGAACTGTTGAATCATGTTCTGAACCTCTGATTGACCACCTGAGGCAAGCAATGAGTCAGCCCTGGGAGCACAGGTGAAGGCAATTCACCTGTGCTACTGGAAGGGGTGGAGCCTGGCTCCACCTCTCCTAGACCCCATTTAAGAGCTGAATACCACTGGAGAAGGATCTCTTGGAGATCGCTACTCTTGGAGTCTTCTCAGCAAGCCCAGGACAAGGGTAAGCTTTCCATCCATTCTTCTTTAGTGTGATAACTTACTTAGCATGACTTTCTTGTGTATTTCTTAATTATAACATCTTTATATTCACTGATTATACAGACCCTGTGTGCTAAGAGTTTTGAGCTTCTGCTACTGATACAATATCATCATATCGGTCCAGTGTTAGTCAGAATTTCTGCTTGATTTTGATTTTTTTTTTGAGGGAGTTGTGGGGTGATTGGAATATCTCCGTGTACTTTGGAATTTTTAAGGCATGAAAAATTAAATGATTTTGATGAGTTGGATTTGTTTGTACAGCAAATTTGAACAGAAAGCAAAGACAAGGTGCTATCAGCATAACTCAGATATGATGTTGGGAACAAGTAGAAATGATGTATGAGTAGAAATGAACAGAAAAAAGATGTACAGCCTTTCCAGTTAGGTTATTATAGAATGTATTGTTCATCAGTTATTTCTGGGTGTTAATTTTTGTACCTCTCCAGCACTGCTAAGTGTCTTCACCTCCTTACTAATGGTAGCCCACTGGAGAAGTCAGTCCTGGGGAAAAGGCTTTAATTTTTGGATGGCTAGAAGCCATGCTAGGGTTCATTAAACTTCCTGAGAAATTGTCGGGGGCAGTAAAGAACAAGACCAGACTTGGTTTGAATATGCTATGGCAGCATACAAAGCACCTGTTGTGTTGCAACAGAATGCGTGGTGTAGAATTAGAGCACTTGTAATAAAAGTCTGAAGAAAAGGTCCTTGTTACAAATAAATGAGTCTCTACACTTTCCTTCTCCCCCCAACTGGCTGAGATATTTCTATCCTGTCCTAATGTCTAACTCTAAGACCTTGACCTTGTAACAGATGCAGCTGAGTTAACACTGAGAATTACTAAATTATCTAACGAGAAATGATCTTGTTTCCAAACTCTGTCTCTGCCTGAACAAGCTTTTGAAAGGTGTGATGCAAGTACTAACTGCTGCGTCCTGAAATGCTGGTATGCAAGGCATGCTAAGTGGAAGCTCACAGAAGACAAAGGCTTGAATTTGACGTGCATAACAATATGAATTTAATACTTATTATGCAGTCTTGAGTAAATGTTTTTTTTATAACATTTTGGACTAGATCTAGGATTTCAGATGTACAAGCTATGTGGGAAGCTTTTCTTGGCATTTTTTCCCCTCTTGAGTTGTGAGGCAGTCAAGTAAGATCAGACTATGACTGTAGCCACAGGTGTTGATGAAGTTAAATAAACTGCAGGGTGAGGGCCATTGTGACCTCCTGGACAAGGTGTGTCACTAGAGAAATATCTTCAAGTATTTGATCGTAACCTGGCAAACTATTGGATACACCAGCTTTAGGAAGGGTTTTTGAATTCTCTAGTTGCCCTAGCTTTCCAGTTAGCAGGACAAGCCTTGTTCAACTGAGTTCATAGTGTTATAGTAAAATCCATTATAGGCATTACTGTATAGATAGTATTACTGTGATTTATGTGGGAATGAAACAGTTCTAGCTTCACATTATGAAATAGTAGACTTTGTGCCTACTGCTGAAATTTTAGGGCGAAAATATGAAAATTGCTTCTCTAATTATTCTCTAAATTATCGATGGGGTATGTCGCAGTGAGTTTTAAGTCGGGTTGCAACTAGATGATCTTTAAGATCCTTATCGAACTAAGCCATTCTATGATAAGGCAAGCTTTCATGTGTGCAGTGGTTGAACAGGCTGAGATGGCACAAGGGTAGTTAAATACAAATAGAGATAAACTGTATGAGATCTCTCTTGGTACAAGAACCAAGGGGCATACAATGATTCAGGTTCCAGATAAACCAAAGAAAACAGTTCTAAACACCAACGGGCATACAATGATTCAGGTTCCAGATAAACCAAAGAAAACAGTTCTAAACACCAACTGTCTATTGCATGAAGATCTCTTCATTAAAGCATGTTCTGGATGCAGAGTGACTGCAGGGGCAGGCTGGACTAAGCAAGCAAGCAACAACAAAAAACATGCTCTGGAAATCCGTGGAACTGGAAAAATTCAGAAGCTGCAGTAAATATTCAGGGGAACTAAATTCCACCACAACCAGCATTTTCTTCTGGTTACTGTTGGGGAAATTCTTCAGAATTAATACAAGTTAACTTAAAGAAAAATATACTATTTTTATAGACACTTTCATTTGAGCTGCTGGATGTCTTCTGAAGTTACAGGTGGAGAAGTTGGTAGCACGTGTTGCTGTGACTTTTAATCTTCTGATTGCAAAGGTGAATGTCAGCCATGCAGGCTCACCAGCAATATGACACTTGTAGAATTGTATGTGTTTTTGAAGCAAATTGTGGCTTTTGAGAATGACATATCAATAGGGATGTGACTATCAGACAACTTCTGTGTGATGTGACTATCTTGATGTGACTATCAGACAACTTCTTAAACTCTGCTTTATCATTTTTTGGACTAATTATTTTTACTTCGAAGACATTTTGTAATTTAAAAGAGAAGTGTATGATGCAAAACAGAAACTTGTAAGTGAATTTATCTAATGTTATCAAATGCATATGAAAAAATCTCATGTAGCTTCTATAAAGTGGTTATTAAATTGGTTCACTACCCCAAAACAACAACAGAAAGCTATTTAAAAAAAAAGAGTAAGTTAAATTCTTGAGAAATTCAAGGCACCCCTCTATAACTATGTGCAAGCATACTCTGTTATCTACTGAAGATGCATTTCCAAATATTACGTCACTTACAAAAATATTTTTTTTTCCTGAAAAATGTTAACGTAATGAGGAGCTTAAGAAATGCAGGATAAATTTACAGGAATGGTATAGACAATACAACAGATGTGCAGAAAGAGGATCATCAGCTGGAGGAGAGGCTTACTTTCTGGAATGGATTGCTGTTCTGACATAACTGCCTTAACAGTGAGACTGAATGCCCAGCTGTACTTACAGTAGAAGACCTGCATAGGGTCTGCAGTCCCAGATGGAGCAGCTGCAAGCTTTAGGAATGGTTGTTTATGCCAAAAAGAAGGCATTTCTTTCAGCTGACCTTGCTGATGTTTACTCTTTGTGTCTCCATCTATTACATCATCATATATTTAGCTGTTGTGAATTTGAATTGTGTGTATTCAAGTTGCTGCACACATTTCCCTCTCTGTTACTTCGGTTCTTGTAGGGAACAAATTGTTTTGTTATCTGTTCATTTCAGCCACTTCACCTGTGAGACCAAAAGCAGTTAGTGGAACATGACTTTAAACGACTGCTGCTGGCATAAATAAGCATAAGAGGCAGTTAGGGTCTTGCTGTACACACACAAAAAAAAAAAACATTCCAAAGAAACCAAATGACCTTGCAAGCCCTTGGTCTGTCTAAACTTACTGGCTCCAGTCCTGCTTTTAGTAGCTTGATCAGGCCTTGGTTGGGTCCAGCATTCATCGAACCTGAGACTGATTTGAGAATTGAGGCCCTTCTTAGGAAAGAGAGGGGAGAGAACCTAAGTTAGATCCACAGCTTTTTTTTTTTTGCTGAAAAAGATGGCAGGATTTCAGTATTTTGTGGGACTATGGGATGAAGGGAAATGCTATAGGCAGGAAGTGTGGTTTAGCAATGCATTAGGTCTGTGGAGTATAGTCCTAAATATAGTTAAGTTCCAGGTGGAAGCAGCAACTTATTTCCATCTTTTAATGACATCTAAATTATAATGTTTCATGTAGGCCTCGGGAAGAGAAGTAATGGAGCTGATTTGTAAGAGATCATTAGCATGGGTGAGTTTTCTGGAATAGCTAAAGAGTTCAAAGAGCTTTAAGACCACAATAATTTGGACCTTCAGAATTTGTAAAGTGCACATGAATTCCTATTTATTTGAGCTCAAATATCTGAGGGTTTGTTTCTATAAAAAAAAAAAAAAGCATTAAAATATTTTGCCAAAAAGGGTTTGTTTTTTTCCCCTCTTTGTTTTGACCATTGTCTGCTCAGTCTCAAGGGTATTGGTGACTGCCAGTGCTGTCAAATGCTCCCGTGTTAGTGGAATGACTTTTGGCTGCTCTGCGCTGGGCTCTTTTCTCTCTGATTCCCTAGTGACAGCAAGAACTTCCTCAGCAGAATCTGCTGAAGTTATATGCCTGTTTAAATGATGACCATACAGAAATTCAGTGAGAGGAGGTCCCTACTGCACACCATACTGCAGTGGACAGCCTACTGGTGAGATTTATTGCTGAAAAAATCCTTCTCTGTCAAATACCATTCAAGGGAACTCAATCTGAGAAAGAGTTGGACTGGTGAAGTGGAAGCAGGAAGCTCTATAGCACATTAATAATTCTTCTGAAGTCTTATTTTTTCACATTAAAGAAAAAGCTCTGGCTACTTAAGGATGCTACGCTTATCCTGACCTTCTCCCAGTGCATACAAGCCATTAGGCCAAATGCCATGTTTCATTAGCCATGGACAGCAGATTCTCTGTGAGCTGCCATTTAAAAGAGAAAAATAATAACAGACCGTAGTGTGCAATAGTAATTAAAAGCAACGTGAAATAATATCTGTAAACTCAGCACCCAAATTTGTAACTTAGTGCAGGGATATAAGTATGAAATATTTTAATTTGATTTCTTGTTGCTGGAGAAAACATTTATGAGCAAGAGTGGAAATTGCCTAAATTGCTCCAGCTGAAGGCAGGCCTCGACAGTTGGTTATGCTAGTGCCATCTGAGCTGGAAGGTTCAGGAGTTGTCTGCCTCTTAGGACCCAGGGGAGGAGAGCTAAGAGTTTAAAATAAGTAAATATAAGTATCTGACAGGAACAAATAGTCTTTGTTTCCCCATTGCATTCTGTTTGTGCTATTACCAAACTTGTTCATTATTTTTCTTTCATGACAAGGACGGTGTTTCACCTTGTGTTGTGTATGTGCAATTCTGATCATTGGTTGAACATGATATTTAGTGCAAGATATGTTAGATGTTTCTCTTCCTTTTTCTTGCTTTCAAAATATTTAGGCTATACTTACGTGTAGGTGTTGTACTGACTGCTCTGTTCAGTTTGAACTTTTTTTGGGCAGCCTTATGTGTTCAGAAAAGCTATTTCATTGTTATTCTCTCAGGAAAAAAAGCACTTTCCTTTTAAATTGAGCTACAAGAAGGTAAAACTGCATGTCTCTGAACAGCTCTCTAATGACTCCCCAGTGTAAGCAGGCAAGAGTTATTTAGAAGTAGACCAGGTAGCAAAGCAGTGGAGCTGTATTTGACTCTTCCTTTTCTCATGGAATTCTTGTTGAATGCAAGCGGGAAAAATATTGTCTCACAAAAATGTGAAACAGAGCTTTTTTTTTTTTTTTTTTTTTTCTTGTTGAAGTATCAAGAAAATTCTGCTTTAGATCAGATGAGGAGAAAAGTAAATCCAGTTCCCATCCAAGTTAGAGCTCAGTTATTTAATGGCTACAGGGGATGTAGATTGTGTAATGGCCAGGGTTTGTTGAGGGATTGGGGGCCTGCCTGGACAAGCATTCCCTGGGTTACAATTTTAAGGAAGTAAACTTGGACTCTGACTCAACAAGTCAGTGCAAGAGTTTCTTACGCTTCCATGTATGTTCCTGTAGAGAGTGTGCTATTAGTGATGTCAGGCCTTGTATTTTGCTTCCCTTGAGTATAAGCAACAGCATCATGTCTTTTTAGAGGCTGTCTGCCTTACATGCTGTGCCTGCTTTAATTTGTCTAATGCCATTGCTTCATTGCTTTAATTTTATAGGTATAATTGCTTAACAGAAACTTGCTTGTGAAATGCCTCTTATTATCCTTCAGAATAAATGCTGTTAAGAGGAACTAATGAAGAACTGAATTGGCCATCTACAAAATCAATTTTTATTTCAGAAGTTAAAAGGATTGGAATATTAGTTCCCCTGAGAATCTTATTCTCTTTGCTCTTACAAACTTTCCTTTCCCAAAGAGTCAGCTTTTACTATATTTATGTTAGAAAATGTGAGTGAGCTCTTAGAGTTCCATTCCAGAGTTCTCTGCACTTGCTACTGTCATTTTGTGTTTCTGTCCAAGTTACTTCTTCCCATAGCAAGTTTGTCGGGTCATTGGTTTGTGTACTTGTCCCACTGCTGCAGCAGATAGCCTAGATCTTGTAGAATTCTTAACCAAGGTATATGTTGTGGGTTTTTTTTTTTCCCCAGATCCCTCTTCCTACTTCCCTTTATGTAAGGCAGATTCCTGTCAGATTCATATTTCTGTCTAGCAAGGTCTGGTCTAAAGAGTTACGTGGATGTTTGGTGGTTCTGATTTGTATAGTTGATGCCTGTTAGTTTTAAGACACATCTTCATTCTCATGCTTTTTCAAGATCTTAATTTCTTTCCCCTCACCATTACGAAGATGTATTGTATGTCCACTTATATTTACCAAAATATTTTTAATATTCAAAATTTTTCTGTCATTTGACTCAACAGTGCACACTTTTTCAAGTATTTCTTATACTTACATAAAAGAAATATTAAATGCTACTTGTGGTGCAGAATTTTTTTTAAATATGTTGGGAAGGATACAGAAAGTATTTGCACAGCCCTGGTGGGCAGCCAGAAAGGCTACCTATGACAAAATATACCGCATAACCTTTGGAAAAATCAAGGAAACAGTGTGAAATATTAGGTTTTTATTCAATTCTCATCTGCAGACCAATTGACTCTTGACAGTTGGAGTTCTTTAAAGTACAGAGCACAAACCTATCATCTCAGCTTCTGAGCGAGTAGGTGGAAGGTATTGGGGCCAGCTAAAGGGCACAGGTCTTTGATGCAAAGGGAAGCAAAGCAACAGCATCAACCTACTTGCAGAAGAGAGGCTTAGAGATGCTGGTGTTGATATTCTGCTCAGCTAAGGTTAACTAACTGCCCAAGATTTCTATAGTGGTTTAGGATGAAGCTGCAGCAATGTTTAGTTCTAGTCAGGGAGCTCAGGGAGGTTCAAATAGTTAAAAGATTAACTTAATCACTCTCAGCTCCTGCTGAATTAATGATTATTCTACCTATCAGTGAGGAGGCCAATATCCTCCAATATCAGTTTGGAGAACATTCTACAGTTTTAGGAAATGTTTAGCAGTAGTACGTCATGTTCAGTGTCTTCCTGTCTGTGCAGAGTGTTTGTGTGGGCAGTGCTTTTGCTGTGTCTGGCTTTTCCCATAAGTATTTGCATGGCTGCTTGCTTCATTGCTGCTTGGTAACTTCCAAGCATAGGCAGCTTCTTGCTAATGAAGTGAATGTGCATAACAACAATGACAAAGGGAACATTAATTTCCAGGGTAAACCCAGTGAGAAATGTATATCGGTCAGAACATCTGCCCTCGTGAACTTCTTCACCTGTGCTTTTGCATGTGTTTGTTTAGAAATGCTTTACCTGGTACTTCACACTGATGAAGGGCTAGCAAGTGGTTCTTTCTTTACTGCCTTGGCTTTCACAGGGGTGAGTTGACCAGGTTCTTGCTGTGCAATTCAGCCCTAGTAGATGCTATTTAAAAATGAAGGTTTCCAGTCTTCCAAACATGGGAACCATACTTGAAAAAAAGAGTACAGCCTGTATGTACAGGATGCTGTGATGAACTTCTGTGTCTGGAAGACAAGAAACTTGCTTTCCTGCTCTTCTGTCATTTTCTCCTTCTGCCTTATGATATTAGGATCTTTTCTGGCAGTAACTTTCCCCTGTACTTTAGGAACACGCTTGGCATGTGCCTCTCATTTCTTACTCTGAGTCCTTGCATTATCTTCTCTTGGGCTCTTGGTGTGCACTCATTCAGCCAGCAGGCTCTGTTAGACTGCACTACTGCTGTCTCCTGCTGTGTGGGAATTAGATTTGCTTCTCAACTGGTAATTGTGGTCATCTGAGGGTGGTAGTTGGTAGCTGCTGCAATGAACTTCCCTGATAGTAGCTGTCCTCTGAGCTGCAGAGCTGGTACAAAAATAGTCTATCTGTCTCCTAGTAACCTGAAATCAAGGCATGGGCATGATGACAGGTGCATCTGCCTTATCCTTCACTCAGTGAGTTAATTTTCACTAGACTGGAAAGCTATTGACCTTTTTACTACAGATGTTCTTCTGCCTTTCTTTATATTTGCCATAGCACCCTGGGAACCTGAGGAACAATCAGGCTGGAGACCAAGCCACCGTGTTGTTTGATGCTGGAGGGAGCTTCTCATGGAATATCTGTTTGCATCAGTTAAACTCCAGTGAAAATAGTGGAAACTATTGAAAAAGATTTGGGTGATGGCAATGTGTTTTTGTGATGTTTTTCTGCTAGCCAAGAATATCTTGGATCAGGTTCTGTAGGCTATCTTCAGTCCCTGACAAAATTCGATTTCGCGGAAGTTTCAAGCCTTTACAAGTGATTGCAGAATAAGAATAATAGCAGGAAGGCATAATATGAATGGACTGTGTTAAACTTTTTGGTTTTGTAGGGAAACAGCGAACAGAACTGTACCTCTGGCTTGGTTTTTGCTAGTAGTTTTGTCCTTGGTCTTGTCAGTCCTGCCTGTTTTGGATGGATGAAAGGATTTCTGTAGGTTTTTTTTTAATGCAAACATTTATGTTGAAACGTTTTTCTTTTTCCACTTTGTGTTTTTTTCCATGAAAATGGTGGAGGTTATGATAAATGCCTGGCCTCAAGTACCCCTCTTTTAGATTTCCTCCTGCTTACTGCTAGCTCCTAGCTGAACCTTTCACATCAGATCACATTCTGTCAGACTTTTCAGCTTTTGTGTTCTCTGCCATGTCTTTTAGTGCAGGTGGAACATTTGAATCATCGTAATCACATGCATCGCTGTTCCTTTTTTTCCTTGTAGTTCCATGAATTTACATTCTTCCTACCTCTACTACCTGTAGGAAATTTCCAGATGGCCTTCAATATTGGGAGTGGAGCAGAAAGAAAAAGAAGTAATTTAAAGAGTCAGGTTAAGTAAAGATGATGAGTTATTTGAATTCCAAAGATGATTTTTTGAAGTGGGAATGTCTGAATTGAAGAAGAGACATTTTTGCTACTTGCATAAGATTTGCTTTGAGAATTTTATGCTAATTCTCCTACCTAATAACAGGGGAGGAAGAAGGTGAATATAAATTAGAGTGATGACGGTGTAAATTTAGCTGCATCAGGAAGAACTTGTGGAATTTATTTGAAAAAAGTATAAAAATGGCTTTTGATCTTCAGTGAAGCTCAGAAAGAGGAATGTAAAGTAAATGTATACAGGGAAATATTCTGTAGGAGGTTTCTGAAAGAATTACATTCAGACTTTCTTTGAAACTTTACACAAATTGTTTTTGTATTTTGATATACTTTTTCATGTATTTGACTCAACACCTATCACATCATGATTGTGGCTTCTGTTCAGATCTGTTTAAAAACACATTTTTTGAGAAAGGTCTTGGAAACTTAGCATCCTGGAATTATATTTGAAGGTTTATTTCTCAAGACTCATGATAACATAATTACATTAACTATAGGCTATTACAGCCTTGTAATTTCTGGAACCTGCTGAAGAAATTGTTTGGATTTCCTGGCACTAGGAGCAGGTACAGCGTTCCAGAGATTGGCAGACTGCCCCTATATGCCCTTCTCTCCATCCTTAGAAATGTTGAAACAGCCAGTTGTCACTGCTATAGGCAGGATCTTGTGCTAGATGGAAATGAGTCTGACCTAGTCTGTCATTTGTTGTCACTTCAACAGTTTTTGATTCTTCTGCTGATATAATGTTCCCATGCTGTGTTGTATATACACATGTGCTGGATTGTGCTTGGAAATGTATGAGATAATGTCTGTGAACTTTTAATTCCCTTATATATTAAAAAACAAAAGAAAAACAAACAAAATTCTTTCTTTATTTAGGCCCTTCTTATAACCACTCAAGGCTGTGCACCTGAAGATCCTACTGACATCTGAGGCTATAAGACTCCTTATGTTTAGCTTATTAAATATGGATTTTTAAGCCTTTACCTCTTCAGGTAGGAGAAAGCTGCCAAGGATAAATTTTCTTTTTTATGATGATGCATTCATCTTATGAATTTTCCTGGCGAACATATGTAATGTTTTCCAGAGGGGAGATGGTATTTTGTATCGTGGTAATGCACTTACTTTAAAGCATCCATGTCTCAAGGAAGATTCTTCAAACACAGGGCTATGTTAATAACAACAACAACAAAAAGCAATAAAATTATTTTCTATCTTCCTTGCTGAACAGCTGGATGTCATGGTTTTATGATTTTTGGTTATCAGTATTCCACATCATAACATCATGTAATACACTAGGGGTTTGACTGTTGATGCTCAAGTTCTGGGTGCCTGTCTGGAGAAATTCCTCCATTCCCCAGAGGGCTTTGAGGTCAGCGAGGAGATGTAACTTCTGGCAAGATCACCTGATGTTCTCTTCTTTGCCTGTGCTTCTCTGCCTGCTTTTCTTCATCAGCTCAACTGGACTGCACTTCTCACCTCAGTGTTGTGGTGAGGCCTATCCACCTTTTGGACACACTCTCTCTCATTATATTTTGCTGGTACTATATTCAGTAAATTAGTTTGTTTCATCTCAGATCATTGCTGCTGTTTTCAGTTTTGGGGTCCTCTGTTTCCCTTTTCTGGAGGCTTGGATCCCTCCACCCTGCTAGTCACGGAACCGGGCTGAACCAGCCCATAAACTGTTGACACTAGGAAAAAAAAAAAACTGTTGAAACTAATTTTGTTTTCTTCTGGTTGTGCTTTAATGCAGCTGTTTGCAACCTAAAGTTATGAAACTGCCATCATTCATTATAATATTTGTTACTGAAGAAACTTACAGTTGCATTATGGCTTTCTAAGGTCTTGATAGTGTTGCTACTGAGTTTCTTTGAATAACTAGTAGAATTTGACATGCTTAGGAAACATGCCAGAGGGTAAAGCAAACATCACTTCCATTCTTTCATGTGGCAACTGAAGTGGCAGAAGAGCTCTGTGAAGAATTCCACCCCATCCCTTGGCCTGTGTCCAACCTCCACTTCACAGCAGAAATGAAAACCAGTGAAAGGAGCTACAAGTTACTGTGCTATTTTTCTCTCCCTTTCTCTCTCTCTTTTTCTTTTTCTTTTAAATAAAGAAAAATACATTGAAAGAGAGGGATCTGGGTTTAACTGAAGAAGAAAGCATGCACAGGGTGCACACAGCCTTTGCTAATATTCAATAGGCATTGGGGAAATCTAGCAAGACCTAGGTAACTTTGCAAGCTCTGGGCATCCAGATTTATCATAGAGTGCTGACCAAATGCTGTGATGAGTGAGATCCTTGGGGTTTTTGGCTTTAGAGTATGGAGTGTAATCTTCCTCGTAACTGCAAAATTTCTTTCAAGCTTCTCTTAATGGTACAGGATCTGAATTTTATGCTGTAGTGTTCAATTTTTAAACTTTCATTAATAATGAAGACTGAGAGTATACTGAATTGTAAATGAGCCACCTTTGGAAATTCAGTGAGATGAGATGAACAAGTTTTCCTTTTCCTTCTTTTCTGTCATTGTGCAGTGCAACCCAGGCATTGTACTGGTAGATGAGGGTCATGCATCCAGCTACATTAGTTTGCTGTTCAGCCTTACAACTGTATCTGCAGTGTTTAATGGTATTTTAATGCGTTATTTCATATGTTATGACTTACATTGTTCCAAATAATGTAGCTATACTTTTTGGAGAAACAAACATTTTGGTGAGAGGGCATGAATTCTTATGCAGGCACAGGAGAATATAAGGGGAACAAAAAGTACAACCTTTCAACTTTTTAAAACGTAAGACTATTTGATTATATTTGCTTGTGGATGTTTTAACTGTAGGCAGGCTACTTTAATCTGCTTCAGAAAAGATGCCCATAAAATGACTACATCGCTTATCATACCACAGGATTCAGAATTTTAGTTGGGCTTTAGCCCTTTAAACACATATAGTGATTGAAGTTTTTGGTCTATGTTACAACTAATACATACTCAGGTTTTAATTTGTAGATTTTTTTTAATAGAAAAGTTGTTCTCAATAAATTCTGTTCTATTTCTGTACTTTTGAAAGCTGTAGAACCTCTAGGTTAAGCTGTTCTCATTAGACTGTATTGGCCACAAGAAAACAACACTCATGTTAGTATGTCACATTTCGGGGAAAAAATGAAGGACCTGAACAGCTTTTCTTTTCTTTTAAATCATGTAGATTGCAGTAAGGTTATTTTCTGTCCTAGCAGTTATTGGATGGAGTGACCTTTACCAGCTTATGATATTGATGTAGTGGAAGGGACATTTTTCCACTTGACCTTTATAGAATGTGTCAGCTTGTCCTGTAGCACAAAATGAGTTACAATTGGCAGATTTGATAGAACACTGACTTGACAGGAGCTTATTGTTTGGAAGCAGATGTGTTGAAATGTGAACCCTCTAGTAAATAACATGAGAAAAGCCATTCACATGTTCTCCATCACTGGAGAATGCCATGCTTAGAAATGACCACTGCTAAATTGCAATCCAAACACTGATTAACTGAGATTCTAGCAGAACAACCATCAGAGTGATATTTCAGAGTCAAATGTGTTCTATTAACTCCTGTCATCAGTCAATGATATTTTTCTATATTTAACCTTGTATCTTGTCTTAACACATTAGTCCAAAAAAGAAAGACGAGTAAAATTCAGAGTAATGGTTTTCAATATACAAAAATATATAATTACTCAATGTATAGGAAAAAAATATATAATATAATTACATTAGTATATTTATATATAATATAATATTGTATATAATAATATAATACATAATATATATAATACATATAATATATATAGTATATAATTATATACATTCGGATTCAGTTATAGCCACCCTCTCATTCGCAGGTTCAGAAAAGCAGATGCTGCAGAAAGGCAAGGAGTTTGCCATTTTAATATGAATTCACATACAAAAGATGATGCATGTATCTGGCTTATACATAAGGAATATTTTTATATTAAAGAAATATTTTATATTGAAGAAATATTATATTGAATAAGTATTTTTTTCAGATATGTTGTAGAAAGAGAGAAACAGTGTAGAAAAAAACAGAGCTATAAGCACATCTTAGGGTCAGAGTGGATGTAGTAAAGACAACTGTGAAGGCAGCCATGATAACCCTGGCCCACTGTTCCAGCTGAGAGAGTACAGTACACAGCTATTCAGACCTGGTGAAATAAAATAGTAGGAAGATTATGTTTTTTGAGGAGAAATCTAAAAACAAAAACCAGAAATCAGTTATTGCAGGTGTTGTCTTGTAGTTCTGGTCTCTCTTTCTGGCCTGTTTGAAGGTTTTGATGTTTCCTGTAAGTAGAAATGATTCCATTTAGAAAATAGGGAAGAAAAGGTTGTAATGGAACACAGGATCTATCTGGAATTCTTCAAGTGATATATTACCATGACTTTTGAAAACTACTGAGCAGCAGGATTGATAAAAGAGCAGCAAATACCATCTGTCTGATTTACATGTTTTACCACAGTTCTTAAGCCATCCAGTTGAGGTAAGGAAAAAAGGATCTGAATGGGTATGGAAGGAGAAAGCTATCTTCTATTGCATTTGCAGGAGGAATATGAAGAAGAAAAATAAAGTCTATAGAGGCTGATGTTTAGACATATCCATTCAGTCCTTACTATTTCAAAGATGTGGTTCTCAAACAATACCAGTGGCAGAAGGTGCTGCTGGACAGAATCAAAGTGGAATGTCAGATGACAGTGCTTATTTTGCTATGGTAGAACAAATTCAGCACTTGTATAAAACTATTGAGATATTATGGATGTGTAGGTATGGTGTGAAATTCATATCAAAATTCACTACTGTAGCTGTAATTTAATTGCAATATTAATTTAATTAGTTGTAATATTAAGCAGTAATATTTATTTGTAACTCATTGTGAAAGTAGATATTAAGTGTTGTGAACCTGTGTGTTAATAAACTTATTTCTTGCAGTGCTTCCATTTGTAGTTACTATGTGCTACAGGAAAGAATGGGCTTCAATACATTTATTTTACATTCATGCAGGGGATATGTGGAGAGTTCGGTTTCAGAGCTGAAGCAGAGCCCACATCCTCCATGTTGCAGTTCTGGGCCCTACAAAATTACACTTGTAAGGTGCTCCTTCTTTTGTACGTGAATTCATATTAAAATGGCAAATTCCTTGCCTTTTCTGCAGCATCTGCTTTTCTGAACCTGTGTATGAGAGGGTGGCTTTAATGGAAGCTCTGCCTGAGCTCTGTTGCTGGCAGGTGCTCCTGCCCTTGCCTCTAGCCAAATCCCATCCAGCTTTGCTCCTCTTTCTCCTTTCCTCCTGGCTCTGGTTCTCACCTGGCTCTCAGTCAAGGCACATACTGGTCTGGCAGCACACATTTCCAGCCAGGGAGGCTCTAATGAGCAGGTGGAGAGGCTACTGGAGGCAGTGAAACACTGTGGGCTTGAGTACAGGCTGCAAGAAGGCAGTCAGTTTGTGTTCACACAATGTTAAAATCTGGCAGCGCTAAGTAGGGTGATTGGTGTGGTTGCCCTGGAGCTGTTCTCCACTTGGATGGGACCTGTGTAGGGTGCAGCTGGGTGCCTGGCTACACTCTGGGGCCAGGGGGATGTTCTTTCATTCTTGACTGTGTTGCTGAATGGGGACCCAAGCACAGTTTCAGGACTGTGGGACTTGCATAAGAGCTAGGATGGAAAGAAGATCATAATTGTGGAAAGAGTAAGATGTGTGTAAAAAGGAGAGAGATGGGCTGACAGGAATATATATATATTTTTTCTGCTTGTTGATTTGAAGAAAAGATTCTATACTCCCTTCTTTTAAAATAGGAAAGAGAAGCTGAATTTTTACCTGCTTTTGAAGTGAGAAAATTAAGTGACGATTCTGGGAAGTAAGGCTGTCTTCTATAGGGAACAGAGTCCAGTAAAAGAGCAAGAAAAGCACAAACTTATGAGAAAAGGTCAAGTTATGAAAGGGATAATGCAAGGTTTCTTTTGCAAGAAGCACTTTATTTTGTGTAATAATAGTAATCTTTTTATCTGAAGATCTCATGCAAGTGTTAATTAAGCCTAATGATGTCCCTTCAGAGCACTTGTTACAATCTACATTTTTATAGAGAGGGGACCTAGAAGCTGAAAGAAATGGTGTTGTTTGAGATGATGTAGCTGTTCTGTGGCAACCATACTCCTAAGAGAATACATGACTTCATGCTGCCTAACAGCCATGGGCAGAACCCCTTCCATGAAACCATGCTGTATATCCCTACTGCTTATCATTTTTCTTGGAAGACGTAAATACATGCAGATGTATGAAAAAGCCTCTGGACAAAGTGTTTCTAGATGATGTTTCTTGATCACACTTATAAGCCTGTAGCTGTTCTTTGATTTTGTCTAAAGGTATGCTTAGGATTTACAGGATTCCGTAACGTTTTCATTAGCATTCAGTGTTTTCAGAGCCTTATGGGAAGCAGCAATACAGAAAATGTATCTGTGTTAGTGAGATTTTGTATGTTAATTTTTTCCTTTTTTCAGTTCATCCTTTCTGGTGCAGAGCAGACTGAGGAATTCCTTTGTGAGGTTCCTACGTGGAAATCAAACTCTTAATAGTTTTCATCCAAGCATACTTTTTAAACTGCTGCTATTCAGCCCAAAATTCTGCCAAAAATGTAATGAATGGCTGAGGATGGGAAACAGAAAATTTTGCACCCTATTGTTCAACTGGACAACACTCTCAGACATAGGGTTTGAATTTTAGGTGGTGCTATGTGAAGCTGGGAGTTGGAATTGGTGGTCCTGATAGGTCCCTTCCAACTTGGGATATTCTGATTTATTAATGACTGTTGTGGTAGAAGTGCCAAAGTTTTGTTCCTCAGGTGCAGAACACAAAGCCACTGTTTTAAGGGAAGTGTGTTATATCTGTTCATCTTCATAACAGAGGCTTACAGGCTGTGTAAGGGGAAATAGCTCAGCAAATACAAGTAATTTCTGGAATAAGAACCTGCTGAGCAGGAGTTTTTGTTTTAAGGTGGATCTCAGAGAATAGCAGTCCTTGAAAGTGTATTGCTTCCAGTATGGAGTGTTATCCCTAGAGGGCCCTTTGCTGGTGGGCAGCTTGTCCACAGCAGTTGTGAAAACATAATCACTCAGCAACGTATTGGATAAGAATCATTTTTAGGAGGCTTGGCTGAAGGCTGCTTGAGGCTGTTTGTCTTCCTTTGGGATTCTATTTTATCTCAAGGAAGATCTCACTTTGCTTCAGTGTGACAGTTCATGGCAAGGAGACACTGAGAGGGCTGTAGCATGTGCACGGGGAATAGAGTGAATATTTCAGAACAGCATGATTGCACTGCGAGTCATTGCCTTCTGCCATATGATGCAGCTAGGAAGCTGCTGATGTGCAGTACAGTGTGATAACAGGAAGTTTCCTCTAAGGTTTTTGCAATGAGATGTGCTTTTGTTACAGATCAGCTTGAGAACCTGTTTCAGTGGAGGGGCTTACTTTTCACACTGCTCTGAAACCCTCAAATCTACTGTAATTTTCTTTTTAAACAAAATTTCATGCCTTTATGGGTGTGTTGTAAAGTATTTAATGGTTTAAAAATTGGGGTTGCTTGGACAAAGTATACTTGAGGGAGTTTCCAGGAAAAAAATGGGACTACAACTTTTACGTTTGACATTGTTATTTCTTTCTCCTTCTACAGTTGTTTGATCAAATTACAGTTGTCATTGCCCAAAATGGTTTAAATTATTTCTGTTCACCCGATGCATGCATTAGTACCAAAGCAATCTTAGGAAAGTGATGTTGAATCACAGTAGTTAGGAAGCAACCAAGATCTCGGTATTAGCAAGCCAAATAAGCTGCACGTATGTCATATCACTAAATTGCTTTATTTTCTCTGTTTTGCTCTATGTTCCACTGAAGGTTAACATCATCCTAACCTTCAATTGAAGTCAGAGTGCAGTGAGGGGTAAAGGGGGAGTTTTCAGGAAGATGTCTGTAAATCTGGCAGCAAATTTCTACATACAACAGAAATTAAGGAGGAACCCAGATCACTGCTGAGGAAGAAAGGAGACTAAAGAAACAGATGCTGGCTGAGATGGAGGATATGGCAAGGGAGGACAGAGCAAGAGAGAAGGGAGAAACTGAGATAAGAGTGTTCCAGAAAAGAGGAAACTGGGTTTAAAAGTTCTATACTGCTATCTTTTGTAGAATATGGCTCTTTCTGGATGATGCAGAACAATGTGAGTGCTGGGTGCTAAGACAGGGATGGAGGGTAGAAATTGGAAATGGGACTAGACAACTACCCTGGCATCTTTAATAGTTCTTAAACAGCTTTTGATTTGGAGTCTACTGATGTAGAACATTTGGAAAGTGTGTCAGTTTAATACAAGATGAAGTTTTAATCTTTAGAGATTGAGGACAAAGAAGGCACATTGAAACAGGAGGTTATATATATTTGTAATTATATAGACTCTTAGAATTGAGACTTGGAATACTGACCACTATTGTGGAGAACTCATGAAGGAGAAATTAGGAAGTGAGGGAAGAAGAAAAAGAAAAAAGCAAAATTATGGCATTCAGGTACTCGTTCACAATGAACAGTTGCATTTTTGGTCAGCTCAATTTCTACAAACATTTCTTTGCTCACTCTCCCACTCTTCGTTTGTAGACCAAAGCTTCAAGTTTACTTGAAATTTCCCACTGCATTTCTCAGAGCAATCACTTTGAGGTTGTGTGTGCATGTTTATATTTTCATTGCAGTCAGCTGTATGTGATTTCCTTTCTACAAGAAAGAACACTTGATAGCTTTTCATCAATGTGCCCTACTGCAGAAGGAAAATAGTCTAATTGCATTCTGATTTTGGTGCTGCTGATCCATAGCTGGTAACTTCAGCAGAACTGCAAGCCGGTTTCTATAGATATCACAATTTGCACAATGTAATGTACACCACATTTCAAAATCTGCGCTATTTTCTTTCAGACTACAATGTGAAGTAACACTACATCATCTTGCTGGTATTTCTTAGCCTAGAATTTGTGTTGTTTTGTTGCGCACTTTTAGTGTTGCTTTTAAAAATATGAAGATTAACCTTTGCAGAAAATTTATTTTATTATCTACATGCTATTCTTATACTTCTAGCATATGCACACACAAATCTTTCAGATGGTGTATTAGGATGGTATTCTTAATATGCTCAGGTAAGCTGATAACAAAGGAGCCTTTTCTTTGTCTGACAACTGGAACAAAGAACTTTAGATCCACTATAAGTGCTTGAATAGAGCCTGATGCAAAAAAAAAAAAGCCAACATAATCTACCTATAGTTGTATAAAAGCCAATGTGAAATTCATCAGACATTATTTCTTGCAGACTGTTTAGAATTTACTTTGTAGAAATGACCAGTATCACACAATATAATGCAATTTGCTGTAGAGTATTGCCTTGTTTCTCTGTTAATTGACTTGCCTATCCTCTAATTGACCAATGGCATTTATTCAGAGGCAGTTAAGGAAGGCAGACATTGGCTTAGAGATTGAGGAGTGAGGAAAGGGACAGAATGGACTGGAGTTGAATCCTTCTCTGTTCAAATTAAAATATTGCTGACAGTCACTTGTGTATGTAGGCAGTACTGATGGGAAACCTTTACCCACGTTCCTCTTCTTCCATCTCCAATAACAGAAGGAGCTGTACTGTAACCAAGGAGCTTTTCATTTCTGCCAGCTTCTTGATTCTGTGGGCTCTTCATAAGAACATTTAATGCAGAGCAGAGACTTATCCCATTGTACTGCATAGTCTTGCCTCATTTTTTGAATTCAGGTTTAGCCTGGAATCAGCTGTACATATTTCTCCTTATTTCTGTACAATTTCATATATAGTGACAGTACTGTCAGTACTGCCTAGAAAATAATGTTGATATCAAATAAAGTGCATCAGCAATCAGCTTGCTTTTCCCTTTAATGTATCTTTAACTGCTCTTGGATATTATTTTTACTGTAAAGTCACATTGGAAATGCAGAGTTCTTGATGGTTCCACTGGAAATTTAATGCTTACAAAAGAATATGAAAAGCAAGCACTGTTTATTTTGAGCTATGAATTCAATTAAAACAAAAATGATGTCTCCAGAAAGTGCCTGCGCATTGAAAAACTTATTGTGTTTGAGCGAACTTAACAATTGCAGCAAATCCAAAGATAATGACTATATAGGCTAGACACTGTGTAGAACTGTACCATTATTTTAGTGCAATTAAAAGGATGAGTAAAAGGTTGTCATACAGAGGAAATTGTCCATTATTTCAGTAACTGTTACTCATGTCAGACACTTTAAAAATTGTAATTACTCCAACATTTAGAAAATTATGGAAATGTCTACTTTATGCTGCAATGCAATATACTTATTAAACTCTTGCTATTAAAAATGTTGCTATTAAAAGCACTATTGAAATGTAATGTTTTTTTGAAAGTATCATATTAAGGGCAGTGGAGATTAAGCTACAGTTATTGTAAAAGTACTGTGCACCATTTTCATCCATAGTTTGTGACTTTGTCTTCATTTGTCTTTCAGCTATCCTTTGTTTTGTTGATTCTAACTTTACTGGTGTAGGACTCTTCCTGTTGTCTGAGCCTTGTACACTTGGCATACATTGGTGTCTTCTCTGTGAGACAGCAGTGGCAGATAATAACTATTTTGCTTGCAGGTTGGTTATGCTACAGAGGTTTGTGATGTGACTTTATCCAGATAGTCCTGACAGTCTAGAAAGTACAGCTGTAAGGATAATTTAGCCTACATCACACTGAGGTGATAATGAGAAAGTATAACATTAGAAAGCAATATTTTTCTAATGCTGGCCAAGATACTTAAGAGGTTAATCACACAAATCAGTATTCTGATATTTCCAGCTGTCTGCTCTCCCCTGTTCTTTGCCAGAGGCAAAGTTTTTCAGTTTTTGTGGCTTTTTGCTCTTCAGGTTAAGTTGATACTAATTCAAAATCCACTCAGTCTAATGGCCTGTACTCATAAATCATTGTTCGATTTAGCTCATGTTACTAAGAAATATAAAACATTACAGATTTGCTAGGAGTTTGCCAGTGGTGTTTCTCCTCTAGAAAGGGAAGCTGAGTGGTGCGGTTGACATGGTGGAAGGAAGGGATGCCATTCAGAGGGACCTTGAGAGGCTAGAAAGGTGGGCCCGGGTGAACATGATGGGGTTCAACACGGCAAAGTGCAGAGTTTTGCACTTGGGTCACAGGAATCCCAGGCATCCATACAGACTGGAAGGAGTGGTCCTTGAGAGCAGCCCTGTGAAGAAGGACCTGGGGGTCTTGATTGATGAAAAAATTTAACATGAGCCAGCAGTGTGCCCTTGTAGCTCAGAAGGCAAATGGTATCCTGGGCTCCATCAAAAGAGGGGTGGCTATCAGGGACAAGGAAGTGATTGTTCCCCTCTACTCTGCTCTTATGAGGCTCCATCTAGAAAACTGTCCAAGTGTGGAGCCCCCAGTACAAAAAAGACAGAGAGCTGTTGGAGAGGGTCCAGAGGAGGGCCATGAAGATGATCAGGGGACTGGAGCACCTCCCCTATGAAGACAGGCTGAGGGAGCTGGGCTTGTTCAGCCTGGAGAAAAGACGGCTGTGAGGTGACCTCATTGCAGCCTTTCAGTACCTAAAGGCAGCATACAGAGGGGTGGGGAATCAACTCTTTGAAAGGGTAGATAAGGGCAGGACAAGGGGAAGTAGTTTCAAGTTGAGGGAGGGAAGACTTACGTTGGATGTCAGGGGAAGTTCTTTACAGAGAGAGTGCTGAGGTGCTGGAACAGGCTGCCCAGAGAGGTTGTGGATGCCCTGTCCCTGGAGGTGCTCAAGGCCAGACTGGATGGGGCCCTGGGCAGCCTGGTCTAGCATTAAATGTGGAGGCTGGTGACCCTGCCTGTGGCAGGGGGGTTGGAGCTTCATGATCCTTGAGGTCCCTTGCAACCCTGGCCATTCTGTGATTCTGTGAAAGGTGTATGGTATCTGCTGAGTCATGGCCTGAACCACTGATTGAGCACCTGGGGAGAGGACCTGGTCAGCTGTGGGAGCACAGGTGCAGGTAATTCAGCTGTGTGACTGGAAGGGGGTGGAGCCTGGCTGCATCTCTCTTACACCTCATTTAAGAGCTGACTGTCCTCTGGGGAAAGATCTCTTTCTGGAGATCCCTCCCTTGTGGAATTTTTCCCTGTAAGCCTAGATCCTTGCAGGCAGGTGAGCAGTCCTTTTTCCTTCCCTTATAACACATTTCTATTGTGTTAATCCCTCTGTTATTACACCTCTTGTATCATCTTTCTGATTGTTACAATTAGAAATGGGGTCACTGCTCAAAACTTATGCTGAAAGTCTACACTAGATTTTCGCTGGTGACCACTTGGCAAAAAGTTTTCTTATACAGCATAGAATTTTCTACGTGAAGCTTTATATGTATTTATTTCAGTTTAAAAAGTTTTGCTTAAAGCATTGTTTTATGACTGTGTTGCTTTGAACATCGCATCCATGACTTGATTCATTTTTGTGAAAGATCCTTCTTGAGCATTCTGAGGAGAGGTCCCAGCAGGCCTGACTTCATGTTCTCCAGTGACTGAGAGAAAAAACACGAGGGTTGATGTTAGTTGAACAGCAGATAAAGTGCAAAGAATCAATGGAAAACTATAGGGTGTGATGGGAGAGTGCAAAGATCTGGACAGATTTGAAGCCACCAGCAGGGAAACAAAGGAAGACAGAAACACAGACAAAGCAAGATTTTTCATGCTTGACTATCAGGCCGCTAGCTTTCTGAAGGTGGCAAAGGAAATTCCACAGCCTACACATGGGGAATAATCCCTCCTCTGAAAGACCTAGCCACCGAAAATACAGGAGGTAAAGCTGCTTGCAGATAGGTCCTCCACTTTGTCTTCTCTTGATATTGACCAGAGTCATTGGCCTCATGATGGAGAAATATCCTTGTGAGTCATCCTTTGTCTTTCGTTTCCACTTGCCTCTCATTAGCTTCGTGAAAAAGGCAGAAGCGTGTGAGAACTGCTGTTGCTCACATTGTCACAGGTCTTATGCTACACTAGCAGGACAGTAGGGTTGTAGATTTAGGAAAGTAGGCATCTGAGTTTCTTAGCCAGATGCTCTGCTTCTCACGCTTCCAAAGTGTGCTATATTTATAGGACTTCTCCCACAAGGCAGTAAGAACACAGGACTGTTTCTCTCTTCCCAGTGAAAACTCAAGAGGTGCTGTCATGAGTGAGACTGAATGGATTATTTCTGTCTCATAGTAATAACTTTTCTTTCCTACTAGAGGTAAGGAAAGATGAGAAGATTACTGATAATTCTTACATGAAAACTATTTTTTTCCTGTAACTTCAAAGTCAGAAAGGGAAAATAAAACAGTCCTCAGGAATAGGAGGGATCAAAGCGTGCTCTTGTGAGAAGTATTCTGCCTTGAATGAGCATCCATCATGTGGACTGGAACCAAGACAGGGATGGTGGATAGAGCAGCCGTTACAAGAGGAGGAATATTATATTATTTGAGGGAAAACCAACCAAACAAATGACAGTAACCACCACCACCAAGAAAAGGAAGAAAATGTTTTCACTTAGTTGTCTTATTTATTTGCAAGGCTTCTTCTAATGTCCTCACCCATCAGGAATAGTTTTTCTGACAGGTCTAGCTCTGCTTGCCAGTGTGCTATTTGCCGCAAGCTTTCCTGACGCATGCTTTGGTCTCTCTCCATTTCTGATGTAAGAGCTGCAATTCTCTACCTCTGTTGTTTTCTAAACATTGCTTCTTTGGCATTGATCTCCTCTAGCCTGCTTTGAGAGGCTGCCTGCATTGGCAGAAGACAGTGCAACTTGAAGAAACAGGAAGAGGCAGACAGTGCCACATACACGTGCCCTTGCAGCCAGTTCCCATACCCAATGGAAACAAGATAGCCCTGCTCAGTGAAGGAGCCATGCTTCATCCCTACCATCAACACTCAGGAAAGAAGTCAAAAATGACTAAATGTCTTTCCGTTATTTTTACCTCAGAAAGAAATGTACCTCCTCTTTCTGCTGTTTTTACGTGCAAGCTAGTATTGAGCCACTGCCGCCTCTATAAGGAAGGGGATGAGAAAAAGGCTGCCTATTTCTTATGCACCAAGGTCACAAGACACAGGCAGAGACACTTTCACACATCTCCTTCAGCTCTCCAGCTTCCCTACAAGGAAGCCAGGGGGGCACTGCACTAACAATAAGAACTAAACGGCTAGCAGAAAATTCCTAAAAGCAATGAGCACAATGACAAATCAATGTGGTGTAGATACAGATAGAAAAGGCACATCAATTTACTGTAGAAAAGAGGCTGGGCTCTTGCTTCTGCCCCATTTCTTTTGGGGCTTTTTCTTCGTGCCACCTTTCATTCTGTGAGAATGGGCTATAGCCTGCTGCAGTGGCCTGAGGGCGATGTTGGTGGACCAGGTCTTGCAGTGCCTGATTTGTCATTTCTAGCTGCAGTGAGTTTTGCTATTCCACCTCCAGCTGTATGAAAGTTCAAACACCTGTATGCAGTGGAAAAAACAATGTCCTTTAATCAGAGAGCTGTAAAATCCCCACATTCTGGGGAACTCATTCAGATGTGTGTTGATGGAGTCCCTAGCATAATGCACTGAGGCTGTAACTTTTGCCAAGGAAAAGAGGTGCTTTTTTGTCTAAGCAAGTACGAGTTTCTAATCTTTGCTGAGAGGACTGCTGCAGTCTTGACCCTTCTTTCCAGAATCGCTCCAAAGAAAAGGCACTTGACTCCTTCAACAGAATTACGCAACTCCCATGCCTGTGAAGTAATGCTCCCACCACAGACCTCACTGGAGACAGGTGGGAGGAAAGGTAGAGAACAGGTTGTGTCCCAGCAACAGTCAGTGCAAGTGGTTTGCATGGTACCCATCTCCTGAGCCGAAATTGTTTGTAGGGGAGGAAAACAGGCGCTGATATTTTCATCCTGAATTACAGTGGCAGCAGTGGGCAGTGGACAAGAAGTAGTGTGGTCCTGTTCTCTGCTGGTGCTTTCATCGCAAACTAGGCTGGCTCCTTTCATTTGCATACACCTCTGCTAATGTCCTCCCAGTGTGGGGGAAAATGCGAGAGGGTACTTTTGTTTCTCACCAACACCACTAACAGGGAACAAAGATCTCATTTTGTGCTGTGATTGAGAGAACTTGCAAACAGAGCAGCTGAACTTTGAGACACTTTGTGAGGGCATGCCTTGTCATGTCACAGTACCGCCAACATCAGGAGAGGCATCAGAACAGCAGTGAGTCTTGAAGGAGGACAAGCTGCTGTGTTCTTCCTTCCCTGGATGCTCCTCCCAAGCCCGTGCTTTGCTCCACAGCCTGAAAATGATCTCCCTGAGAATCTGTTTGTGTTCTGTGAAGTGAAAAGGGGGGAGGCAAGGAGAGTAATGTACTCTGGGGACCGAGTAAGAGCTTCCACTATGCCTTTGCAGCAAGGGATTGCCTCTTACTTGTGGCTGAAAGCAGATGGCTTTGTTGTTTCAGATCAGATCATGCTCTGATCAGGAAAACCATCATTAACAGTGATCTGTCTTTTACTGCCTTTCCACAGCATTCCAGCATCCTCCCTTTCCCTTTTAGGGATGGCTGGAGTCCCTTAGCCATCCCTTCCAGGCATGCTTATATCCTTTCTGCTCCCTCCTAGAGCTGCTGGCATAGCCTCTGCTCCTTCCTGGCATGCTTATGTGCCTTCCGCTTCCCATGTCCAAGCTCATCTCCCTCCTTATCGCACGTTCTCCCCTTTGCATTTCCGTAGCCCAGTGCTTACCTCTTCTCTATTGCCCTCCAACTGCTTTTGTGGATCCGCTGGTCCCCTCTGGGCATGAGGGGACTGAACCTCCCCTTTTCCCACTGGCTAAGTCAAGTGCCTCTCAGCGTTCATCCTCCAAATGGGGATTTGGACTGAAAGATGACACTTTGAATCCTGAAATGACTCTCTGGGTTTTAAGACTGAGGTTTTGGACCCTGAAGTGAGACTAGGCATTTTTCAAATGAAGCTTTGAACCCTCAGTATGGAGGGTTGTGGCTTAAAAATGAGGCTGTAGGCCATGGAATGAGGCTATAACCCCTGAAAACAGGTAGGGATCTGGAGTGAAAAAGGAGACTTTGGAGCATGCAATGAAGCTTTGGGCTCCCTGGCTATCCAGATCTGGAAGAATTTCCTCACATTATAAGCATGTACACCATTTTGTTGGTGTGCTGGGAATGGTGTTTCCCCCTTATGGCCTGAAAACATCTGTACTTTTTGTAATATATTGTTTCCCTTTTGAGAAGGAATAGACCAAGAGTAAAAAATTTTTGAATACAATGCAGAGAAGTGCAATTTTTCTTCTCTTCACTGTGTGGGCACCAGGACATATCAGGGAGCTGGTAGAAATGGGGAAGGGAAATGTCCCCGCAGAAAAGAGCAAAGAGCCATTCTAGGGAAAGGCAGTGTTATGCACAACAAGGGAATATGGACTCGTAATATTGCTGTTGAAAATAGGAGAAAGAAAAATCAGATTAGATACATTTAAAAATTAAAGTTTAACTCACCGACAAGTAGTCAGTAAATATTCTTGACCTAAAAGGATGTATTTGAGATGCAACCCTTCCTAAAGTGAAATCACAGTCATGCAGCCTGATGCTTCAGCAATGAGGGCTCAAATTAGGACTTTACTGACTGCCATAAATTGATAAACTTATAATCAAAGTTAGAATTATTACAACATTGCTCTTGACCTCTACTGTAATTTGTTATCAGTTATTTGTTAAGGGCAGCTTCCTTAAACATCTGCCAACTCTGCTGTTCTCCCTTGTCCTTAAGAACAGATTCCGATGGGGGTTTTCTTGATTAACACCCTGAAGAGCTGGAAGTTGTCTTTCTTAAAATTTAGCACCCTGGTTTTACTCTTTGTTCCACATCCCTCGGGATCAAAACAGCACTGTTGCATGGTCACTACAGCTCAGGCAGATCTGCATATGGACATGCCTCCATTCACTCCTTTCCTTCTTGCCTTCAGCTTGGGAGTGAGAGTGCTCCTGTGGCTGACTCATTGCTCTTCTCATGTGGTCAATCAGAGATTCAGGCCGTGATCAACAGTTCCTGTATATCTGCTATCATTGTTGTGTTTTCCATTGTGTTATAGCAATACAGAGAGGAGAAACTGTGTGCAGGTAAGGTTGCGTGCAGGTAAGGTTGCATGCAGCAGGGGAAGCTAGGAGCACTGAATGTATCATCATGTCATTGCTGTGTTTTTTGGCTATTCCAGTGCCCATGTCTGGCAGGGAATTCAGGACTCTGACTCTCTTCTGCTTTCTGGGTTACTGAGCTTCCAACTCTAAATACCACTAGAGTCAGAAGCAAACATCTATCTAGTGTCTCAACAGCATAAAGTAGGAATTAGAAGGATTTGTCACATATCTTAACAGTGCCAAATATCTGACAAATATGCATAAAACAAAGAGTTGTGGAATAAAGAATTGCCAACAGATTTTTATGTGAATTCTGTGGTATTTGCTTCAGACTTCAAAGGATGTTCGGCACCCAGGAGTTCAGTTTACTCAACTGTTTCTCAAGGTCATCTTGACAGTTCAGGAGCCTTCTTGGTTGAAATGGAAAAATTAAGCAGTGGGGAAACAGGATATTTACACCTGTATTACTCTCTAGCAGCCATCGTGCTCTAGACTTTTATGAACGTGAAAGAGGACCTAAGGGGTTATAGCCTTGTCTAGAACACTTTAGCCTCTATTTACTGTTAGTTCCAGCAGCTACTTTTTCTCTGACAATTGGAAGTATTCTGAAGACCCTGACTCAAATGGTATTTTAGTTTGGATTAGATGTATGAGCCTTTGAAGGGGATTTCCCAATTGTTCCATCTACTGTGCTTTGCTTCGCATTGTAGAGCAGTCAAGAATGCTTGAACTGTTTTTCTTTCAGGTGAAACAAGGAAGATATGTGCTGTAGGGACTAACTGGCCTTAAGTGCATGGGACTGTGCTAAGCCTAGAATAAGTGAAGACCCTTTGAGCTGTGGATACTAAGTTCTCAGAACTGAATTGTTTTGTTGTGAAGTCAGTCTGCAAGGTCAGTAGGGTAGGCAGAAACTCTGGAGTGAAGGTGCTGCTCCTTTTGCTCTGGTTGGATCTTCCACTGGCTGTCCCCAGATCCATGCCTTCTCGGAGTCAGCCTACCTTAGCAGTTTCACTCTCTTAAGTTTGCTGGTTTCCTTGTGCAAGGCTGAATGGAAGGTGGAAAGTATTCGCTAGCAGTGATGAGAAAATACGTGATGAGGGAAGCTGTCTGTATGTAATGTAAATCTCTCTTTCATGCATATGTGGTGAGCTAGGATTGGTAAGAAATTGAATATTTTGTACTATGCGTCTGCTCACAGCTGTTAGTTCATTTCTTTATTTTATTTAATTATTTTATGATAACAAATTAAAGAAATTACAAGTTGCTTGTAATGCCTTTGTTTCTGATCACAGTGCAGGTATTTGCATTTCATATTTGAATATTAGTTGGTATGTATGTTCTTCCACAAGAGATTTTGCAGGAGTCTAATGTTAGTAATTGGGCTATAGACCTCTTGCTTACAAGGGTGTCATCCAGCTTCACCTTAGCCATGTATTCAGGCTCCCAGTTACTGCTTACTTTGTAACCTTTATAGCATTGCTTTAGCTAGTGTAAAGTCACTGTCCAGAAAAATGAGATGTGCAGTTTGAATATAAAAGTGCCTAAATTATTAATGTTTAGAAAAGTGAAGAAAATGTTATCTTGCATTCATAGTAGTAAATGAATAAATAAATAAATCTATGTGGTATGCATTTCATAGAATTCCTAATTCTATTTTGAAATTGTCTGTCATAGGACATTTTGAAGACCAAAAGCATAAATAGCTTCAGAAAAGGGAATTTTCTAGCCCATAGATGTTTATCCACTCATGGTTTTTCCTACTCTCAAGGTACTGATCTAAAAGTAGTGTCTTGTTCAGGAAATCTTTATCCTGATAATTGTCGTAGGTTGAGGAAGCAGCATTGAGGAAAGGGGACACTTTGTGCTTTGCTTCTTAGCGTGCTTTCCTAAGACCTGCTCCTGTGTACAGGAGAAGGATGAGAGTCAGGATTGAGGAAAGGTGAATTTGAGAATAGGTGAATTTTCAGAGTTCTGTAGTTCTTACAAAGCAAGTATCAAAATATTTTTGTTGCTGATTTTGCAGAAACACTCTTATCATCTTGGAAGCTTTAAGTTTTATGAAAGTGAGTCCTGGTCCAAATACCTGACAAGGACTTGAAATAAAGCATAATTTTCTCTTATTTCATTAGTTTACTGACTTGATGCAGTCATACAGATACCCCAGATCAGGTTTCTACTTCTGTGCAGAAGTCAATCTTGAAGTTACCTTCCTTCTTAACTGGCTATTCCCTGATGTGTGTTAAACATCCCATTCCACTTAAAGCCAATTGTGCTTTATTTCAAGTACTTGTCAGTATGTATTGAATATACTTAAGTTCCTTCATTTTAGAACAAATATCTAGAAATATGCTACTTCTAATAGAAGAATTGCTTTTTACACGTAAACTGGTGTTAAATAACTTATTTTGTGGTGAAGCATGGGTTAGGAGATCAAAACATTAAACTTTTCTATGTGATATATATATTTGAGAGCGTATGGTCTTGTTCAGTGCTTCAGTTCATCAGTGAGCTTTGGAATTCTGTGGAAATCTTTTCTGTGTGCTTAAACTAATGCTTCCCTTCCCTGGAAGCATTCAAGGCCAGGCTGGATGGGGCTTCGAGCAACCTGGTCTAGAGGGAATTATCCCTGCCTGTAGAAGGAGATTGGAACTAGATGGTCTTAAATATCCCTTCTAACCCAAACCATATTATGATTCTAAAATGAAGGTAAAGGAAAGTGATATTTTTGAGCCTGATATCTCATGAGTAGCAAAGGTATTTTTTTTTGTCTGATTTTTGGCTAGAAGGTCCAAGAAAGTATGGTGGAAAGGGATCTCAGTAGAATACATACAATTTTGCTGGCTTTGACCTTAACAACTGTGCCAGATCTACAACTGAGATGTTTGATTTGGAAACAAAAGCTGATGGGGATTTCCCAGTTGTCCCAAGCAGCCAGTTTTAGTGCTTTACTGTCTCTATTTTTCCTGATGTGATTTGATGCAACTGAGATTTGTTACTTAGGACCAAAGTTGTGAGTAAATGCATTTTATTAACTCTTTCTTTGCATCTATCTTATATAGCATAATACTGAAATTTTTTCCCCTCAGTCTTTATCTTCACCAGATAAAGGGTTTTTGAACTCTTTCATGTGTCATATTTGTTAGACATCTGATTATTTCTGTAACTTCTGCTTGATCTAGGTCTCTCGTGATCTGCAGCACTGAAAGCTAGCTGAGATGAACTTTATTAGCTTGGTTCCCTTCTCAGCAACTGGGACTGAGATGCCTTGATGTCTCCGTGCACTAAAGATATCAGCCAGATCAAACCAAAGAGGTCTGCTTTCAAGGAGAGGAGCCCAAAAGTGGAAGTACTGCACTATTCAGATAGGTGGTGATGGGATTTCTTTGGACGTAACCCCTAATGATAGTGCTGAAAGAATAAACAATCATTTAGTGCTGAAAGATGACAAGCAGATATGACCAGCAATAATACTTATAAAATACCAGTGGAACAAATTATTTAGAAATGCCTATTAGTAGGAGCTAATCGAGTTCTGTGTAACCTGGAATATATAGAGCAGGATGCAGCCAAGAATTAATGACAGAGATAATGAAGTGGCATATGGATTCCTTCAGCTGTTTTCATTCCCAAAATAGCCAGTTTCAAGGTCTAGGAAGGGTGAATTGACTGGATGTATAAACACAGCGTTAGCATGATTATGTCAAAAAACAAGTTAAAGTATCATGGAATGGGTTTTGTCTCATGTAGTTTTTTGGTGCAAGTTTTCCAACTGCTTGCCCTGGGTACAGAGAACACCAGCCTGATGCCTCCTCCTACGGAGTTCTATACTTCGAATTTAAACCTGTGTTATTAACTGCCCGTCTCTGTCACAGTAGTACGTTTGAATACTGTCACATGAATCTCTTAGAATGATTCTGTGTTTTCCTGCCTTGTAAAGATGCCAGTCCAAACATGAGCTAGTTTTTTTTTTCTTCTCCCTGGGCTGCTTTCTGTGACTTGCATCTCCACTTGAGTCTTTATATCTTCTGTGAAATCTGCTATTTTACTGTGATCTGTTATGGATGAATGCTTGGGAGGCTTTACAACAGTAAATGCTGCTACTGTGCCCTGTGAGAAGAGGAAAGCATGTCTTCACATGTGTTTAAACATATGAGATGTAGAATGTTTTTCTGGTCAAAATCTGGTCTGTTTTTATGGACTTAGGAATCTCGCATAGGTCTCTGTATCATAGGATGCTTAGTTGGAAGGACCTTCAAGATCATCTGTTTCCAACTCCCTGCTGTAGGCAGGGATACCTCTCACTAGACCCACTTCCCCATACAGCCTGGCCATTAATCTGGTCATGCTTCTCTTGATGTAGTCCAGGATATGGTTGGCCTTCTGGCATGCAAGCTCATACTGCCAGCTCATTTTGGTACTCCCAGATCCTCCTCAGGACTGCACTCAAGGCACTCTCCACCCAATCTGTGTCTGCTTGGGATTGCCCCAACTCAGGTGCAGGACTTTGCACTTGGCCTTGTTGAACTTCATGAGACTGACCACACTTTTCAAGCCTGTCCAGATTGCTGTGGATAGCATCTCTTTCCTCTAGCATGAAAGGTGAGAAGGGCCCCTATATATGTATTATATATAATAAGTGAAAGTAAAAAGACAAGAAGTCTTCACAGTGACTGAGAATAAGGGAGGTGAAGAGGGATAGAGATAGCTTATAGAGGTAAGAATGTAGAGCTCATTAGAAAAATAAGGGATGGCAGGCACTAGCTCTGGGATAGGGAGGGGGATGAAGACCATGCCGATAAGATTTGAGAACAACCCAGAGACATTTGGCAGGGAGGTGATTAGATGTCCACAGAGCTAGAAGAAACCAGTTTGGGGAATGACCTCCCCCAAAAGATCAGAAGTTTACAGTGAGAAAGATCAGAAGCCTTCCTGAGAAAGACAACAAATCTTCATCCACAACCCTCTACGCACGTGCAAGTGGGGAGGATCTGCATGCTAATGAACTCTTGGGGGTGTAATTAATATGTATCCGAATTCCAGGAAAACTATTGGTTAGTTTGGCCTATATCTGTAGCACGATTTTTCCAGATGGTGTGCAAGTTAGGTAGATCTATTCTCCTTGTACCAGGCATACACGCATCGCTGAAGAAACCATATCTGCTTTGTAATCTTACTTGGGTTACAGAGTTTGATTCTGCGTGTCAAGCATGTAAACTGCACCACTCAGCTTGATCTCATTTGTGGATATCCTGTGGAGTTACTGATAAAGGAGGGTTTTGGAGGTGTCCCAGCATGGAACAATCTTACCTATTTTGACATCCAAGATCAGCTGGCATTTCTTTTAAAATTTGACTGCTAGATGATTATATGCTGTTTACACACATGGAGTGAGTGGTTCAAAATGCTGTTTCTGGTCTGAAGACAGTAAATCTATGTGATGCTCTGTAATAGACATTCTGCTTTGGGTTGGCAATAACTTGGATGTTTGCTTATTGCCTTTTTTTTTTTTTCTTTCCTACTTGTAAGAAGCTACTAATATATCCTTGTCCAAACTGTTTTCTACTATTGTCTGCAATCAGTTGCTTGGTTGCCTCATCTGCTGCGACAGAGTCTCTAGGGAAAGAAAGCTAACTCAAGGCATTTCCACAAGGCTCAGGACTTGTTCCACAATTAGTTATTCTACTTTCTGATTTGAATAATCTGGTTTAGGTAGTGCCTGAGGAGCTATGTCAGAACCCAGAACCCATTGCTCCTTGCAATCCATTAGGCCATGTTCAGTCAATACCTGGAATCTGCAGTAACCTGGGAGATGACAATTCTGGCTAGGGCGTTCTGAAAGCATTTCACAACTTAATAATAATAATAGCATGCATTTAGCTATTCTTGTACAGTCTACTGGCCTAGGGAGAAAATCTAGACTTGTTAGCATGTTATATGTCTTTATTTTTCTCATCACCACCATAGCAGAAGGGACATCAAAACTAATGATGGATTATTGTAAAAATAAGTAGCTAATGTAAACAACCCCTCTTCTTAAAACCTCTTTGAGAATAAAGAAGAAAACGAGCAGTAAAAAGCATTCACAAATGGATGTTATTCTGGTAGTAACATGTATTGAAAACATTAGAGGGAAAGGAATGCTTATCACACAAAATTGTGGACAGTAATGTCACAAGGAAAGTACTGAGCTGTAAAGCTTTTCCATTTGTGGACTCAAAACTCTCTGATTTGATTAATGTATCATCAAAGGCATTTCATCTTGTATCGGTGAGACTTCTTGGCTGTATGTGGGTTTTTTTGCCTAGTATACTTGCACCATAGAAATAGAGGATAAATGTACCAGAAATAACTGTCTGTGTTTGAAACCATTTTCCTTTCTTTTATACACAGAGAAAGGAAATAAAGACTAACTTATGTAAGAAGTGACTCTAGGTCAATAGAGATACAGTAGAGTCAAAGCACTGCCATGTGTATTTGATAAGCTAGATGTCATTCAGGAGAGCCCGGAATGAGAGAATTGTTAAAATTTCTATAATTGCATGTCCATTTTCTACTGAAATGTAATCTTGAGATTCAGGCAGTTCTGCAGTTCTTGATCTAGTAACAATGCTGTTTTTCAAAATTCAGACTTCAGATGTGTAATTGCCATCTAAGACTGTTTTAAAATAGAGCACTGAAGAATGAGTTTTCATATAATTTAGTTCAGAGTTGTTATTTTAGGAAAAGAGTATGGATGATAACTTTGAGCTTTGCCAAATTAAAACTCAATGAAATTGCTAGGAAGCCTGCAATCTTGTCCTTGTCATAAAAGAAAGTCATTTAGCATCCTGATTATCTGATATTGACTGTTGTACTCTTAATACTTCATTCTGAAGCAAAAGAAACTGAAATATTTTATCAAAAGAGAAGAACTTTTTGTGATGTAGATTTTACTTCTTATTGATCAACCTTTCTTCTTCAAGTAAGACCATCTTTTTCTCACTTATGTTTTGTTTTTTTTTTATAATTTCTTCTCTAGCTGAGAAATTTAGATGGAAATTAGAAGAACTGGAGAAAGAAAAACATTCTTTAAAATTTCAACTTCCTTCAAGACATCCTTCAATTAGCAGTTTCTTGGATAGATTTGTCACCCAAGTTCAAGCAGTATTGTGTTGGGCTGCGGATGGGTAAGTTCATTGACTCCTTATGTAAAATGACACTTTTGCTTTTCATGAAGTATGGAACACAGTTTGTGATGAATTTTAATGCAAATTTGTAAGGACCTTCTGGCATAGAAATATGAAGCACATTTATGGAAAGTTGCTCTCTCCTCTTTTTTTCCAATGTTTCATTTAGAATTGCTTTTAAAAAGGCTGATTACTGTGAACCAATATGTGAATAAAACTGAACTTTTCTCAATGATGTTGAGTGAGAATGGGATTGAATCCTGACCCAGCAACAGCGTAAGGCAGTTTGAGTAATGGCTCCTTACGGAGTTAATTCTGATGCTCCTTTTTCAGGCAATGAAAGGGCATTCAAATATAAAGTAAAAACAGGTTATTCTCTGAGATGTGTAGATCTTTGGGAGCTTCCTTTTATGCATTGCTTGTTAGGTGGCAGTAATACACTCTGCACTGTACAAAGTCACAAAAATAACTTCTCAGCCTTCTCTTGAAGCAAGAACAGCTTCAAAGTCAGGGGGAATGTGAGTTGCCTTGCATGACCCAAGGGAGGTAGTTAGCTTAGAAAGAAAAGGTTGTCTCTATTCCCTAGATCTTTCTTCAGCTGTGCTACTGGTTACTGTTGTTAAAAGTAAGAGGATTATTCATTTCCAGGTTTTGAAAGCTATTATCAAATGCAATAGCATAAATAAAAGAAGAAAAGCCTTTTTTTATTTTGTCGGCTTGTACATATAAAGGCTGCAATGTGTGCTAGTCAATAAATTTTGATATATATAAATTTTTAATATATCTGAAAATTAGTTAAAATCTCTACAGATTATTTCTCAATAAATCATATTATCTATTGAATTTTAAAGGTCTTTTTAGCCAATATGTGTAGAATTTAGTAATGAGAAATGTTTAACTCCACTCTCTATTTTCTTCTGTCTTCTGAGCCCCTAAGAAGCTGTTTTACTATTACTTAAAGATTACTTTAAAGCATTTTGTCATTAAAATATTTTCTCTGTATGCATTAATGTATAACAATGTTTTTGACTTTAGAGGTGGGGTTGTTTTCTATGTCATATAAATTGATTCAGTGTAGCATCCCTGAAGTGTGATCTGCTAATTTTTATTTAAAAAAAAAAAAAAGTGCTCTATATATGAGTACATACGTCTGCTCCAAAAGTAATACCTTCAAATTTATTTTGTTGACTCATGGCATCAGAAGCAGATAGTGGTGATACGACAGTAGAGGCTGAACCTTCCTGCCAATATTTGGTTGCATGTTGTTGCTGTGTGACAGATGGCAGCAGAGGGACAGTCTGACACACAGTAATGTCTGACGTGGAAGTGCATGTGAAGCAAAGGTGTGGCATGGAATTCCTCTATGCGAAAAAAGTTGCACCCACTGACACCTTGATTGGTGTTTGCTCAATTTATGGAGACCAAACAGTGGATGTGAGCACAGTTTCAGGTGGTGGGTGGTGTGTTTCAGTGATGGTGACAAGGGTCGTCTCTGCCATGTTATGGTCTCCCATGCAGGTATTTGAGTGTGGCATACAGGCTTTTGTTTGTTGTTAGTGAAAGGGTATAGCTCATGAAGATTACTGTTTTGAAAAATGGTATTTTGTGGCCGAGAACTTGTTCTGTCAAGTAGTGTTATTATGCTCTTTGTATCAGAAATAAATAGGAGGGATTACTTTTGGAGCACACTATATGTATTATATATTATGTATACAGTTATGGAAGTTTTTCTGTTCTCCTTCTGATGACTTTATCTGTAACTCTTCTCTTTGCAGAGGTGTGAGCAGTGCCATTCTTGAGGGTCAGATAAATATCCTCTTTCTCCTCACTTTCATGTCTTGAACACTATCCTTTCTATGAGCTTGAGTTTGACGGTTGTTGTGCACCTTTTATCTTGCTTGATTTGTAGTCTTTTACACCACTTTGTCTGCAGTCTAGCTCCTTTGCTGATAGAGCAAGCAAAACTTTGTCTTCACCGGGGGTGAAGAACAATTTAAAATGTTACTGTTCCAACAGTTTTTTTATAAAATACAGCTGGAAAACACTACCACTTCTTCAAGGAAAATTTGTTGGCTTTATTCTTTGTTTTTTGTTTTGAATCAAAATAAAGCCTCGATCTTCAAGGTTTCTTTTTTCATCTGGAAAATGAAACAAATTAGACAGACCAGCCCCAGAAGACCAGAACATTGTAGTTTTACAGTAATCAAGCCAATCTCATATTTTTGCAAATGAAGAATCTTATAAATTTGAAGTTTATATGGCAAGTTTAATATATGAGTCTGACATTCATACCTTGGATTTGTTTTATGTGATTAAGTTACAATAAAGTTTTTTTGGTAAATGTGTTCTGTGTTTGACACTGGGATATTGTGGGTGCATGGTAGGAGTCAAGTTTGGTTAGGAATAATGCCATGTTCATTTGATCACATAGGTTCAGTGAGATCAGGGAGATCTTGTTTCTGTTCCCTCAAAATCAAACAGGCAGAAGTACAGGCGATTTCCCAGGGATTCCAAGAATAACGTTTGTTTACTGTGGAATGTTTTCTAAATTTTGATCAGCTGCTCAGAATTTCTGTTGCGTTCAGTTTTCAGAAAGATACAGATTTTTCTTTTTTTTTTTGTTTAAATACTCTTCAGAGCTGCTGAGAAGTGTTGTTGTTCAAAGCCATGATGATCTGTAATGCAAGGCAATGTATGTAGAGATGGCCTAGAACCTCACACACAAGTGTTTGATTTACTTTGTCATTGTAGAAATGCACAATGTCAATTTTAAGTATTAATGTCATTTACATTAGAACTTTTCCTTTTGCTTTTTTTAGTATATTCTTCAGCCTGTTGGAAGGGTGTAAAGCACGTGATATTCTAATGATCCTGCAGGAGAGACATGAATTGCTTTTGCTCCATATTGTTAATCAGCTGTGCATGGAGATCATAATTGTGTGATTAGTCCTGCTTGCACCACTTGTGATGCATGTTTTGTACATGGCATGAATGTATGTTTTGCAAGATTACAGTGTGAAATCACGCTTTAAAACCATCCTTCATCTGAGACAGGTTTTTTTTTTATAATTTTTAAACAGGATGTTGAAATATATCTTTTATCTTTTATGTAGAAATGCACGTGCTTGTCTCTAGAGATGGACATGGACATGCAATTGGTCTTACACATGCACATACCCTTATGCAGAAATGTGTGACAGAATAGGTTTGCCTTGTTTGCAGGTGCATTTTGAGAGGATTATTATAAACTTGACACTTACTGTGCCACACTGATTACCTTGGGGTCCAATCATGCAAAGATTTACAGCTGAGGGTTGTACCAACCACTGTGAGGAGTCCCACTGACTGTGATTTTGAAAGAACTCACTGTGCAAGAGGAAAAATAAAATCTGGCATTGTGGAGCAAACGCTCCAGATGATCTCTACTGTGGGTTCCAAAAGCTGACAGAAGCTGCAAAAATGGCTTTGGCAAGTTTCTAAACTTCTGTTTAAAAGAGATTTTTCTCTGTATTGATAGGAATTAGATGCCTTAGTTTTGTCTCTTTGAAGGCGGTGAAGGATAAATTTCTGAAAAGTGAAGTAGCTGGGGAAGCCTCGAGCTACATAGATTTTCCTTTTACTTTCTTTAGCGTGTTGTAAAAACAGTGTAAATGTTTGATATAATAAGGAAGATATGCCAAGGAGAATTTCTTGTTCTCTAACTGTGTAGATGTTTAAGATGTAATCATTCTGGTGAGGGAGTGTTACATCTCTGAAGGTAACACATAGTATTCTTGTCTCTTTAATCTTTGTGAAGTCAATACCCAGTGAGAAAACTGACTTTTAGCTTTTGTCTTTCCTCCCTGAAAAGGCATAGAAATGAAGAAACCCAACTTTGGCATGAAAACAGACATAAACTGTTGAGATCCACTTACCAGGAGAGGATACAGGTTTTGGCCATGAAAAGAAATGACCTTTTGCAAGAAAAAAAATGTTTACAGGTAAAAAGACTGCCAAGTTATCTATAATAACCAGTGCTGTGCGGGGGAAAAGCTTGTAAGCTGTCACATAGAATTAAATAAACTTATTGTAATACTTCGTTCTGTGCTGCAATTAAAGCCTTGGCTGTAGTCCATTTGATAATCTAAGTGATGATTGGAGATGGCAGCCATAGGAGTTGTGTTAATCTCATTAAAGAAAAGCAGAGCTGGAAGGCTCAGTGGCTTGTGTGCATGCTTTAATTTTCCCTGTTACCCTTCTAAGTGTGCTCTTTATGTTCTAATTTACCATTTTTAAATTTCACTGATCTTCAGAAGTTTTCGTTTGAAGACGAGAAGAATTTTGAAGGAAGCAATCTGTGACAAATTTCTGGTTAGATTTGATTACCAATATGTGATTTGCCAGCTTTTGGTCCTGTGGCGTTCAAAATGTTTCATTACAATGCAGCAGTCTATACGGAGCATTGTCATTTGCCAGTGATAGCTTTACACTGACACATGATGTCAGTGGTGTGGTTATGGTTGGTAATTGGTTGAATGTTTTAAGATAGCTTCTGTCCAATTGTAAATCTACAAGCTTTTAAATACAATTTAGTTATTTTTTTCTCTGTCCTTCAAAAATCTCAGTTTACTATTACAAGTCTTTGCTCCATCTCCTTTTAAGGTTTGGTGATCACACTCAGCAGTTGGACGTCTTAGCTTTATTTCTGTGCTCATTAGTCTCATTAGTTGTGTTTTCCTTCTTTGTTGAATCCAATAATACAATGAGCTGTGTGTACACATATATACGTTTGTGCATATATGTACACGTGTACATATACATATATGTGTACATCTGTGTATACATATAAAGTAGAATGAAATGGAGAAAAGCATCTTAGATGACCATTGCAAACTCTTTTGATCAAGTCACCATTGTTTAGATTTATTTCCTCAGTCATCAAGAGTGGATGTAGTTTAGATTTAAGTGTCTAGACAACTAGTTTTTGTAATCCTCATATCTGTCCAGCCATGTCAAAATAATCAACTGAAAAATGATGTCCTTAAGACTTGATGCCAGGTAATGTTTCTATGGTTGTTTTGGGTGTATTTTTATTTCTATATAATGATGCTGGGGACAAATTAGCATGCCCTTTAGAGGCATGCTATGAGGGTTTGTCAAAATGATCATGAATTCTAAGTGCTGAAGAATCTGACCTGTAATGGTTGGTGACTCCTGGCATTTCTTAAAAATTGATCTAGCCCCAAATCACACATAATCTGATCTATTTGTTAATTTTCCTCCATCCTACTTTCCCTTTCCTTTTGCTGTCTCTTCTTTTATTTCTGTGTATACCTTCTGGGCTTCTACAGAGCAGGTGACAGTGTCTGAAATTTATATTGTAATATTTCTACTGTGATCTATGCTTTGTGGAAAACGTGAGCTTGTATGTGAAATTAGGAGTCTCACAATCAGTAGTGATTAGCTGTCATGTTAGAAATCTCAGTTTAAACTTAAATCTAAAAAGTAAACCTCCAGGTTATGTTTAGTGAGCTAAATATCATCTGTTGCTCCATGCTGAGACTTTAAGTCCTTTTTATCCATCCCTGGAGGCTGCCCAAGAGCACATTAAAGGCTCCTTGACATTTCTGGAAAAGAAAGAGAGAAAATTCCAGCTTGCTGGATAAAATTTCCATTCTCTCAAGAATAAATGTAAACTGTTCCCGAGCAGAATAGTTTTTTCTTTGTGAATGCTGATTCTGGTATCTGAGTTGTAAAAATTTTTCAGTACTAAAAGTGTACTTTTAAAACCAAATTCGGTTCATCTCCTGTTCTGTTCCCCTTTAGGCTGCATACTGAAGAGATTGCAATTACTACTACATTTTCAAAGAATATGAAGGTCTTTGTATTAAGTAGAGCCTATTAAGATTTTGGCAGTATTCCCAATCCAGTAATACAGAGACAGAATTGTCCTTTGTGCACACTAAAAGCCTGATTTGAGACTAGGAGAAACAAAACTGATGCTTTTGGCCTGCTGACCTTTTTGTTCTTGACAAATGCCTGTGGGTTGAAATAGGGGCCATTCTGTTTTCTTGTAGCTAAATCTAAAAGAATAGAAAGAAAGAAAACAATTGGTAAATGTAGTCCAGAGGACTAATGTAAGTAGAATTCTTTGAGCTGGTTCAGTATTCTAATGTGCAAGGGTCTATTTCTTCTTGTTTTAAGTAATACTCATGGTGTCAGAGAGCTTGCTAGAGCAACAAACCTGAATACGTTTGTTTATAAAGTGAGTATTAGTGAACTGAACTTCACTTAAAATACACTGAAAATGTTAAAAGAACCTGAAAGTCAGTTGTATAAGCGTGCTATTTTTTTAATCTGAATGTCTGCTTTATATATTGTTGAAAATGGAAATTGCTTCTTGAGGTAGATACAAAGAATAACATTTTATCTTCATTACTCAATATTTGGCCTCCAAAGCTTTTTACTGCACACCATTGAAACCCTCTTTTGGATGCAGACTCATTACGTTGTGAATGGGCTCTTCTTAAAAAAATTAATCAATGTGGTATCTGAGTGATTCAAACTGACTTAATTTTGTCTCTGCAACTGTCCTAAAGTGAAGCGATGTTTCTATTGCCGTTTTACAGATAGAGAATTAAGTAGTGAATTATAATAAAAAGCTACATGGTGCTTTTTAAAGTGAATTTTGTAATGCCTACTTACTTACCTGGAAAAGGTCCCTGAAAAAGGTCTTCTCTCTTTGACTGGTCTGAATATGGTAATGGGGAATTTGAGCTTTGATTTCTGTTGAGAGTCTCTGGGTAGCACTTCAGAGGCTCTTCCTTTTCATTGTATGGAAGATGGTGAACAGTCAGTGACTGTGCATGCAGATAATAGATTAAGTGGCTTGCAGTTTCACAGAGAACATAGGAAATGTAGAAATAAAAGCAAATGCTCCAGTATGACATTCAACAACTTAGCAAATAGCTCTCCTTTGATTTATTTTTTTTTCTTAACTCATTTTTCAAATCCTAGGACAAGTGAGCCAAGGGCCATATATTAAGTAATTTTATAAACTAGACAACTTAGATTCCTTTATGAAGTGCTCCTTCCCTTGGTGCAAACTGTCTCTTGGGTTTCCAAGGGAAAAATGGAATATTCTTTTGCAAGAAACATCACTACCGTAAAATGTTTAATATTGAATGAGAAGTCTAGAGGAGCCATTGCAGGGGTATGCTGCAGTAGGATGGACAGGTTGTTGATCACCTGCCAGTCTGACACAGGATTCTATGACTGTGGTTAGACTGAGGTTGTTTTTTTGTTTGTTTGTTTTTTAACTTTTTAACAAAACTTTTTAACTTAGGAAGTACTGGTGATAGGCAAAATGTGCCTGTCACAGCTGATTCTGTCAGAAGAATCTAAAATATGGTGTTGAGAAGCATGGAGGGAGTTTCAGACTGTAGAATTGCTAGAGCTTCTAAACAGAATGGATGTAAGAAATTTTGCATGCCAGCAGAAGGCTGTGTCCTCATCTAGTGTTGCATTAAATGGAACAACCATAATTTATGCTATTTCTAAGTCATTTTCCTAGGAGCATAGCCGTTTTTTTCATTTTGTTCCTAATAAACTGAGGTTTCTGTTCTATGCAGAAAGAAATTGAAGACCTCCGAGTGAGACTGTCTGTGTTAGAAGAAAAAGATCAACAGCTACAGAGAGAAATTGAAGAACAAGATCAACTTATTCAGTCACAGGACTGTGAACTGGCTACTTTACTTGGTTGTGTTTCTTTGAGAGAGCTACAGGAAATAAGCAAGGCTGTGGACGACACTTTAGCTTCCTCCTATCAAATTCCATTCAGTTTGGATCTACCAGGGACGTTAAAGAGGTATTTAAATATTAATACTTTATCACTGATGTAAAGTCTTGTACCTTTCCAGTGTGTTGTAGAGTTCACTGCCAGTTGTTTCCTTAGTAATCATGCCAGCTAATTACCTGGATTTGGAAACTTAAGAATTTCTAAGAACATATACTGATGTTCTAATATACTTCCTTAGGAATGAGGACCTTGTAGTGATTTAAAGATTTTGTACTTCATATTTTTATGTAAAAGAGTCATCAACAGAAAGCATTTGATGATAGGTATTAACAATTGATGGATTCAATTTAAATTACTTTTTTGGTAACTAGTGAAATTTATTTCCTAGCTTGGTAATGCAGTGATTGCAGCATATTTCTCAGTCTGAAAATGTGCACCAGGCACCATCCAAATAAATATTAAAAGTTGTCTCTTGCTTCAGTGAACTTCCAAAAGTAATAGACTTCTATGGTGAATGTTAGGCTCAGACATTGGAATTGAGGTAATGGGGGAAGGGATAGGGCTTGAAGGCTTTTGGGACACCTACAATTAAATGCAAAGCGCATGGTTCTTTTAGATGGAAATGTAGCTACTTCTAGTAACTTTTTAAAAAATTTTTTAATAACCTCATCTTTATTTTGAAAAAAAGCAATAGAAGTATTTCAGCACCTAAACATTATTTACAGTCAATGAAACATTGGTGATGGAACTTGGAAAGTGTTATTTCTTCTGTGTCATCAGGACAAAATAGAATTTCTGTTTCTCCTAACTTTCTTTCCTTCCAGATAAGCAGTAATTGTGTTGCTTTCTCATCTGTTTTCCCTCTCTTAGCATTTATTGAATTTAGATTATTTGTATTAACATTCATGAGAAGCTGCTGCTCATGTGTACTAATTTATACAGGTTTTTTTCTTAAAGTCAGCAAAATGTCTCATAGAAGACATCCCTGTGTTTTGGAGGTTTGTTTAAAATTTTAAATTAGGTTATGGGAATCTTGAATTTAGTTTATTTTAATGGTTGCTTATAATTATATTTCAAAGATTGAGGAATTAAAGGTTCCAAACAGTCTGAGAATATATACTTTGATTTGAGTTTTCTCTTAGTTTTGGATTTGCTTACAAAAGAATATTCAGGTTTATTTTTTTTCACTCGCTCTGCTGATGCAACATTTTAGTTGCACTTACTCTTTAGGAAACTCTTTAATGATGTCTTAAATAAGTACTGGTTCAGGAGCAGCTTCCTCTGTGTTATTCACTCACCAGTGCCATGAATAACATCCACTTGAAAGAAAGCAGACATTTGTCATTGGAAGCGAGTTCAGAACTTTAACAAAGATGTATGATTACTTTTCTTTCTTTTTCTTTTTTTTTTTTTTTTTCATTTTTGAGTGAGCCTTAGAATGATCCTTTTTTGTTTTTGTTTTGTTTGTTGATCAAATTTTGTTATCGTGGGAACCGATGATTCGTAGAATCATAGGAGAGGTTTTTCATAGTCATAGAATTGTAGAATGGTCTGGGTTGAAAAGGACCACCATGATCATCTAGTTTCAATGCCCTGCTGTGGGCAGGATTGCCAATCACTAGACCAGGCTGCCCAGAGCCACATCCAGCCTGGCCTTAAATGCCTCCAGGGATGGGGCATCCACAATCTCTCTGGGCAACATGTTCCAGTGTGTCACCACCCTCTGAGTGAAAAACTTCCTCCTAATATCTAACCTAAACCTCCCCTGTCTTAGTTTAAAACCATTTCCCTTAGTTCTATTGCTACAAACCAATCTAAACAATTGTTCTTCCTCCTGTTTATACATTCCAAGTATTGAAAGACCACAATGAGGTCTCCACAGAGCCTTCTCCAAGCTAAACAAGCTAGTTCCTTCAACCTTTCCTCATAGAAGAGGTGCTCCAGTCTTCTAGTCATCTTAGTGGCCCTCCTCAGGACCTGTTCCATGAACTCTGCGTCTTTCTTGTGCTCAGGGACCCAGGCCTGGACGCAGTACTGCAGATGGGGCCTCACAAAAGCTGAGTAGAGAGGGACATTCGCCAACCATTTTTTAATGCAGCCCAGGATACTGGTGGCCTTCTGGGCTGCAAGTACACGCTGCTGATTCGTGTCCAGCTTCTCGTCTGCCAGGACCCCCAGGTCCTTCTCTGCAGGGCTGCTTTCAAGGAGTTCTTCGCCCAGTCTATATAAACATCTGGGAGATTGTCCTGGCCCAAGTGCAACACCTTGCACTTGGCCTTGTTGAACCTTGGTAGGTTCCATAGGCCCACTTCTTCAGCCTGTCCAGGTCCCTGTACATGTTTTCCCTTTCTTCCAATGTATCAACTGCACCACTCAGCATGATTAGGTTCTTTGACTCTCTTTATTATAATTGGTGCTATCCTATAGCAGACAGGGACAAGCGAATTCTAGATTGCCTAAGCATGCTTACTTATGGAAGCCAAGCATCTTTGACAGCCCTAAGGAAAAGTTCAGATCTTCTACTTCATGCTCTAGTTGTTTGCTCTTGTCAAACCCAAAAGGTTTTTTGGACCTGAACTAGAGACTGCTGCAGATACACACCTATTGCATGGTCATGGAGAACCTACAGCTCTTGGTTCTGAAGGTGGGAGCTTCTGTGTTGAGGCGCTGTATATCCTGACTGGATCTGAACCTACAGCTTCAGAGTGAGCTCACTGTCCTTGGCATCATGGTCTGCTATATCTCATTTAAAATTTGCTCAAATGTTTCTATGTGCTGTGCCAACTGCTCTAGTAAAAAATGTACTAGGGAGCAAGGATTGAAATCTCCAGACTAGGAGTTGAACTCAACAGTTTGACTTCGTTATATGGCCTCTTCCCTTGCCTGTCTTTTTTGGATCTCTTAGCTTAATCCACTTGCCTCTTTAGGTACCTGAAATAATTCCAGGGCTGTTCTGTGTGACGGTCATGTATGTTTCCAGGATGGGTTCTCAGACACTTTTTGCTTCTAGAGTAAAGTATATATCCAGAAGTGATGAGGAAAGTAATATGCTCCTGCTGTGTTTTCAGGTAATAGTGTGGTATCTGTGAAATATTACACTTAAAGTGATGGGTGTCTTCTTTTTAAATCCATACAGTCCATCATACCTTGGATACAGTGATCTTATATTTGCATCTAGTTATACTGTTTTTTCTTTATGTAAGATGAAAACATTGCAAATGTATGATAAGTCAGCCAGCACGTGTACACTTCTAGTGGGCCCATGGAAGTCCTCCACATTGTCATAAAGTTATAGCGTAACTTCCTGCTGAAAGCAGGGCTACAATTTCAAGGTGAGATCATGTCCCTCAGGGTCCTATTTATCTTGGTTTTGAGTATCTCCAAGGATAAAGATCTTGCAGCCTCACTCAGTGCCCTATCTTTGACCACTCCTTCACTGCATACTCTTTTCCTACTGTATCTAGCCAGAATTTCCCTTGTTGCAACTTTTGTCTTGTGAAAGACAATATGTTAGGTAAGAAGTTGAAAATTTAACAAAACCTGTTCTGCATATTAGTTCTAAATAGAAATGTTCATTTTATTTTATGATCTATTACTAAAGAATTTTTTTTTTTTTTCTGAGTTTGGGCTACATATGTGAGACATAAATAGACATGTAATTAAAAACACTGTTTATGTAGAAAGTCATTCAATACTGTAGGCTGCTGAGCGATGGCAGTCAGTTTCTGGGTACCAGGATGAAAGATATCGCGCATTCTAACTGTGTTGCGCTAGTCAGTAAAGTAGTGCTATAATGCATTTGCATAATTATTTGTCGGGTTGCTCTCAGCACTAGGATAGCACATGGCTGATGTGAAGCATCTCTTAAGATAATCTCTGCTGTAATGAATCATGTTCAGTAACTCGCATCTTACCATAAACATACACACTATTTTGCTTTTTTTGGGTCTAAATGTTATCAACTAGAAAGTTATTACAGCAAACTTAAGGGAAAGTGAGAGAACATCTTAAATGAAGAATAATTACCCAGACAGAATATAACATTAGCCTGAGCATTGTTTCAAGCTTATTTTTCTTGTCAAGCATTGTTATTTTCAGGATGATTAATAATCCTTTGTTTAGCTTTGGTTGTTTTTTTTTATGTGGTAGATTTTATTTTTTTTTTGAAAACTATAAGCCTTTGTCAGTAATTTTAACATGCTTAGAGTCTGAAGACTTCAAAAATGTTACATGCTTTACTCTGGGATCTTTCTTGAGGGCTAGTAGAGGCCTAGGTTAAAACAGGGGCAGTTAATTTTCAGTCAAGCTAGCTTGTGATAAAAGAGTAAAATATAAAAAAAAATGTATATAGTATAAATATAGTAAAATATAGTTATTTTGCTCACCAAGACAGGATTAATTACCCTTGATAAACTAAAAGGAGTGTTATAAAATGAGGAAATTGTTCAGACTCCTTGCATAGGGTTCTGTGCTAGAAATATGTTCAAAAAGTGGTGGGAGCAGCTGTTTTTTCATGTGCTCTGACGTTATTGTGTGTTACTTGAAGACAGTATACTGAGATCAGAGAAAAATAGTGTGAAAACCAATGCAAGTACAATCGCCATATCCTTTACTGAAGAGGGAGCAGTAAAAAATATGTATTTCTGAAACTGCGTAACTTGTATCTTCTCATTATAACATAAGATAATGTTAATTATTTGACTTATACTCTACATTGCCCATTCTTTCCTTTTTTTTTTTTTCACAATGGAAACTTGCTTCTATCTGTGGAGAAGTTTGTTGCACTTCTGTTCATATTTAAGTTCATTTAGTATTTTTAGTTTTGATTTTACACTTATCTCCAGATACATACAACTGCACAGCGTGTCATCCTTGAAATAAATTGCATCGTTCTGTATGGACTATTGTCTAGGCAATGAATGCTGGTTGAAAGAAAGAAATTCAATTAAATATCTATCAAAAATTTGAATTCTCCACCTCTTTTTCCACCCCTCCCATGGAGCAATTTTTAATTAGTAGGAATATTTTCCACAGTGTATGTGTGGGATCTTCTGAAGATATGAAAATTTTCTACTCTGTGTATTAGTTATTGTAGGACTGTCTTGGCTGGTGGCACAAGGAACTGAGCTAGAAGTTTTATGCAACAAGTTCAGTCTGTTTTAGTGATGCCTGGAGCTTATCTGACAAAGATTAATTCAAAATGAAATGCAAATGCTCAAGGGACTGAAAACCTTATTATGTGGAATGTGCTCAGAGCATTCAGCAGCTTCAGTTTAGGCTAAGCCTGGTGAAGCCCAGAAAGATCTTCTTTCTAGTGAAGATAGTTTTCTAGGGAAAAGTGGGGAGGAAAAAACTTGTGCGTAGTTTCTCTTATTAAGTTGGGAATTGTAGAAGCACCACTGAGAACAGTCTACTATCATTAGGTGAGTTGGCCTTGTGCATGCTTTGTGGCATAGAGGCATAGTGAAAATACAAAGAGCAAAGGGATGAAATGGATTTAGAACATCTAAAAGTTTCTACTACTTGAGGAGTGTGCTAATATTTCTTAGTTGGGCCCATATGTAGGATAGCAGAGAAGTTGTACTTGGAATACCTGATACTCCAAGCCTTTATGTCTGGGAGTATTTTATTCTTTCTGGGATGATCTGAGCTTTTTTGTTGTCTGCACTTTTTCTTGATTTCATTAATCTAGTGGTGCTCAGTTATAAGTAGAAAGTGATGTTGGTAGATTGGCTAGATAGTAGCAAACTTATCTCAACTTTTTTTAATATTCTTGAACATCTTGAGAGATTGCTATGCCATGTTGTGAATCAGACTATGAAGTGAGTTAGTAGACCTCTAGGCATAATGATCATTTTGAGCTGCTTTCTGGCCTCACTTGTTGCTGGAGAACGTAGTTGGTCCAGGGACTTGGTACACATGGAGCTGTTTTAAGTTAGTTGCTGTTGCTTTCGACTTCTGATGCAACTTGACTTAGTTGTCTGTCTTGAGCTGTCGGGTGGGCTGACAAAGCAGATAATTTCTGTAGTGGCCACTACAGCTAGGGCTTAATCACTGAGTAATGGGAGTAAGAAGAGCAAACCCTCAGACATCTCAGTAGTTGAATTAACTCAACTTTATGGGTCTGTAGGAATGGAAAAACAGATTGCATATGAATTACATCACATGAAGAAGCTCTGCGCAAAAACTGCTCTTCCTGTTTTTGAACTTAGTCCCATCCATAAGCTTTGGACATGGGAATCTTCAAGACTACTGACAGCTTCAGTTCCCCCTGCAGGTCTGCTTGTGTTGGCTTAATTTGTAACTGCATCATTTTCCATGATGTGAAGACAATGCACATGCCAATCTGTATATTAGTCTTACTAGTTTGACTTAAGGCCTTTCAAGTCCAACTGATTTTATTTTTTTCTAAAGCTTAACATGGGAATGTAAGGCTCTTCTCTCTGAGAGGAGAGGTTTCTGACTGCACTACGTGAGGTGAACCAAAAAACAGTTATGAAGTTCTTAATATGTAACAGCGCTTTTACTGCTACTGCTATAATAGCTAGATATGATAAAGACATGCTGTCCTGTTTTAATTGAACAGGTTTTTTTTTTCTGTAATGATCCATTAATCCATCTTCTTCTGTAGCTAAGCTATAGACAGCTTCACAGAAACTGTAGCAGTTTGCAGTTGAGGTGCAGCGCCGGAGGAGGTGCATTCTGGTACTGGGAGAGGATCTTGCCCTTGGAAATTCTTCAGGCTTTTTGCCCTCAGAGAGTCTGAGCCCACAGCAAAATACCTCTGCCATGGTGTTTTAGAGTTTTTTTGTTTTGGTAGTTTTTTTGGTTTTTTTTGAGGAAACTCCAGATTTCACATCAAATATCAGACCTTAGCCTGAGTTGTGATATGACAATTGCATCATTTTTAACCATGTTCCACAGCTGGGTTTCTGTTTTGAGGAAGTGGTTGTCACAACTTCCTCAAAGAATTTTTCTGCAAGCTTTTGTGAGAGGTGAAATTGCATGAGAGAAAAAGCTTGTCTCTTGCTCTGTGATCTAACTGGACTCTCAAATTTCTATTTCTAGATAGGTAGGAGCTTTCATCACTTTGTCTACCTAGGGTTGATTTAATTCTCTTGTTCTCTGCTGAAGTTTGAAGTACAGAACACTTGGGCATGTGGCTTTCTTGTTCATCCGTGGGAGCAACACTGGAAAAAACTTGATATTTTAGCATGCCAGATAATGTCTGTGCTTCAGCACACAAAATGAATTTGTTTCCTGTAAAGTTGCTAACAGAAGTCATCAGGCAGAAGTTTCTCAAAGTTAGGAGTTGTGGCAGGGGACTTTTTTCACTGAGTTAGTTGCCTGTGTGCTGATGTCAGTTCTGAATTCACTCCTCTGTTCCATGACTGCAGTTCAGTGACTCGGATCCGTGCAGGGAGAGGCCCTGTTGTAGAGAGAAGGACTTCTGCAAAGTCTGCTTGTGCATGGCAGACACTGACCATCCTTGGAAAGAGCAGGAGGAGCTGAAAACACAGTAGGAAAAGGAAAAAGTCAGTCTTACAACACTCAGAATAAAGCAGTGCTAGAAAACTGAAATTACAATCATGGAGGCAGACCTTTAACCTTTCAAAGCAGCGGAAAGATGAGTACCATTTGCTTGAGTACCCATGTGTGCAGTGTAATGAGGAATCTGTTTTCCCCTGCTGAGCATCTGGTTTCCCCTGCTTGCCTTAACAGCATCCACTGGGATAAATAAAAGCCCAGGCCACATATGTGCTGATTCCTCTGGGTGCACGTGCATTTTAAAGACATTTATTTCTCTTTAGGGAAAAATGACCAGCTGTCTCTGTCAGTATAGGATACTGAATTCATTTGTATGTAATAAATAGTTAACAACAGTCCATGGGTAGACCATTTTAGCCAGTGAAATCCAGAGGATGTTATTCTTAAGGGAATATTTGCAGCTGCCATGGTCGTGCTCTAGTTTGTGCTGTTCTCTGACATGCTGCAGAATGATGCAGTAGAAAAAACAGGATTTATTAACTCAACTGAAAATTTAAGGAGAATGTTGATGAGTGGCTGCTGTAGAGAACCATTTGATGGTACCTTTGTTTTCTATCTGATGCTCCTGTTTCAAGTAGCAGTTGGAGCAACAACTGCCACAACCACGCTGTGGCAGCAGCTCACTGTAATGGGAAATACAGCGGTGTGCAAATGACTGGTTGGAAAAGACAGATAGCTCAGCTCTCAGAATGGTGTTTTATAAGACCAGAAGGCTTCTCAATTCATGACAATAAAAATTAGTTTGGTATCTCAGAGATGCCAGCAACATCTAGCTGTTCTTCTAGTACACTTTGCATGAATATAGCTAAGATGTAGTTGGCTTTTTTTTGTTTGTTTGTTTGTTTGTTTTAGAGTAGATGAAGCCAAATGCAGCAATCCTATGCTTCAACAGGAAAGTTTACTGGTGAGCTGAGGTTGTACAAGCATAACAGGAAAGGGTACTTCTAGAACTGCCTCTTGACAAATGCCAAGTTGAGAAGCACATATGTTGAAGTCATCATGTAAGACAACACCAAAGAAGTACTGCTCTGCAGAATGATAGCTGGAAGGGCAATTGGACCAAAATCAGCTCCCTGATGTTTCAGAGATAGGTAGATAATTCTCGATTCTCATTCACATACATTGGAGAATATTGAAATGTGCGGAAGGTCCAACGCTCCTGTACCTTAAAGTGTATCTTTTGATAATTTTTTTTGTCTCAAATCAGATTAATTTTGAGATTGGAAGCTTTCCAAGGTGATACTTGACATTTTACTTCTTTTTCAGGTAGCTAGTCTTTTTAACTGCCACAGATTTCACTTTCACTATGAATTAAACACAATTTTTCTCTCCTTCTGCTTAGGGTCAAAGTCTGCCCCTCAGGAGCACTGACAGATTTAGACAGAGAAATTGGATTCTTACCTACTCAGTTTGACAGAAATTCAGCTTTTATTTTTGTCAGTGTTTAGTTCTGTTGTCTTATAAATATTTTCCATGGTCTGCATATCTAAGGAAAAATGAATTACTTTGAAAAACTCAACATTTTATGTATCAAGTATGAATTTGCTTCCCAACTCAGAAATGTGCTACTGTGAAAACCCCGTTGTTTAAGTCTCACCGGTCAGTGCAAGAAGTTGAAAAGGAACTTTTGTGCTTGACTGAAATATTGCTTTCTTCCTATGGTAATATCCGGGTATATAAGCCAAAATGTTATGAACAGATCACATGGAATGAAAATAAAATTGACATCTGTTGTCTTACGTGACTATGCTCCAAGTTTGTTGTGGAATAGACAAATATATGAAGTATATATTTTACCTTAGTATGCTTAAAGTGACCTAGTTCTGCAAGTTCTTAATTTGGTAGAAGTATAGTACTGACAATGTCCCTGTAGGTCTTGTCCTGGTGAAAATCTTCACATGGTTTCCATAATTGTGAATTTGTTGAATTTACTCAAGAACATTTAGGTATGTATATTTTCTTAGTTTTTCTTATTCTTCAGTCCTAGTGGTAGGTATCTAACTTAAAGCTGCCTTGTGCTAAGCATAGTTTTCCTCAAAAGCTTTTTTTTTAATTTTGACTTCTCTTCAAAGTCTCCTGAAATATGTTCATTAAGGGAATCGTACAAGAAAGTTATTTATTGTTTGAATTGATTTTTTTATACAGTGGATTTCTTCCTTGAAGGCCTGCTGACATCCCTGGACTTAAAATTTCTAGTGGATTTTTGCTTTGATGTAGACTGATGTTTACACCAAATGTTCCATTAGTAATGCTTCAGGACAAAACTGGACAAAGGCTTTTTTGAAGGCCAGCTTCTGTTCACTACTAAAAGCAAGATTACAAGTATAAGGCTTGGAATGTGTATTTTTATCTTCTAAGAAACTACAACTTTTTGTTACTTCAGAATCTGTGGAGGAGTCCTCTTAGGAACTTTACATCAGAAAAGTCATTCTTTCTGCAGTTGGATCTTTTATTGGATTATTGATTGATTGTCAGGCAGTCAAAGGCCAAATTCAAACTTAGTGCAAGTTGTTTAATAATCAGTAAATGTAAGAGGAAGGGAATGCATATTCATATGAAATGAAGTTCAAGCCCATTGTGCTTTCTCATATACATGTAACTTGAATGTGACTAATTTTATATTATTCTGATTGTGCTTAGATTTATAGAAATGAAAGTGTGCTTTTTTGCTGGAGGACTATAATGTGATATGGGGATAGTGAGTGAAATATCAGGACCTAGAAAAATCTTCCTTACATTCCTGTTACATGAAAGAACACTTGCTGTAAAGAGTACCCTTTGTCTTTCAGTTTCTGCAGGCTTAGCTCAAGAAATGGTCCCTCACTTTTTGTATAAAAATAAAAATCTCCGGTATAGAATTTACTTATTAATACTTGTAACCCATTTGTAACAACTTCTTTTGTGCACTTACGCAGACTACATTCTGACTACATTTTTTTTTGTCCATGTATATGTATTTTGTCATTAATACTGGAACCATATCTGTTTAAGCTGTATATTTATGTATTTTGAACATAGAGATCAGCGTGACTTTGCCCATTTTCATTCTTTGAATTCTTTCTTAGGAAGCCAAATATAACATAAATACACAATAACTTCATATGTGAAGGGAAGTGTACTAGCAAAGTGGAAGGAAAGAAATTCAGAAACATACCTTCCTTTAGTAGAAAGCCATTCTTCCCAGTATTGTACTACTCAGCCTTCCTCTGAACAAAGCTACTTCCACACTATCTGCAGTTCCTGCATATAAATCACAGGTTCTTAGAATATTCTTTAAAAAGATTTTAAACTGTTATAATGAAATTTAACATCCTTTGTGGTCATATCGGAAATCTCTGATTGAATGACCAGACCTCTTAATTTCCAGACTTCCTTCTCTGTCAGTCTGGGCTGGGAGGTTGTTGCTATTTATTTTTTTTTTTGGCCATTCCTGATTATGAACATCACCTCAGCAGTTTCCAGCTGTGTTATTACAACTCAACACACCCAGTGCCTGTATTCCTTTATGGTCACTGAAATGAGATCCTCACAAGGTATTAGACTGTTTGAAGTGTTTGGACTGTACAATTTTTCCATCGACTACGATTGTGTGCTATGCCAGCCTCAGATCCTGAATATACGACATTCCTACATTCTTGTGCAATTCTTCATCTTAAGTTTATGTTTTGCTAATATATTACTTCTTTCATCATCCAAAAAGTGTAATTCCTTAGCTCCTGATTTTCTAGTCTGATGTGTATACAGTGAGACTCCTTGATGTAGCAAGTCTACGCTGTTTTTTTTAATCTCTTTATTAGGGATTCTAATGGTGTGAATCCATTGCAAACAATTTAAATAGCTTATATGGCTATTATAGATGACACGTAGGGAGAATAGCAGATAATGTATAGACTGCCATCAGTTCTATGACTGTTTAAAAACCTTTCTTCCCTTGCTTTTAGTCAGTTAAATTTGTATTAATTGAATTCCTGTCTTATTCTACTCCTTCCATCAGTCAGGTCAAGAACTTTGCATTCTCTTTGATGGAGTTAGCTTATATTGGATTTGAGAAGTAACTTCTAAATGGCTCTTATAATAGATTGCAGAGGCTGTGAGAACAAGCAGTCAAATTCTTGATTATCTATTCTACCAGAGAAGAATAGCAATGAATCAAAACTATGTCCGTTTTCTCAGGCAAGAATTAAGTGTTATTCCAAGGACCTCTTTTTAATGTTGTTTTCCCCAGTAGTCATAAGTAAAGCAACTTCTAATCAGACAGCCTACTCCTTTTAAACTGAAATATGATGCTCCAGGGTGCTGGTAAAAGAAAATACTGTTTCTGGTTCAAGTCATGTGTAACAGATCATGGCTGTTAAAACCCTTTGTTGGTGGAATGAATCAGTATTGACCGCTTGGTTTCTGCTGCAGGTCAGCTGGAGCATTAGCTTGTCAGTTAATTGGAAACTTGTGAGGGGCTTCTCCGTGGTGGTGTTTGGTGGTAGAAGAGGAAAGCCTGGGAATAAGATTAGTGACAAACTATTCTTGCTGGTAAAAGAAAACACTGTTTTCTGTAAAGACACTGACTAGTTCATGCCCAGTTCTGATTATTATTTGTGAATAGTATGATGAATTGATATCTAAAGGGATAAGGAGTTCCTACAGTAGCACACTGATGGCTAACAAGTAAATTTGAAGCAGGATACTACTGTGACATTCATACAGGAAGCAATAAAAAGGATGGTTGTGAGAGTATGCATGAATGGTGTAACTGTAAAAAAAAAAACCCTATATTTTGTGAACAATGTGTATCAGTATCTTGAGTCAAAACTGGTTTATTGATACTGTTGTTTTTTACTGATGTTGCTCAGATTAATGTAAAGCTTTTTCAAAATTCTACCCTCACTGAAATAGCAGTGTGTAATTTGTATTTATTTTTCAGTGACTTAATAGATGATCATAAAAAGATATTAGAGGATAAAGGTGTCTTTTCCCTCTCAAGTGCTACACCTGAGTGTCCGCGTGGGTTTGCAAATACTCATAAGGGTTCTACAACTAGGCCATAGTTTATAATGCTGTTTGAGACATTTAGTTTAAAAAGAAATAAAAAATTGATCTTGTTTCCTCTTAGCTATGTGAGTTCTACAGAGGACTGAGACATCATGTAAACCTGGGGGGGTTCTTTGTGAGCAAAGTAAACAGCTGAGAGGAAATACATACTGAAGAGGTTTGTTAAATAGAGGTGCCGTTTTGTGTTGTAGTTCTTCTGGCTATAACTGCACTTTACGTTTGTATTATGTCTTGGGTCTTTGGAGCTGAATTTTATAAGTCAGGTTGAGAACAACTGGGTCAGTCACCCATTACTCATTCAATTACACACTGCAGCCCTACTGCTCCCAGCTGACATCTGTACAGAAGGCATGGTTCTCTTTTACATAACCTGTCCAGCTCCAATGCTACTTGTATAGATGCTAAGTCCCTGGGAACTCTACAGTCTAAGAAGAGAAATGGTGAAAGAGTTTATTCCCCCCAGAGTGCCCAGAGGCAGGCAAGAAACTGCTAATGGCATAATTTTGCATGCAATATTTTGTATTTTGCCCATATATTGCTGTAGAAGAGGTTGCTTAGGGAGAAATTTGAAAATGCTATTTGGGAAATGTTGTTAAATCACATTTCTGGAGGTAGCCAGTGTATTTCTGTTTGCTACTTTACACAGGCAATAGCTCACATTGTAATAAGCTGTTTCTGAGGGGACTGCTTCATGTGGAGCTGGAGGGATCCTGGTGTGCTGTAGTGTTAATGAGGTGCTTGACCTTGCTGTTCTGCGGGCTGACAAGGTGTGCTCTTTGCAAAGGAGTGTGTTAGGGAAAGCAATACAAACAGCTTAATCATAAACTCAATTAGATGATAATTGAGCAGCTGGATTCTGCCTCTGAGTCCATCTTGTTTTCCATGTGAAGCGGGACAGGGTATTTTAGCCAGGCTCTGTGGGTGCTCAGTAGCTGAATGCAAATCCAAGTTTGTGTACGCAGGAGTTTGGGCTGTCATGAGTGTTAGCTTTTAAAGCTGAGCTCAATAAGTGCTGTGCTTAGGAAATAAGAAGCAACAAATTACAGAAAGAAAAACTGGAACACAAGTAGGTAGCAGGGCTCGTGTGTCTCAAAGTGAGCACTCAGTGTTAATGCTTGTTCTGATTAACAGTACTTTTGTGTTTCTCTCACCTGTTAAATGAATACAAAGGTGCCTTATCTTGTAAGGGTATTACTGGAATAAATCCGATCATTTTTTTCTGAAATATTTGGGTACTTCAATGATGAACATTAAAGAAAAGTTCAGAAATAGGTGAAAGTTTCTTTATTCAGGAAGAATATCACTCTTAGGTTGTAAAGAAGGACAATTTTTATAATGCATTTAAAAGGAAGAATTGAAATATTGCTGAAGGGGAGCAGTGTATGCTGAACTGAGTTGTCTTATGGAAAAGAAAATAGTGTCTGACAATAACTGAATGTTGTACAAAAATGTACACCTGCAAAATAGGAAGGAGGGAATTATTGCAGTAGCAAAATGTATCTATACTCGCTCCTTACGTTTTATTGGCCTAATATTTGAACTTTGTTAAGAATGTATCTAGTGCCCTTGGTGCTTGTAAAAAAATTCACAAAGTTATGTTATGTCCAACAAAATCTTAGTGTTAAACTTTGTATATGGAAGAAAACCTTGAGTTTGTCTTCACTGGCATGTTTCAAAATCTGGATTACAAATCAATTTGATACAAATATTTTGCAGATTTTCATTAAACAATGGAAGATGAATAGTGATATTTCATATAAAATCAGCATGAGAACAAATGACTGCATTTGAATTTTCACTGGCAAATTGACTTCTAAGAGGATAGTTGACTGCAAACTATATTAGAGTATCTTTTTTTGTTAAGTGTTTTCTTGGTAGCTTAGCAAGGCACCAGTTCTGGACCCTGCTTTGACCTCACATAGAACAATTACACAAGTGGTCATAATTGTGTTTTAGATGGTGAAATGTGTTTATTGTACAACTCATTAACAGAGACCTGTAAGCTTCTCTATAGATTGTTTTGCAAATTAAGGGAGTTAATGGATAGAAGTTGGGTAGAAAAAATGTCAGTTAACCACTAACAATGTTGAAACCAAATTTACGGACTTCATTTGTTTTTCGCTCTTTGTACTGTTGTGAGTCACCTTAAAGCCTATGTACTTCATTCCATATAAAAATGTGTCTTGTGTAGCGGACCATGATGAGCAGAGAAGGTCAACTTTATTTTATTTTAATCCTTTCTAGCCTTCAGGAAAAAGAGCAGTCGCTCAGCATGTCCATTAAAGAAACTACTGCCAAAGTAAGTACCCATGAGCTATCAGTTTTCCTTCAGAATATTTAGAGAATCAGCTAAAGCCTTGCATTATAATTGTCTATATCTTGCAATGTTTGTTTTGTTGTTTCCTCTGAACAGATTTTACTTTTAAATATTTTTAAATATACACCCTAAAAAAAAGATAATTACATTTTGATGGGCCACAGAGAGTATGCTTAAGGAAGCAGATGGAATCATCCATTGTTTCTTGCCTTATGTTTACCAGTGATCAGTCTTGTTGCTGGCCCCAATTTAGGAACAGACTTCTTAGAGCTTCATGAAAAGAAAGTGAACTCCACTCACAGATGAATGTTTTCACGCTTTTGCCTCTTACTTTCTAGCTGTCAGGTTTGTCTGGTGTGAAGAAAGAATAGAAACAAAGTTCCTCTTTCCCCTGTATTTCACTAATAATAAACTAGCAATCTTTTTAAAACTGCAAAGAAATGTAATGCTATTTGTCATATGTTGGTTTTTGATTGGAAGTGTTACAACTTTGAGTTTTCGTTTTTCTCATGGTCTTCTTTCCATGAAATACACTACCATATTTTCCTTGTTATTGCAAAAGTGGCTCATTGCGCACCATAGCTTCCTTGCTCTGAGTGCTCTAGAAAGGTTTATTTATTTCTAATTCTTATAGAAATATGTGGAGCAGAAAGGGGAAAACATTTGTTATTCAATCATTAATTTTTCTGAAATACGTTTTTTCTCTCATGTTAGTTCTCTAATCTCTCAAAAATTAATGAAATATTTATCCTTTGTACTCTATTCTTCACAATCATTTTCCCAACACTTCTGGCATGCGCTGTTAAAAAGACTGACTGACTGCATCTGGATACTTCTCCTTCCCCTTCTCCTGCTTTGATTTTTTTTTTTTTTTTCCCTCCTCTATTCCATGACTATCTCTTGGGAAATATTAATATAGATCATTATAATATGCCACTCCTCTCTATTTTTTTTTTTTCAATGACTCCAAATAAAGTGTCAAGAAAAAGATTATAATTTCCTAATGGCCATCCACTGAAATGAATGAGAAATTTGGTAGCTCAAATTGGTGCGTCAAGCTATTGGCAAATTGAAATATATGCTATGGGTTTTGTCTTTTCTCCTAAAAATGTGTGCCTATAGATTTTGAAGGTTTTTTTTTTAAACTATAGAACCTGAAGTTTTGAATAAGAACTGAAACACTGTGTAGCAAATGAAAAGTGAGCATGGCAGAATTCCACAACCTATTTTGTTTCTTTAAATATTCAGTAGGTAAAATATTACTTTAATTTCATTCCATTCTTGTGTGATGGCTTCTATTTATTAAAAACAGTAAATAGGAAGCAGGTAATCAGACTCCTCCAAATCACTTAATTAATTTCAGTTGTTCAAATCTCATCATATTTTCTTCTCAACCTTAACAGAGCTGCTCTTTTCAAACCTTTTCAATTTATGGGAAAAATATTACTTTGTGAAAGGCTTCTTACTTCCCCCTGTACCACAAGTGTTTATGTGGCCTTTTCTGCCTCATCTGTGCTGTTTTCAGCTGGGGTTGCAGCAGCTAAGATCAGTCTGTCAGGGAAGGAGACTCCCTTATCTATGTTTCCTTTATCTATATTCTTCTTGCAGACATTAATATTGGCTTTTACAAATGTGAAGACTGTGCTGTGTGAAGGTATCCAGGTGGATTCATCTATCTTTTTAGGTGGCATGAGGACAATTTCCATGTATTTTCTAAAGCACTGTTGTAAAGAAATGTGAAAGCTACTCAAAATTCTTTTTCTTTTTTCTTTGAGATGGTTGGAGGAAGAGTTCATTTCAGTGTCTTGGTCTGTATCCTTGTTCCTGTTTCTGCCACTTGAGATTAACATCATACACTGTCAAGACAGAAAGAATAACAATGGGTAAATTTTGCTTCTTTTCAGGTTGATTCCACGTAGCTTTGCTAAACAGCATTCCACATTTTTGATTAGAGCTATCTTCTGGAGTGTTGTTTATGTACCTAAACAAAGACTTGTAGGATTTATTCCAAAAAAAGGGACATCTTTTTTTTTTAACTAGACAGAAACTAAAAACAACCAACCAACACTAAGGATTTTTAAGAAAAATACTTTAATATTAGGCTGTAAAGAAGCTCGCATTTGATTTTAGGGAAGTTTTCTTTGTAACTGGAGCTCTTTGGTCCAATTGCTAGGTCCTCAAACATGAGTACTGGCTATATGAATAGGAGCACAATGATAGCATGTTCACCTGGAGCAAAAGAAGGTGTGAGCTTTGCGAACGTTCATCATTATTGTTAGCTAGGAAACAAATTTTCCTCAGAGGCTGAAAAAGTAGCTCTAACGCTGTAACAAATAATGGTAGTTGCTGTTAGGGTACAATAATCAGAAAAAAATTAAAGGAATGGAACCTCAGATTAGAATTGATGTAAAATGGAAGCAGGGCTATTAGTTTAGAAGATGTTAAATTATTTTGCCTCTCCCAATCTTTCATTTAATTTTGTTGAACTATGCCATATGATAGCTCTGAAGATTAATGTTTTTCATTTATCTGCAGAATACATGTGATGTAGATACACACAGAGGCTCAGTAATGTATTTATCTCATGTTCCAGAAGAATTATCTCTGAGTTAGAGTAACCTTCTTTCAGCCTTTGGTCCCTGCATTTGGTCCATTAATAAAAAGTGCCAGCAAGCTTCATTCTGACAGTAATGCTTACAAAGTGCACAGTGTTCACTAGAAACTGTTTAAACCTCCTCCCAGCTTATTTTGCATAATTGCCGAATGTCTGTTTAGTGGTAATGTCTTTAAGTTACTACCAGCATGAGATGTATTCATACAGTTTTCCTAGAGCTGAAAGATTCCCAATCTAATTGCAATTCATTGAGCCATTCAGTACCCCTAAAGAGAGAACACTGCTTAGAAGGAAGTCATTAAAAACTTTAAGATTTATTTTGGAGATGTGAGACAGACATGGCCTTTGGGTTCTGTGGGCATATTTATTCACCTCTGACAGGTTTGGGTTATTTTAACATCTAAAGTAAATCAGTAGGCAGGTCACTGAGAAGGAAATACTGAAATAAAGTGAAATACCTGGAAACTGAAAAATTATAATTAATGCATGACATGTGCTTTTAAATTAATAGGAAGATTCTGAATTGTTTACAGACTTGGATGATAGATCTGTTCATTCAAAAACCCCATGATCCATCCATAGTTAATGTATACTCTCAGCTAAAGTAAGAGGATATTCACCATTTAGTAAGATTTACAATTAGTGCTGTATCTGAGTTGTTATCCTTCAATTATGCAAACAGGTAAGCTATGAGAGCTGTAAGGCTCCTAAAAAGCAGAATAAGAGCTGAGCTTTTGTTAATATGCATGGGATATACACATGCTTTGAGAAAAAATATCAGGAAGAGTAGAGAAACATTCCTCTGGAGATTTCACTTCACATCTCATCTCTTCACAACTGCCCTGTCTCTTTCTTGATTATTGCTTTACCCTTGGTTCGAATGAATGCAATGTTTTCTCAAGTGTCAGCTACAGTTCTGAGCAACTGCTTGATTTCTGCCTTCAGAACAAGAGTATTGGCCTTAACTAGGTGAGGGATTTTTGTTCATTTTGCTTTTTTTCACAGTTGATGCGATATGGAGTAAAAATCAACACTTCTGAATACGTAGTGATTGTATTATTTGTGTACAGTGTATGATGTCATTCCGAGGTGACAGTGTACACTGCAAGAACAGAAACAGTTGAGCTACCTTTCTTCTCATCTCTCTCTCTCTCTCTCTCTCTCTCTCTCTCTCTCTCTCTAATACCAGCCATGATTCATTGTTGAAGGATGTCCACGTTTGCTTTTTTTTTTAAATAGTCAAAGATGTGTCTCCTGGTGGTGAAATGAGGTGTTGAGCTCTTACTGCCTTTTCAGGAGCATGGCAGCTACTTTTTCTCTTTTTCATTAAGATACGTGGCAATAAGTTCTGTTTGAATGTTATTGTGTATTCTGATTTACGAGGTCTTAAACTCCAAACATTGGTACATTTACATTCTACTCATTCCAAGCATCACTGCTAATGTTGAAAATGTGCAGAGTTCATTGGCTGGCCTGTCTTCTAAATACAGCCTCAGTGCCTAGTGGTAAAGCATGTCCTCTCCTATATGGATTGCTAATGTCACTACTCTTCTCTATTTTTTTCAACAGAAAATGTGGTAAGCCTAGAAATTTTGATTCATCTTTGATACTTCTGTGAAGACATCACTTTTTATTAAGTTTCTTTACCTTGCTGTAGGATGTTATGTCATGTCTGTAAAACAAGAACATTTGAAGCTCCGTTTAAATTGCCTTATATTTGTACATGAATGAATTATATATCATGCCTGTCTGCCTCGATCTAGGTTTGCACGAGTCAGAAACTCTGCAGTACTTTAAGGAAGAAAGTGAATGATATTGAGACACAACTACCAGTTCTACTTGAGGCCAAAATGCTGGCTGTATCAGGTAAGTTTTAAGTTCTAAGAAGGGTTGATGTTGATGGGTGGCACATTAGATCTTTATATGAAGAAGCTGAACCTTCTTGGGAAAAGTCATTGATCTATGCTTATATAGATCCCTTAGAGTCATGGCAAGCATAGTAGAATCAGGCTGTCATGCCTTGCTTAAGGTACTTCAGGCCTCTCTCCACAGATGAAAACTACTTGTTAAGAGATTACTGTGAGGCAGACAGTAAATATACAAAGAACATGATGTTTACCATTTTCCATAAGTGAAATTTATAAATAATATCTCTTTGGACTTCATGATTCTTGGACTTTACAGTTAAATGCCTAGAGCTCTCAAGCTAAGGGTCATAATGAATTTATGACGAAGGTGCAATAATCACAAATATGGCTTTAAATTACCTTTTAAAATGGAATAAAATAATTGGCTATGACTACTATTCAGATCAGTATACAACTAGTGTTTACAACATGAAAGCCATTTGAGCACTTGTGCATGTTATTTACAACCAGTAAAACATAAAGATGTCATTACAGAGTCTGGCTTGTGACAATTTTACATGACAGTTATTTGGGACTACTGCACTGTTTATTAAGGAATGAAAGCAAAGCACAGCTATTTCTGTGTTTGGATAGGTGGCTTTAATTCAGTGAACTGTTTGCAGATAATAAGTACGCAGATGTTTCTAGTTTACTCCTCCCTCAGAAGAAGCTGAAAAGAAGACTACTCTGGTTCAAGATATTTTTCCACTGTTACACTGAAAAAGAAAGGGCAGGGGACTTTTAATGTGTCAAAATGACATGTAGCTGTCTGATGGTTGTTTACCTTCTCAACCAGATATGAGAAGCTTGTACCTCTACATAGAATTATTTTCAATTGAAACTTTGTGCAGTATTACATGATTTGTTTGTGAGAAGTGGATAATGTCAAATTTTAGCAAAAGCCAAAAGGAAATTCAAGTCCAGATCTTGTGATGGTGCTGAGTGCAGCCATTTTCTTTGGCTTTCATGAATAGAAACCCTATTTTTTTTTCTGCGTTCACCTACAAGGTAAGCTGAGCAATCACCCTTCCCAGCCTTTAAACTGTTTGAGCCATCACTTTCATGACTTTCTTTGGAATACGATAGCCCAAAAACTGAATCTGCAACTTGCCAGCAAGAAGTGGTTGGCCAAAAAAGATGCACTTCAGAGACTTTAAGAGAGTAAATAAATACTTGAGGACTATTTCCAAAACATTTGTAATAATATTTTGTACTTGTTAGCTCTTAAGATTGATTGTTTCAGAGATGAATTCTCTGACAAAGAGAGAATTTAATGCTGATGCTTCTACAAAATGCTTTTTTACTACTGTGACTGTGACCATCTTTGCAAGCTTTTTAATAAATATTGGTACTGTTTCTTGCACCATTTCTTTTTTTCTTACTCTGAAAAACACTTAATTCAGGGAAATTTTAATAACTAAACATTATGATCTTAAATTGTTGTTAAAGTAAAATACTTTTATTATTTTTTCTGAGAATCTCAACAGAATTTGCATAGTTTTTGCTATAGAAGTTCATATCCGGCATCTTTCATGACTGTATTGAGCAACTTTTGATATCTCCTTCCCATTCTGTCCAAAGTAATTTGTAGAAAACAACACCCACTGTTAACATGTTCTGAATTTGGTTCTTCAAATTAAAACATATGAAGTCCATCTGAGTAAACAAATGCTATTTTACAATGTGACTGATAGCGCCATTCGGGATCTTCCACAACTGAAAAACTCTGAGCATTATAACAGGAACATATATTTTCATACGGTATAAATCTTTTTTTGACTACAGTATATATAAAAGTAAATTCAAAAAGTGTGAAGTCCAACTGTGTTCTGGTATAGTAGACGATGGAAAGCAACAATGATACTGAAAAGAGAGGTTTTCTTTGTCTTTGGGTGGCTTATTTAGAGTGAGGTTGCAGGTGGAGACTTTCTCAAGAACATCTGGAAACTGGTTCTCAGTCCTGGGCTTGCTGATGAAGAAACTGTCTGGACTCATGCAAAGAGTAGCTTGTCTGAACTGTAGGGGACTGTAAGATAAGAGGCACGCTTATGTTCAAGACCAGTTTCAGATAATCCCCATCTTAAATAGTGTCTACTGAATCATATTGAGGGCTTTGACTTAATGTGTAGTTATCAAGACTTAATTATTGTCTCCAAATCTAATCTGGATAGCTTTCATTTCTAGGTTATGCTGGGAGGCACAATTGCATAGACAAGCTACACGCTGTACCACTGTTCTTGGGTTTCTCTTGGAAAAAGTGTGGGATTTCAATTATAACTTTGTAGAAGGACGGTGACTTTAAGTCTGTAAATGAGCTGTTTTTTAGAAATGCTTAGAAGTGTAAAGCAGGAGAATGATGAAGCAGGTTGTTACGTGCCTTAGATGTAGAGAATTTAAAAGAAAAAAGATGAACTTCTGGCATACCATCAAAAGTGAATCGATACTGCGGAGATTTGGTAGAAGAAACTGAGATGTGTACCTTCAGTTAGTTACAAATAGAGGAAAAGGTATTGCATTGAATTTAAAAAAAAAAAGTGTCTTCTGAAGCTTAGGCAAAGATATGAAACAATGTAATTTAATGCCCTGTGTGAGAATACTCGCACAATGTCTTGCTACTATTGTATTGGAAAGAGAAGATGACTGGGGCTCTTTGTGTGCAACTAGTAGTAGAGTTGAAAGCCTGGACTTAGAAATAATGGGTGCTTGTTCCTAACAGGTAAGTAACGGTAAAATGGGAAGAAAGCATCAAAGATGATTAAGCATGGTAGTGAGTTATGATGAAGATAACTTCTTTTGCAGGGAGCAGGGAGGAAAAGTGCATACAGGAGAGCAAGTAATTTAGATCTTATTTTTGTAGCTGGAGGGAACTGGTTGAAAATCAAAGGTGAAAGGTAATTTTGTAACAGTGGCTGCTGCAATTTCTTTCACTTGTAAAAAGAAATGGCTAATTATATTTGACGTAATAGCTCTCATTTTTGGTAAAAGCAGAATAGTATGCAATGCATAATAGAATGACACACACACACAAAAAAGGGGGGGGGGGGGGGGGCTCCAAGGACCTAAAAGCTGAAAAGAGATTCTGAAAGAAAATGAACAAAGAAATAAACAAAAACCTATTTAAAAACAACAACAAAAACAACAATACTTCAGAGCGCACTTCTAAAAATCAGAAAAGCCAGGATGCGGATTGTAGGAAAGAGGGTCAGAAAGAAAAGATTTGGTAAATTCAGAAGAGGAAAGGGGAAGAAGGACATAAAATAGCTGCTTTTTTTGTTTGCTTTCTTGCTTGTTTGTTTGTTTTTTTTCTCCTTAACAAGGCAAAAACAATGAGCAATGAATAATACAGAGAAAGCTGAAGTACTTAGGTCATGTGTATTCATGTGTCACGCATAAATGAATGGTATCTCTTAAGTAAGGCATAGTTAAGAAATAAGTCTCAACCTTAAAAACACTGGCCATCATTTAAGCAAGATATTACATGTAAATATCCCCTGAACTGGTGGTACTAAATCATGAGAAGTGAGAGAATCTTCAGTTGGGAAATACACATATTTAAATCATAGAATCATTAAAGTTTGAAAAGACCTCTAAGATCATCCAATCCAACTGTCCACCTACCACTAATATTGCCCACTAAACCATGTCCCTAAGTACTACATCTACCCTTTCCTTTAATACCTTCAGGGACAGTGACTCCACCACTGTCCTGGGCAGCCTGTTCCACAATGCCTCACTGCTTTTTCTGTAAGGTATTTTTTCCCTAATATCTGATCTGAATCTCCCCTGACACAACTTGAGGTTTCTCTCTCCCCTTATGGCTGTTACCTGAGAGAAGAGACTGACCTCGATCTCGCTATAACCTTCTTGCAGGTCATTGTAGAGAGTAATAGGGTCTTCCTGGAGCCTTCTCTGCTTCAGACTAAATGGGCAGCCTTGGGATAGTACAAAATACAAAGGGAATTATTAATTGTGCAGTAACATTTAATTTTTTTTACTGGACATACTTTTCATTTAGTCTTGGAAACATTAGGTAAGGATAAACACTATTTCTGCATTTTTACCTTAGCAATTAGATCATTCAGTCAGATAATTTCCTCAAACAACACTACTAACAATCTGAGAACAACTGTTTTCTTTTAAGCAGATGTTGCATTGTCTTCATTTAACACAGCATTTTCCCTCAGGAACAAGTTAGTTTTAATGGTTTTTGGAGCAGTGTCAAAGCAAAAAAGTAACTGAATGCAATTACATGTGACTGGGTTTGTGTATCCTCATAGTTAAGCTAGGTAAAATTGATGTATTAATACTTAATTTTCTTTTCAGAGCTTTCATATGTGTGATGATGTGATGGTTTGGAATGCATGTTATATACCTCAGCCTTCAAGAACTGCCTGAATAGCTTTGGAAAATACTAATGTTCTATGCAAAATACTAATGTTCTATACTAATGTTCTATGTTCTATGTGTATTGCACTTTCTGTTGCAGTTACAGTGATTTACAGTATTGGTGTATTTACACCATAACATACGCGCATAATATAGCTGGTCTTGTTCTGATAGAAAAACACCGGCATAAATGCAATGTAAGCATAGCAATTCTGTCATTTCTATCAGTCCAATACCTTTAATTTTAAGAATGTGTAATAAATGATACTGTAAAGACACTAGAGATGATGTCACGTTTGTACAAGTTCTTCCTTGCTATTATTTCTTCTTTGAAAGAAGTGTAAAATTAAATTTAGAGGAGAAACAGAAAAGAATTAATGTTCAGGTTTTTGAAGATTGTCGAATAAATACAACAGACTAATGGCATTATGATGAGATTTCATAAGGAAAACAAACAAACAAACAAAAATCCCTACTATTGAATGTTCAAGAGATATCTCTATAAATAGTTAAAATTCAGGTCATCTATATAAGCAGCTCTTTAAGTTTGATTGGCATTTGCCTATTGTGATAAGTAACTTTGAGTTAATACTCCTGAGATGCTAGTCAAGAATTTTTCTCCAAACATAGCTGGTAGAATCTTTATTACACTGTTCACTGTTTTGAAGTTAGTAGCTTTTGCTAATTATAAGTAACAGGTATTCTTCACTGCATGAGATTTTACTGTTGATGTACATATTTATAAATAACTTTTGGTAAAATCTTTTGGGGTTACCATCTAATAGTTGGGTCGCTATTTTTTGTTGCTGTTGTTTTGTTTGACAAATAAATGAGGAAAAGCACCTTAATTGTCAGTGCTTGAAAACTTGTATGCAATTGTTATAGTAATTGCTTCTTGTAGGAGCACTTAATGTGTTTATAAAATGTCTGTCATCAGTTGTAGGAAAAATATGGCAGTACACAATACTGTGTTCATTCTGCTAGCGTGGTAGGTGCATTTAGCAAAAAAATCTGGTAGGATCAAATAAACTTAAAACATTAAGAAAAATTCAGAAAACTGATATGTAAGCAACTGTGAATATAACTGCAGAAGTACTATTAAATTTTGTTTTCTACTCTAGGCTGTTTTGTATGAAATCAAATAATATGTGAGAGGGTGAGTTTCTCATTTTTTTGCTCAGTGAAAAATTAATTAAGAGATACAAGGGGAGTTGTAACCTAAAATACATTTTTCGACATCATTTGGTCTGTTTTCTATATGTGAATAAAGTAGATTGTTTGATATATATTGCAATTTGTTCATATATATACAAACATCTATACACATGCACACATACAATAACTATATGATTTTTTTTTCTCTTTTGAGGATGCGTGACAGCATGGGATCAGATAGCCAGAAAGCGTCTAGTGGGTAGTTAAGAAAATGTGAATGAAAAATGGGGAAGGTGTTATGTACTTATCTATGAGATGCACACCATTAACTTTTCTTATGTCTGCAGGTGCAAATTAGGTACAATCACAGAAATTAGAATGAGTGACTTCTTAAGTAGTTTGAAAAATATATATACTCTGATCTGTACCAGTAAAGGATTTTGTGTCATCGTTTTATTATCTCAATCTCTGTTTCATTAAATATCTGCAAATACATCTGAACAACTGGAAATGTTGTAGGATGATTTCCAGCAGTACAATAAAAAGTGTAGAAATGTAGCTTCTAAACAATATGACATGTATACTAAATACAAAATTTAATGCTGACGTTGTTTCTTCTTTGCCTACTCAGATGCTTATAAAGGGCAAGTTCTGAATGGCTCTAAGAGCACTGTATGCTATAGAGAGGATGTGTCCTTTGGTCTATACTGATATTTACTGTTGAAACGGTACCAAAACACACAGATCCAAGGTTAAAAACGTGGATGTCTTGTTTTTATGACTATATTGCTTTTTGTCACTTCATGCAGGTTAAGTGTGGTCGCAAAGTTCTCAACAAGATGTTGATATATTCCCTGCCATGCTGCATTTTTTTAATGCAGCTGTTTTTAATGTTTTTAACTTTAAAAACTGTTTTTAATGTTTTCTGCTCAAAGGCAGTAGTGCTTCTGTTTGTATATTTAAATTTTGAGAGGGGCTGTTTGGTAACAGATGGAAAACTTGACTAGTGTTAGAGATAAGAATACCAAGGCCCCTTTGTACCTTCTCATATAGGCTTAATTTTTTTGGTGAATTGGAGTTTTATGGAGACCTAGGTGTATTGTCAGATAACAAAATTGCTTCTCTGCATTTAGCACCTTACTTTTGGCGGAGGTCTGGATTGATGCCTCAGAAGCATATTGCAATTGGTTCTTCATCACAGAATCACAGAAACACCAAGGTTGGAAAAGACCTACAAGATCATCCAGTCCAACCATCCAACTATTAGCAAGAGTTCTCACTAAAATTCATGGTTGTATCACATCCTGTTCCAGCATACAGTGCTCTGTATGAGCATGTGTTCCCACAGTGATCAGTTTATGCCCTGCCCGAGTGTCTTGCTACAATTTATGAACTTTTGAAAAGCCTATTAACCCACTTAAAAAAATAACGCTAGTGCGCTCCAAAGCTAAGTCTTTAACAGTCACACAGACCTAAGAAAACTATGCTATTGGTCTTTTTATCTTACATCCAAATGAGATTGCCAGATGTTATTGACTTTCAGTGAACTAAAAAGGTAAGTTGTAGTAGCTGAAACTTCAAAATGATATGTGACCAGACAGCAGAAAATCATTGCTTCTGTTCCAGCAGTCAGTCAGCCATGTAGAGACTTACTCTCTTTCTCTCCTGTTACCTAACCTGCTCTCCCTGGAGGGAGGGAGGGAGAGTGGAATAATCTTTCTGGCAGTTTCTTTTCTGGATGGGCAGAGCTGTGAAGGGTTGATGTTCTCACTCCATGGGAAGATCTCTGGAAAGGATGCAAGAAAACATCCTGTGTGGTCTGTAGAACAGGTTAGTGTTGTCCCTCCTACAAATTGACCAGGACAACATGATGACAATACCCTGAATTTCAGCGCATCCACTTTTAGTACGAAAATGTAGGTGATTTGCTTCTTGGTTAGGTTGGTAAAAAGAGCATGATGATTTCATGAAGCATTCTAGATAATGAAGATTTGGTCTGGACTGTTCCCCTACCCTCAAGTGTGTCCATCTTCTCCTTTGACAGTGGTGTAGAGGGGAGGCAGAGACGAGAGAGGGGAGATGAGCTGATCCTATGCTCATCTCCCCGTGTGCAGGCACCAGAACATCAGAGGAACCTTGTGGTCACTGGTCTCTATTGCTCTTTAAAACAGGTTACATTTCATTGTTACTGAATTACCAGCTTCCAAATCTCTGACTTTTCTCCTCAAGGCTTTTGTGCCTTTTCTCATTGATAATTTTCACTTGAGTCTTTGAATTGTTAATACTGATTTAATTTATTAATTTATTTTATCAATGACAGATTTCTGAGTTGCTGCTTTTTGGTGACTGATTAGGCTTGGTACAATAGGCTTTCTAAGGCAGAGAATTCCTCTTCTAAATGTATGTTTTGGGGTCTGTTGCCTACTTCTAAATAGATTATCTTATTTCACCTTTCAGGATCGTATCAATCATTTCAGTAGCATTTTGCTCCCTAAATGTGTTAGCATATGTTATTACTTGAAAAAAATAATTGCACAAACACACTGGCACTACCTCCAAAATCTTATATTCCTCTCATGTTATTGTTTTCTCTTTTCTTTGTGAGAAGCGAAATGATATTTATTTTCTTCAAGTTTTATTCTGGTTGGAATTGGTTTGTATTCTCACAGGGTGGAGGATTTTCAGGCTTGAATTCCAGTGCCTTTGATAAATAGCACGGTGGTGAATGCCCTAAGCTAAAACATGAGTTTTCACTTCTTTGTGTCATGAAAGGTAGCATTAGTCTATGAAGGATTAGCTTATAGGTAATGATAAGTACAGGCCAATTTCTTTCCTACATTGGTCTGAATGTCTGGTACATATGCTTCAGTGTTATGCAAAAATTGTTCCTTTGCCTGTATTGTAATGAATATAGTTTCAGTAGGGGTGGGATATACCTCTATGCATCAAGCATAAATAATGGAAACTATGAGTGTACATACTTTCTGGCATAATATATGAGAAAGACTTAGAGCAAAAAACACTGTGCATCATTAACTTTTTCCTATGTTTTGAAGACTTCAAAGGATATTTTTAGTCAATTTGTTACTGGCAAATATTATCAAATTAATGAGATGTTAGTTTGAGAGTAATATGTGGGCAATGATCTGCTTGATAAAGTAGTATCTGATAGTGTAATTATGCATAGAAAAAAGGTACGTGTGCAGAGTGCCATTTAGTTGTTCTATGTGGACATACTAGTAGAATTTCCAGAAGAGAGGAAAACAATCTAAGTTAATTATTGTATGCAATTTAGTTTCACAATGAATAGAAAAAATTATATGGCTACTTTTTCCCTGGGTATACTTCTTCTTTTTTTTTATTTTTCCAATGCTTTGCTTAGTTTGGCTGGTGTTTTTTGTGTTCTCATCAAGCCAGTGGAGCTTAGCTATCTTACTGTCTGTAGGGAGAGGGAGATGAAGGATGCGTGAGAGGGCTCTAGGAGGCAAGATTAAGAAGGAAATTTGTTTTTTGTTGCTGTTTTCAAAGATAACTTTGAGAAGCTAACCCTTACTGTGAAATGTATGTACTCAGCTCTGTTTGACAGTGTACTGTTAGCATGCTGTTCAACCTGCTCAGAGCACTGTAGTCTTCAAATTAATTGAAAAATGAAGATATGATGTTTCAGTGCTAAGCTCATAGAAATATGAGTTTTTCCAAGCAAAGGTGAATAATTTTGAATTTATTGTAATCCCAACTTCACGTGGTTCCTGGAAAGGAAATTCCTGCATTACATTGGAACAGGCTGCTCACAGAGGTGGTGGTGTAACTATTCCTGGAGTTGTTCAAGAAATGTGTGGATGACATTGAAGAATATGGTTAGTGGGCATGGTGGGGATGGCTTTATGGTTGGACTAGATGATCTTAGAAGTCTTTTCCAAACTTATTGATTCTATGATTCTAAAAGTTATGACTAACTTTTTCATTTTATGTCAGCCAGCTAGTTCTCCCAGTAGTATGGCTATATAAAACACAGCTTTGAATGCTTGATAAAGCAGCAGGTTTTTTGTTCACTTAGGTGAAATATAATTATTTTACCAAAAGAGAAATTTTAATATTTTTGTATATGTAAGCAGAATAAAACATTTTAACACGTCTGAAGATTATTTCTACAGCATCCAAAGTGACTTTGTCTCTTAAAGATCCTAGGAGGGCATGTCATTTAATGCTGGCAGCTAGGAGTTGTGCATTAATTTTTAAATCAGCTTTCTTATGGCATTTAGAAAACAGTTATTTTGGTTGCTGTGATTGAGGTCAGAAGCTCACTGATGATACTTTTGTTGCATGAGTTTGAATATGCTTTTCTGAAATTTCACCGCAGACTTTGACATCTCTGCTGTCAGGAGAAGCTCTATCAGGCAGTTTTGGCTTCTGGGCATGTATCTGTTGCCATTTCCACATAGCCTCAGTTTTGATATAAACTTTCCCTCTGGGAATTAAGATCCATTTAATATGTATAAAACTTTCATATTAAATATCATACCTTTTTCCTTGCTGTCTTCTGAAATGTAAGAGAAGTTCTAATGAAAAATTTCTTGCCTTCATGTTTTATTAAGGCTCTTGTGCACTGATGCTTGGGATGAGTTCAGGTGAAATTAAGGCACACTGTTTAATTATTTGTCTTGTTGCCTTAGAAACATCTAAATATCTGCTTTTTTTTTCCTGGCATTTTTTTTGCGGCGGTCATGCTTGTCTTCTGCTGTGTTCTGTCTATTTGGAAATGTGGTGCATTAAGATATTACACTTGCCCTGTTGTTTCTTCATAAATGCACTGGCCTAAGATAAGATCCTACTACTTGTAAAGAGGAAAATAAATAATTAATAATTATTTAATTGTATAATGCCTTGTAAGATAGAACTGGCAAACTGTCAGAGGACCAGAAATTAGGGGTATTTTGAAGAAGAAAAGATAACTTTAAGCAAGGAGGGGTTTGCTGAAACTACTGTACCTTCATGACTAAACAAACAACAGCAAAGAAGGCAAATTTTAGCAGGGTTTAATCTTTAGACCTGAATGATTTGATACATTCTTATCCAAAACTTTCAGAAGTGCAATCTTCTTGTGGTATGTCTGTCTCCATACGACTACTTGAATTTTCAGCAGTGTCTTTCTTCAAGGAGGATCATTGTAGTTAATTGATGGAAGTGTTTCCATTCACTCTTCTGCTCCAGGGGAATGGAGCCGCTCTCAGAATTTAGCCACAATTTGTGGTCTTCTGATAAGTACTTGCACCTTCCTTGCTCTTCCTACCCTGTCCAGAGAGAACTAGCCAGCAGGCAGATGTTAAGTGGCAGATGTTACTAATGTGTGTATTCAAAGCCAGCTGGGAATTGGACTTTTGATTCAGGATCACTGTCCAGAGGGCCTGAATATTTTCTGGAATTTCCAGAGCAAAGTAAGTAGGCAACGTTTGAGGTGTTCTGCCTCCTCCGAGGCTTAGGGACGGTCAGAAGCAGAGAATCTTGACTTTACATATGTTCTCTCAGAATTTTCTTCTGAAATTCTTTACAGCAGTTTCTTGTTATCTAACTAATGTGATATTGCTTTCTGGTGCTTGTGAACAACTGCACTGTGCTTCTTTGCTCAAAGAGGAATATTTCAAGAGTCCAGCAGATTGATGGCAGCTGTTGTAAAGTATGGCAAGTTGAGGTGTTCTCCAAAACATGAAAATGGTCTGACAGGTGACAGCACAGTAATCAGTATGTTTCAGTATGAGTTTTCTGAAGTGTAGACTTAAGGAATAAGCGTTCTTCAAGAATCTTAACTTCCTATGACTTTAGGTATGTTATTGTTATGACTTTCTTAATCTGTTAACATAATAGATACTTGGAAAAAAGTCTGATTTGCTTTATTTCCCCCTTTTTTTTTCCTCTCCCAATTTAGTCTTACTGCTGTTGGGAACTATAATTGCTTAATTTCCCTTGTTTGCTGTGTAACTTACTGATGTTACAAATGTCTCCTTTATTGTCTCTTTCCTTCCTCTCCCTGCTACCCTCCAAAAATATGCAGGAAGTAATTTTGGTACTGCTAAGGATCTGACAGAAGAAATAAGATCATTAACATCTGAGAAGGAAGAACTGGAAGGACTTCTCAGTGAGCTTCTGGTTTTGAGTGCCCAAAACATCCGGAAACTAGAGAGAATTAAAGATGATTACAACAAACTGAAGCAAGAACTTGAACATGGAGAGACTGCCTTTGGTAAGTAGTTCACAGGCTGTTACTTCTTTTGCTCTGTCACAGGCATCTGAAAGTCTACTGGCTTTGACAAAACCATCATGCATTTACAAAATATACAGATTTTCAGAAGAAAGCTTGGCCAGAACTTAGATAAGCAATGTGCTAGATAAGCTTTCATCTGTTCTCTCCGTAGAAGAATGTGCTCAGGGAGAGAGTGGATATCCTAGCAATATACTGCTTGTTGAGATCTATCTTAACCTAATTCTCACTGCATTTTTTTCTAAATCCCATCAGAATTATAGTGATGATGGAGTGTGCATGAATTCACATACAGAAAAACATATGCAGTCTTTTTTTTTTGCTGACAGTAGGTGGTGTTGGTTGTAACAACAGCGCAACCTATTTAATAAATCTCTGGTAATGGCTCTGAATGAAGGAGGTGTGATAGGTACATGGTTCTGAAGGAAAGAATTATCTTCTTAAACTTATGCTTGAAGTGGATTGAAAGCTTACCAAAAGCATCTTGCATAAAAACACAAGGGCAGTGTGCTGAGGTGGCACTTCTGTGATGGACTGGGGAAATTCTTTGCAATTACTGGGAAAGCTGCTGACAAATTAACAAAATAGCAAAGCCACTATTAGTCTTGGATTACCCTATTTTCTACTATTCCACTTCATGAAGTTAGGCAGATAAAATGGGCTTGTTGCTTGATTAAATGAAAAGGCTGAATAACAATTAATTAATTGCAAATATAGTTACTGTAGTTACCTCTAAATAGATAAGTATAAATATGAGAGCTATTATGAAGATTTAGAGACTTGACATTTCTTTCCTTTTTCAGAATTTTATGAGCAGTAGGTTGGTTGAGAAGAGGAAGAGTGTTTTTGAAGCACGTGTATACTTGTCATAGGGAATTGGACAGGAAGAGGTATATTAGAAACAAAGTTTTCGTAATCAACTGAATACATCCAGGGCTGTAGTTTTTAAAAGTTTAGAAAAATAAACACACACGCACCTTAGACTAGAAATTGCTTTGTTAGAAACTAAATGGCTGTTTAAACAATTATTTGATCTTTTTGGTTTCTGAAAGTAGTATGTAATTACTTAGGCCACATGATCCAAACCCACAGAAAAAAAACACATCAGATGGTGTTTCCTCATCACCTAAAATTGCAAATCAGTTGAAGTGGGGAGTATTCTGACTTTCCAATTTGCCCATTTTGTTTCTCCTTTGTTTCTCAGACAATTAAATCTCCTCTAATACATACACACTTCTCATTTATATTTTTTCGTCAGCAACACCTCAAACAAAACCTCTGCAAGAGTATTGCTGAAGCAAAAGAATTGTTGGCAGTGCAGATGCTTTTTTTTTCCCTTTGCATTTGTGTAACTGTAATGAGGTTTCTTTTAGATATGACCTCTACTGTCCTAAAATTTGTGAAAATAAATTGCAAATCACTTCATGTTTACTGCTTGGTTTGTTTTTTAATTTATTGTAATTCTGTAGGCATAAAGAGAAATTTATTCCCACATAAAATAACTCTACCAAGCACATAATAGTGAGAGATACATACACTGAAATCTAAGATATTCTCAATTTCTCGTCCCTGACCTCCTTGCATGTATTCTGAACTGTTTTCTTCTTAAAAGTATAGAAACTCTTCTAGGCTTGAAATTGCTAGGATGAAATTCGTTCCACCATGTTTAACTGAATAATGATATTCTGATACACTCTAGAAAATTGCGAACAGATTGTGTCTTAAAAATGACATCCACTTTTATGAACCAGTTGCTATTTTGTGTGGTACTTTTATTTTTGGAAAACAAAGCATGAAAATTTGGAGTAGGATTTTATTGCCATGACATAATTAAAAGAAGATGTAGTACACTATGATTGAGCAGGTTGTTGCTATAGCTGTTTCTCTGTCTCTTGTTTGGTTGAATGCTACACACTACTGCCTATGGTGGCTTTATCATGGATGAGGAAGCCCATACCCTTATATGGGATACATTAGGGTGAAAAGAGAGATGCCAAATGCTGAGAAATACATGTTGCTTTTATACATGATGTATTATGCTCGGTTTTGCTGTGATCTGTGACATTTTCTTTGTTATTTAAAATAACTGGATAAAATTGATTTTATTTTTCTGCACTGTGAAAGGTACAACTTGAGTGAGGGCTGGAGCACCTCTCCTATGAAGAAAGGTTGAGGGAGTTAGACTTATTTAGATAGGAGAAGAGAAGGCTCTGGGGAGACCTCATTGTGGCCTTTCAGTACTTGGAAGGGGGAAGGGGATGGATGTTTTTACGTAATGATACGGCCAAGGGCAGAATGGATTGAAACTAAAAGAGAAGAGATTTGGATTAGATATTAGACAAATATTCTTTAATCAGAGGGTGGTGAAAAGCAGGAACAGGTTGTCCAGAGAATCTGTGGATGCCCCATCCCTGGAGGCATTCAAGGCCAAGTTGGATGGGGGCCCTTGGCAACCTGAGCTGGCAGCCCTGTCCTTTGTCTCTTCTACTAGCTCTCTGTTCAGAGTTTGTAGTCCCCTTGAGGCAAAATTAACTATGCTAACTTAAACAGCAAAAGCGAGCAAGACTAACATGACTGATTGATTCTTGATACACAGCTGAGATGTATCTGTGATCCATCCTTGTGCAGAGTTGTGCTGTGCTTTGACCCAGCTCAGCTTCTTATGAGATAGCTGTCTGTCTGTCAGCTAGAAGTAGGTTGCTGAAAGTAACACGTGGAAAGTAGTTGTAGTCTCAGGATAGCAGCATAGTTGAAGTTGGAAAGGAGTCTGGATGCCATCTGGTCCAACCTCACTGCTTTAACAGGGCCACCAAGTTAACAAAGACCACCTCTATGTCTCTTAGTCTGTTATTTGTAGACTTTGGTCTAGTTTAAATACATCAGTGGTTTTAAACATCTTTTGCTGTAGAAAAAAGATGTGTTGTTTTTCTCTTGAAAATGAAGTTAAAGTGGCAAGATCTGTTGTCACCTCATTCTTGCTGTTCTCTTGTTTTCAGGAAATAATATTCTATTTACTCCCCTCTTTTGTTTTATAATGTCTTAAAGCCTTCTGAACAGGTATTCCTACTCATAGCTATTCCTGTGTAATTTGGCAGTTGAACTGTTATCTTTCATGCCTGTCAACTTCGTAAAACTTTTTTGAGATGTCTTCTACTGAAGATAATACCACTCTGTCTGGGAAGCATTAGATAACAACAACAAAGGAAACGTGGAAATGTGTGTATGTTTGTCTTGTGTATAAATTGGTCACCTGTTTTGCTGTTTTTACTTCATTACTAATTGTTGATTTCTCATGATAATGCAGCTATAAGGAAGTAGACGTCAAGGGAAGAGACTTAATCACACAATAATCAAAGCTGGAATTTTAAATAGTACAGATCATTAGCATGCTAATGAATTTTCTCACTTTTTGCCAGCTGCCCAAATATAAAAGATATTGCAGATGTAGTGCAGTGGCTTTCTGTGCTGAGAGCTGTCAGTGCTCCTTATAAAGGAGATTTGACAAAAATCCTTTCATAATTTCAGAGATGCTCAAAAATATTTTTCCTATTGGACAATAGGAGCATTAATAAGTAACATATTGATTTGTATTTTAGAATGAATAGTACTGATTTTCCTTTTCCTGTAGTAAATTTCTTCTGAGGGAATCAGAAAGCTTCTATAAAAGGGATCAACTGTTGTTGCTGTTTTGCAGTTATGAAAGCCAGACAAATGGGAGTCATGATGTTTTATCTGAAGTGGTGGTAAAACCAAGTTTTATGGTCTAATATTAGATATGGAAGTTGGTCTTGCCTCTGTCAGGGGTGTTGGAACTTGATGATTCTTGAGGTCTCTTCTAAGCCAAGCTGTTCTATTTTGAGTTGAATTAATCACCTTCAGTAAACAGATAAACAGATTTGAAATGATGCTTTATGTGAGCTTAGAATTTTTCTAGACCACAGAAATTTCTGTAGGTTAAGACACAATGATCCTGATAAAAGCACTGGAGATCTTGAGCTTTGCTGTTGACCAAATCTGCCTTTTAAAGTCCAAAGATTCTGTTATGGCAAGGAAGATAATTGCTTTACAGCTCAAAACAGCCATAACCATGCTCCAAAAAAGGGAAACATAATTACTTCCTTGTCCAGCAAACTACTGGATTGTGCTTAAATATCCTGGCTAGTGCTAATTGGCATTTTTAACCTAGGGCTGGAAATGAAATCTGCCTTCTTTGTCTCAATTTCCTCATTACCAGTACTGAAGGGCAGATTTTCCTGCCTCATCTACTGAATTCCTTCTGTGGCTACATTTACCCAATTTTTCAGGGAAAGAGTCTCCTGGTAAATAATGTATGTATTTCACAATCTAATTGCTAGGTTATGCTCACCAAGTCATCTTAAGTAGAATTTCTATACTGAATTAATTTCTAGAGGAAATATAAAATAAAGGCTATCGTGCACACCATAATCACTTTTTAATAACTCCTGCTTTATTTTTAACCGTTGTTTAGAAGGTGATATTTTTATTTTTATTGCTGAACTCTCACTGAGAGTTTTATTGTCTAAGAAATTTCCAATGTAAGTCTTAAAGCTCTTACCACCCTGCTTGTAGGCTGTCTAACACTGTGTGGAAGTGAACAGATATTTCCATTAAATAATAAATTGGCAGTAGTGGAAGCGTTTTTTAGGAAGCTTTCTTGCACAGTCTGTTTTTCTTACTCTTTCTCAGTGCACATACTCTGCCCCCTTGCACTGCAATATTTCTTAGTTCTCCGTCCTGTAACAGAACAGAAACCATTAACTTTCCTTTTCTGTATGTTTTTAAGAAATGCGCATTTGAACTTATCTTCCTGAGAATAAATTTACTATATCTACTTGGAATGTACTGCAAAGAATAATAGAAATAGTCATAGTCCTTTTATAGTCATTGTAGAAGAAGTTGAGTATTTGGCCATTACGCAGAATGCAATTTAATTAGTGTGAAACTTAATATCATTTGGACAGCAGAAACCTCTAGTGATGCTGCTTAAAGTAATACTGGCTTTGCATACTGAAATGTTTATGAAAAACAGGTCCTATGTTTCAGATACGAAAGGGTAGTGTGTGATTTACCAAACTATTAATGGCCACTTAATGCAAATCATTTTTATTAATTTTTAAATACAGTTTTTTTATTCAGGCAGTTTCAATACTGCAAGTTCAGAAGTACAAGCAATGCACTTGCCAGTAGGAATTAATTTTTTTCCAGTTGAAATATTTACTTTCAAAAATAATCGTGTCCAAATACCAGTTCCCAATAGGGAGCAGAGTGTCCCTATTTTTGCTCGTAAATGATTTTTAACAGTTCGAAAATGTCTAACAACTATGGAAAATGTTGTTAGACAGCTTTTAATGATTTGAAAACTTATTCATTCAGCAGCAGTCTATGCTGTGATGAAACTTATTCCATGTTTTGTGTTACTGATTTCTCAGGTGATGTTTTTAGCAGTTTTCTTCAGTGTTTTTTCTGCACCAAACAGGCTTTCCATAGTATTTCCACAGTTTGTCTGTGTCTGAATGACTATCTGATTCTAAACTGAACAGATAAATCTTTTTGTTGTTTCTGTTTAAATAAATTATTAAAGAGAAACCACACAATGTGTAACAGATGGGCTTCCATGGTAAAGAAGCTGTTGTATGTCCACTTCTAATTTGTGGGACAATTCCACGTGTCATAGCTGTAAGAAATGCTCGCTGTCATTCACATGAGTAGTGAAATGGAATGGCCAATGGATGTGGCCATCTCTCTTAAAGCGATGATCTTGCAAGAGTCAGGCAGCCTTCACTTGAGATTTCACAGAAAGTGTAAAACCCTCAGTGTTGTGCAGGAAATGGTATTGGCAGTGCAGCTGATAGCACCCTTTATTTTGAGCTGATGTTCAGCTGGTGCTCTGAAATAACAGCATATAGAGACAGGATCATATAATCAAAGGAAAATAATGAACAAACAAAACCTAAAAACAAGCACCACTGGAAAAAAAAATAATAAGAAAAAGAAAAAACAAGAAGCTCAACCTTTCTGAGCTATTTTTACATTGTATTTGTCAAATGCAGCATGAGTAATTGCATTCTGCTCATTGGTATTCTTTTTTCATTTGAGAAATTGGTATTTATGTATTTGCTTAGGTTTCTACTCTTGTGTATATTATCAGCATTTAATTGATTGTGAGTGTGATTCTCATTTTCTTGTATCATCTGTCAGATGAAGTGTAGCTACATTCTTTTTTTGGAATTCTGTAATAGTAGAGGCCATGTTACAAATTGTTATGAAACTTTAAGGATCAAGTCTGGACTGACAGTTTTCATTCCATTTCATGCTATCACAAAATCTATATAAAATAAGTGAAAATGCAAATTGGTTATTATGTTGTTGTTTTTTTTCTGTTGTTGTTGTTTGTCTGATTTTTTGTTTGTTTGGATTGTTTTTGGTTTTTTTTATAGGAAGTTCTGTGAAAAATAATATTCAAATATTTTTAAAGTTTTTTTTTGTTAACAAATTATCTTTTTGACAAATGTTAAGTCAATAATTTAGTAGATAAAGAACTATGTTCTGCTGGGCATTTCCTATAACTAAAATATAAAATATATTTTTATTTTATACATAATTTTTGTCAAGGTTGAAAAGAATGGAAGCTAGTCTGTTTTAGCATATTTCTTTACCATATAACTTGAGTCACTTGTAAACTGTGTTAGTCATAATTGTGACTATAAAGGCCTGCTTGTCTGATGGTGTTCATATGAATATGTAAAGTACTTCATTATTTTCACTTAGAGGATAGGGGTTTCATTTATATGAATGCAATGAAGGCATTAAATTGAATCTGACTGTTCTATATACTTAAACGCAGAAAACATAAAAACTGTGTTAATGCAACTTGAACTGTCATCGTAGCTTAATTCAAAGCCTACTGGTATCTGCGGGAGTCTTTTGATCAGGCCATTTCTATACCGAAGCTGAAAGGTTAGTGTCTCTTCTATTCCTTTCTTCTGAGATATGATGGTGTAAACTTTACTGAAATGTTATACCCATGCAGTATTTTCTTTGTAGACAGCAATACGACCTGATTACATAACATAAAAGAAACTCCTGAAGTGGCCCAGTGTTGGTTCTGTGATCACGGAGAACTGAGTTTAAGAAATAGAACTTGTCTGAAGTTTTAGACTGTCTCTCTTAATGGCAAATTATCTTTAAGTAGGATAAGTAGTAAAGATGACAAGGTTTTCCAAGTTACAGTGTCACAGAAATTTAGAGTGGCTCTTTTGTAATCAAGTGTAATTTGATGGTGTAAAGTGCTACTGAACAACCCTCTGCTATAATAGAAGCTCGGAATCCAAACTGAGTAGGTAACTTTTGACTCTGTGTCATTCAACATGCACACCTTAATGTGCTACTGTGTGTATAAATAAGTGCAAAGTTCTAAGAGAATGCCTGATAACTTGTTCCTTTACATCTGAAATGCTGTTGCTCAGAGCATTGCTCTTTTGGGGTAATGACAAATGATTTCTGGTTTGCCATCTGTGTTCTAGATTTCTACCGCTTTTTAATGTAGTTCTGCTTTGAATGATTAAGTTGTATCGGAATAAATTTGAAGCAACACAGAAGAAGGAATTTGGAGTCATTTTAGTAGTATGTGTCACCAGTTCTGATCAACTTCATTTGATTACAGTTCTGCAACCGCATCTTCCTAAGATGCAGATGGGCTCAGATTTGAACCTTCACAATTTGGTTTCTGTTTATCTTTATTTATTGCTTTGTGTGGATATTGCCTGCATGTGTTTGGTCAGGACATGCTGGATGGGCTTGCACCATGAGTCTTACGCCACTGGACTTGATCCTGAAACACTGTCAAATTACGAGTATAAAGACAGGGTTCTTTATTTTGTAATGTTCATTTCAGTTTTGATTCTCAGTGTCTTGATCAGGAATTTGTTATGTTTTCTTGCAATGTTGACATTGCTCAGCTTATGTTAATGTGACATAATATTTTCTGTTCCCAAAAATTTCTTCTGCAGGGTATTTGACCTTTTTTGTGGTTTAACAGCGGCATCGCAGTTGTTTGTTTTCCAGTGGGATGAGAGGGAGAACTGGGAAGAAAAGAAGTAGAACTCTTGAGTTGAGATAAAAATTATTTACTAAGAGAAGTGAAGAATAGTTACGATAACATGTATGTATGAACGTATGTAACAAGTGGTGCCAAGCAATTGCTTATCACTCCCTACTCTAAGACCAGCTAGCCCCAAGCAGCAGAAGAGAGTGAGATAAACTCCCACCCCCTTCAAAACTCTTTCCTCTTGATGTCTTGTGGAATGGAACATCCCTTTGGCCAGTGTAGGTCAGCTGTTCTAGTTCAGTTACAACTCCTTGGGCCCTTCACTGAGAATGGCCTTGGCTCTGTACAGCACTGCTTGGCAGGAGCTGTATAAGCATCAGTGTGTCATCAACATTGTTTTTATCTTAGAACCAAAACATAACATCATACCAAACACTATGAAAAAACAATTCTATCCCAGCTGAAGCTAAGCCTCGTTTACTTTCTTTTGAACATGGGTATGGAGATGGATAGGATACTTAAGGAACTGTGTCAGTTTGTTTTCAAGCAGCACTTCAGTGAAACCAGTCAGGCAGTCATCCTTCCATTAGTCTAAGCAGCCTGTAGATTGAATATGAAAATAGTACAGCATTTTACATTCAGTTTATGCTTTTTTCTTTTTTTTTTCTGTAAGAGATAAAATGTTATTTTAGATCATTTGAGATCACCGATGTGAAATTGATGGCCTGAAACAGGATTACACCATGGCAGAAACAGAGTTTTAAACTGATGTTTATCTTTTTTAGCTACAGATTTGCTTTCAGGATGTATATTGAATAAAAAATCTTGGCACACTAACTTCCACTCCAAAATTTTCATTCACAAGCATTCATAGTGTCCTTGAGATACCGTGTACAAACCTGATTCCATGCCTTCATTAATATATACAATTCGTGCATAAGTCTAAAGATTTATACCTACTTTTGTTGGTGGTAAATTCATGTCAGTGTCTAAATGAAAAGCTAGGCAATTTTCTGATACGTTTCATCTTTGTTTTGAAATAGACTGGCATTATTCGGGTACAGCATCTAAGAGTATGAATATCTAAGCAGAAGAAACCCCTGGGATATCATTCCATTGGAATGGAATTCAAGGTGTCGCTCTTATGAAATACATTTAGTTTTTCCAGTTTTTGTTCCCAGTGATTGTCAGATAAAGATTAGTCTTTTTTTCTGTTTCATTCTTATTGTTACAGTTTTAAGGATTTCTTCGGGAAGTTTGCAAATACAGTAGTAAAAGTACGAGCTAAATGAAATCTCCTGTAATTATGATATTCTAGAATGACATCCTCCTTGTCTGACTTCTCACTTAATGATCATGTGTTTAGGAAGAGTGAAATAAGTATCTGCTGTATAATGCTACTTGAATCATACAGTATTCTAAGCATGTCGCAGAATTTATATACAAAGATAAATAGAAATAAAACCCAAACTAGAATGGTGGAAAATATTCCATGAAAGATGGAGGAGGTATGCTTTTGATTAAAAATACAATAAAAATATTGAAATTGTAATCCCTTATAGAACAGCTGGTTTTGTCCCCAAAATTCTTTTAATGACGCATGCATGTATTATTCTAAAGCATGCTATACAGAAACAAAACAACAACGAAAACCAAAAACTTGTCCAATACTTACCTTTTACTAAAATATAAAAGTGATACAGAGATTATTTGCTCCCAGTATTATTTGAGGAAGGAAATATATTTATATTTCCTGTTTTTATGCTTACTTTTTTTTTTTATACTTCTATTAAATCTTAACTAATTACTCTGAGGTAATGTAAATCTTATTACTCAGTGGAGAGCCATGTATCTCCTGTTCAGCAATTTAAATTTTTCATCCAAGAATTTTATTCCTGCCTCTGTCCTTGAAGATATAATCTGGGGTAAAAGAGAGAAAAGCAAGAAATTGTTAATGTCTAGAGTCAGGAGATGGAGATCTGGAGTTCTGCATCCATCAGCTTGATTTCTATTTTTCTGGTGCAGGAACAGAATGTGCTTGCTTGTGGTTCAGTTGGTTTCTGACGTGGCTTCATGACAAAGAGTGTATGTAGTGACTGCTGCTTCTGCCATTACATTGTGAAACCTGTGGGCTCAACATGTAAGCACAGGTTATAGTAGCAGCCTGTAGTATGATACCGGGAATTTTGCCACATATAATTACACAGAACCCGTGGTACTTGCACAGGAGGTGCCAGAGTGAGTAGTATTATTTCTGATTACATGTCAAGTTACACCTGATAGACTAAGAATACAGAAACCAGTTAATTCTTCATGTAAGTAATGCATCTAACTGGATATTCTAAAAAATTTACTTTTTCCCAGTTGTGTTCAAGTTCTGCTTTATTTATTTAAACAAAAATATTGTTGTAGGTGCAATATAATTAAAACTTCAAATGAAACCAACAGAAAAGAAGATTCAGTCATCATATTTGCAAAAGATATGTTTAGTTTGATGTGCAATTTGAAAGCTTGGGTAAAGATAAACAGTGTTTGCCAGGCTGCATAAGATTAAACAGTTCATTACCTGTTCGAATTATCAGCTGGAAGACATATTGTATAAATTGGACTACAACCTCTACATGCTTTTGCCTGGATTATACCTCTTATCATGTGAGGTGCACTGAAATATAATTAACATGAGCTGGAAATGACAGGCTGAATATATGTGTATTTCTGTGCAGATAATCCTATGACTAGATTAGCAGTACTAGTAACATTTCCTCTGCTGTTATTTCTTTCCTCCGAGTTTCTGTATTCTAAAACATTGTATAGGGGAAAGTTATCTGTGTTCAATGCCTCAAAAAAGTAAATAGGCACCAACCGTCTACCTTGTGGATCTGACATTAAGAACCTCTGAAAAATGTTACGTTCTGGAGGGGAAAAAAAAAAGCAGGAATTGCTGATCTCTTGTAATCTGAATATTGAAATATGGATTTGAAAGATAACTTTGAAAATACGTGGAATCAGAAATTCTGATACAATTGATATCAGTCAAAGGCTTGCCTCCAGTTTCTTCAGAGCTGAGTGTTTTACCTCTGATGTCCTGCTGTGCCAGAATTTACAGCATCCATCTGTTACCTGAGCTACCTGGATACAGGTTCTATTTCAGTCCACATTAGAAAGAGCAGAACACAGTCAGAAATTATTTTAATTAGAAAATATTTCAGTTTTGTCATAAAACAATAATATGTCTTGCAGTTGGAATGCCTCTCCTATTGAATAAACCTATTTTATTTTGTAGTCTTTAAGCTAAAATTTGATTGTTTTAGATCAGTGAACTTTGAACCCCTTGATTCTCACAAAGAGTTATTTCAGGACTTTGTTTCTTTCTGTATCTCTGTGACTTTCTGATCGTCTTAGATGGCATTCAGTGATAGAATGAAGTCAGTACTTTCAAAAATTGAAGAGAATTTGGAGGGGAGTCATGGGAGATTAAAAGCTTGGGAGGCAGCTCAAAGTGCTTAGTGTGTCTATTCAGTTCAATAAACGGAAGGCTGAGATCATTTGATGGAAGTCTGCAACTGCCTACTCAAACTTGTTAATGGGAAGATCTTTATGATTTTAGATGAAAATATAAGTGATCACTTCTGATGGCTAGCAATTGGAGCTGACAACTTCAGTTTTAAAATGAGTCCATCTTTTAATGGAGAACAATTAGCTTGTCAGAGTTCATCAAAAATTGTTGCAGATTTCCATACTGTTCTTTTTATATATATATATATATACACCTAATTCCAACTGGATTAATTCAAATTAATCTTGCAGCCCATGTTTCATGGATAGGCAGCATAGGTGAATACAATATGCTCTCTTAAACTTACATTCTGGAACTATTGTATTGTCAGTACAATGATAACTGGAGAAGATATGCCCATCTCTGGATTTTTCAAGATGAATGATATCCAGTGCAGAACGCTAGTAACATTTTCTATCAATTCACTGTATTCTGCAGGTACTTCTTGTTCTCTTCCTTCTCCCTTTTTTCTTTCATTTTTAATTTACTAACTTCTGATGATTTTTTTTTCTCCCCCAGTCTTTGCATGATTCATTTTATCTGGCTTATTCTATATGAAATTGAATTATTGTAATGTACAAAAATATTGAAGTCCAGTTCATTGGAGCTCTTAATCACACAACACAATTTCACACCTATTCCAGAGCAGTGCACAATACCCCAAGATCAGTTTCTATCTCTACCTGAGTTATTTATTCTTGAAGCTGCCGTGGTCCAAGACTTCTCTGACTCATTTAATTCCTCAAAGGCACAGTGTGTAGGTGTTATCTCATTCTTATGCTGCTTGCTTTTTTCTTCTCATGGTGACCCCTGCTGAGGTCATTACATAGCATGTGAGTGGATTGGTTAGGGAAATGGAGACTGCAGGAAAACACAGAACGTTTTACAAGCTGTCTGCCTGACCTTGAAAACCAGTATTTGCTGGTCTAAATGGAAGATGTAATCACAGTTCTGCAGAGTAAAGTATGAGGGCACCAAGATCTTTCCTGAGTTAGAATACTTTTTCACAACTCCGAAATGCTGAACTGTTAGTTCTGTTTCTATAGCATCCCCTGAAGTAGGGTACCAGGCATCTTTTATGCCTTCCCAAAGAATATAAAGAAGAAATTCTGTACCTTCTAAAAGTCTTTTGGGTTTTGGGAGTTATTTTGAAAGTTCTGAACCCCTGGAGTCTGTCATCTTCAGCATTCCTATGTTTATTTTATGTACTCTTTCTAAGCATTCTGTGAAACGTGTATTTTAATACTCTATCTTTAATAAATGCCATGCATCTTCCCAGCAGGAAAAAAGCATTTTAGCCTCTAAAATCTTAGTATTATGTTAATAACTTATTTTTAACTGCTCTTCTCATCTTATCTGTATGCTCACCTTCACTGTCCTGATGGATGAAAAATGGAACATGAGCCAGCCAGCAGTGTGCTTTTGCACCTTGGAAATCAAATGGAATCCTGGGCTCCATCAGAAGAGGGATGGCCAACAGGGACAAGGGAGGTGATTGTCCCTCCCCTGTACTGTGTCCAGGTCTGGAGGCCCCAGTACAAGAAAGACAGAGAGCTGTTGGAGAGGGTCACAAGAACCACAAATATGATAAAAGGGCTTTAGCACCTCCCCTACAAAGACAGTCTGAGGGAGCTGGGCTTGTTCAGCCTGGACAAAAGAAGGCTGCAGCCTTTCAGTACATAAAGGGAGCCTATAAACAGGAAAGGAATCAACTCTTTGAAAGGATAGATAACAGCAGGACAAGGGGAAATGGTTTTAAGCTGAGGGAGGGAAGACTTAGGTTGGATGTCAGGGAAGCTCTTTACAGAGAGAGTAGTGAGGTGCTGGAACAGGCTGCCCAGAGAGGTTGTGGATGCCCTGTCCCTGGAGGTGTTGAATGGGGCCCTGGGTAGCCTTGTCTATATTAGATATGGAGATTGGTGGCCCTGCATGTGGCAGGGGGGTTGGAGCTTCATGATCCTTGAGGTTCCTTCCAACCCTGGCCATTCTGCAATTCTGTGATTGTAATCCTTCATCATTTCATAGGCCAGTTGACATGTACAGTTCATTTTATTATTTAGTTTTCTCTCCTGTTTTGTTTCACACCTTTTGGATTTTCTGGTTTCTTTCTATTTGTATCTTACATGTGCAAACAAATTCTCCTATTTCAGATAGCTGTTCTCTTTTCCTTTGTGCTGCAAATGGTTCCTGAAGTAAGCTGCACAGACAGGCTTTTGGTTCTAACTTCATTTTCTATTCTGTTTATTATTTTTATCAAGTTATTTTCCCCAGTTCAACTGTGCTTTCCACATATGATGCCTAATATTATTATTGTTTTTTAAGAAAAATAACAAGCTGCTTCCTAGTTGCAAACTGTATGGAGTAAACTTAAGTTACAGAAAGATTCTTCATTCAACTTGCATGATTTGGGGACTTGCTAATTAGTCTACAAATAGCACTAAAAATGATCGATATTTGACAAGTATTTTTCCAGCCTACAAGTGTAGTGTAAGAGAGTACAAACGGGCAGATATTTCTGTGTCTTTCTCTTGAGTACATGCATTCTTTTTAGCCCACTGTAGAGCAAACAAAGGCAATGATGGAGCCTTTATTTGAGAAATAGGTGCTGTAGGAAAAGATATGGAAGAGGAATTAACTCACCCCTCCTGGTAACAGGTTGGAGAAAGGGACAAGCTGAGGAATGTGACCCTCCCCCATTCGTACCATCGCGCTGCAACAGAGAAGTACGGGAGGAAAGGGGGACCTGCACAGACTCAGATGTCACATTAAGTATTGCAGAGACAGAAGTGGTGATTCTAGACCACCCCCCACCCCCTGCTCCAGGCACTTACGTAGCTCACCCATTGGTTCAGGCTGTGACCTTGGAATTTCTCTACACCCACTAAGTTTCTTTAGACTGTATTTTACTCTGTGCAGTCACCAGCGATGTACTGTTGTCATGGTGGAAAGAGACATGACTGTTTCATTGGTAGGCAAGTTGAGTAGTATTTTATTCTGCCAGGTCTCTTCCTATCCCAGAGTTAGAAGGATGTACTGTTGAAGTGCCTTCACTTAATACATTGCTTTCCTATTCTGTGGAGTGATTTGTTCTTGTAAGCAGTAACTAGACGAGAGACAATCCAGCACAGGTCTTAGATGAACATACTCTGTTGTATGGTTTCCTTATCATGAACCTGTTTGTTTCCTTACCGTGCTTACCGTCCCTGTTCAACGTGTTGTTCAAGGCATTTGTGCCTCGGTAGCTCTGCCATAGTTGTACCATCACACATTACAAACTTGTTTCTTTCAGCAGTGCTTTCCAAGTTGCCATCTGTTCTTTCAGTTGCGTGTTAGAAAAAAGGCCCACATTGGGCTGTGATGAAGTACTAAGCTCTCGAGGCACAATGTGATTATCCCGCAGAGGAGTATTTCTGCCATGTTAAGCATCAGTAAGCTCAAGCTGACTTGGCTATGGAATTATTCTTTCTTTATTTCCTCTGCAGTGTTTTGCTACTGAGCAACAGAGCTTGTGATAGACTTGTATACCCGTGTTGTTTCTGGAAATTATATTAGCTTTGAAGTCGAAAAAGGCAAGGATATATGTTTCTGGAAACAACCTACTTAAAAAATTGTTTAATGAAGAGCATAGAGATTTGGGAAGTAGAGATTCCCCAGGGAACAGTTTGACTCTGAGTATTGTCTGCTTTTTATGTTATAAAGTAATAAGCACAGTAATAAGAATTGCTGCCCAAGAATAACCATATAAGAATTTGGTTAGAAAGAGTTATATGAATCTTACAGTCAAAGGTCACTAGCACAGGCAAAACTCATTTAGCTTTTGTTCCCTACTTGTATTGTAGATGATTGATTTCTTCACACATTTTCTTTATTTTGGCTCACTACGTGCAAGTGACAGCAAACTCTTTAACTCTTCCCATCTTTGGCAAGGCTCCCTCTATGTACTGACAGTCTTGTATGTAGATTTGGATTAGGCGTTCTTTAAACTAGAGATTAATCTGCCATTGTTGATTTTATTAGACTGAAATATGTTCTTGCTTCCTCCTTTGCTATGAGTTATTGCTTCAACAATCACAGGAAAATCTGATTTACTGTAAGCAGTTTTAACAGCAGAGTAGGTATGTGGGCTGTAAATTGCTTGGAAAACAGGTGCAAATTGCTAGAAGAGAGAAACTAACTTTGAGTTAAACTGCTTTAGCATGCAGTGGGGACTATATCATCAACTATGCCAGCTTAACTAAGTATCACTGGCCTTATTCCAGTTCTTGTATTACCATTTACCTTGTGCCACCTGTTGGAAATCATCTCAGCTTCCCAAAGCAGTGGTCTTCATTAACAGAGAGCACTGATGAAATGCTTCTCCGTGCTGGCAAGGCATGATACAGGCCCAGGTTCAGTGCAAGTATAGTAAATCAGTCCAGTAAGGAAGAAAAAGAAAGGGGCTGATTCTCCATTCCTGAGAGGGCAGTTGTGATTTGGCTACTGCCAATAATTTATGTATCATTTTGTCTAATGAACTGGAAAAATGAAAGGAAAAAATAATGCCTTGAGGGAATAGATTAAAGGTCTGTGAGAAGGAGAAAAGGATTCTCATGAAAACCAAGATGACATTTGAAGGAGGGATTGTAGTTTGGAAGAAACTCTTCTGGTTAAGTAACCAAGTGAATTTATTTATTCCATTATTTATTCTTAATGAAGAAGTAGGAGATCAGTGATCTGGAGGCTAGGGTGCTATCTCAGTGTGAAGGACTCCCTCATCTGGGTCTCCTGGCCTGCAGGGCAGAGACAAGGCTGTGGGTGGGGAGGATGGGGGACGTTGGTGGTCCCTCTTCTCTGGAGCACAGCATTCAGCAGGAGGAAGTTGAACGTGCTCTGGAGAAGGGACTGTGCTATCACCTCTGTGTCCTGATGACTATTCTTGAGCTTTCTTTTCCTGGATGCTATAAAAGTCATCTCACTTCATCACTCACTGCTTTTCCTAGCGCAAATTGTCTCTGGAGCCATGGGAAGTTGTAATTATGCAATTTATATGATTTATTGCTTGCACTGAGCAGCCACTCTGCACTGCTGTTTCCATTACTTCTGAATTGGATCCATCTAAAAGTTTAATGTTCTCACAAATATAACGTAAATATAATTACAGGTAGGATAACAGCATTGGCCAGTCTCATTTGGAGAAGAATTGTTTTCAATAAAAGGTATTTTCAAGAATGATCTGATTTAGAGAAAAGCCTCATGTTCACTGCATTTTACTTGGTGTGAGCTAAAGGGTCACTATTTTTGTACACAAGAGAGATGCCTTACTGGACAGTTTTTCAACACAAGAAGAAATCTCTGTTATCATTAAGGCTAAAATTTCACATCTAGCATTAAAAAAGACTTTTTAACATTATGTATTTTCTGCATGATACCCTTTATGCTGCCACTGAGTGTTCCTTTTGACCTTGGTGAAGGGCTGTAATTAATCTGCAATTAAAGTAATGGCAGCCTTCAGAGGCCGGGAGGCTCCTTTGCTGTCCTCACAGCACGAGAGGGCGATGTTGTCGCAACAGATGCGGCTGCCTGGGGCCAGCAGGACTGCTTCCAAAGGGAGCATCTTTGCACAACCCTTATTTAGGCTCCGTGTGAACAGGATAGATACCAGCACAGGGTGGGCTAAAATAATCAATGCAATTGCACTACTTTTTAATAGCAAAATGTCCTCCTAAAGCCTGATTTAAGATTGTTTTTCTTGGTTTTGAATTATACTTTTGTTCTGTCTGGGTTGTTCTAGACCTACACATCTTGCTAATATTCCAGATGGCTGTCGTCTTAACAACAGATAAGAATTAAGAATGATAATAGGAGATATTTTATTGAAATTCACTTCTTTATCTTTCGTTATTCACATTCTATTATGCCCTAGTGCAATATTCAAAACGCATGAGATTTTAACAGGGGAAAAAATAACCATTTAAAATTAGGATATTATATCAGCCCCTTTTTGGATGGTAAAGTTTTAAAGGAATAGTGCAGCGCGAAAGACCTGTAGCTGTTTCACGTGGTGGAAACATGAACTCAGTGTCATTCAGGTTTTTCATAGGCTGAATTAATTCCAAAAGAGCAAAAGACCAACTGATGCAGTTCAGTGGGTAAATGTGACAAGTAAGTATACTCAGAGACTTCACGTGCACTGCCCAAATGATAGGTCTGAGCTGAATCTTGTTAATCACACTAATAATAATCTCTTAAAATGATAATTGAGTTATACATGGAGCATTAACACATTTGTATTTTGTTCTACTTCTGCTGCATAACAGAATAATGATATTCTGCGTTTCCTTTATAACTGTTCAAAAAGAGTACTACTGTATGTTTCAGTACAGAATGTGTAATAGGAAAAAAAAGTTGTAAAACTTTTGCTAAGTCTTTTGGTTTGTTGGAGCATCACAGAATGTTTTGATGAGGCATCTGATTCCTGACTAACATTTCCTAAAGCAAAAGATGCAAAACAGATGGCAAATGCAGGGGGTTGGGAACTGAAATATTCTTGAACTGGTCCATCTTTGACTAGTTTCAGAGTGATCTTGGACACCAATCTCTTCACAGAACGGAGTGGTAGAGGAGTAGCGAGGTCACACTGAGCCCCTGACCCACCTTGCCTGTGCACCAGATTTCCTGAGGTGGAGGGGACCATTTTCTTTCTTTTTTGCTTAAAAACAGACACTTTAAGAGAATTATGTTTCTGCAGACCAGACAAGTCTGGGCATTGTCTGACCAAACTTCAGTACATCAGAATGCTTCTCTGAAATTGATTTATTATCCATGATCAATACTGAAGATGCTGTGAAATGTAATGAAGCCAAATTTTACAGTGTCTACATGGCAATATGTGATTGGGCTGCATAATTTTTGCTGTGTTTTCATAGTAGATGAATCTCTTCAAATGTGAGCAAAGGGAGGAAAGGAGAGTACGTTGATAGAGCTGTGGATTTTTTTCTGTGTAGCCATTATACAAAACTACACTGAGTTTCAACAATAGAGATAGGAAAGTGGAAGTGCCATTTTCTGTTGTTGTTTGTAGAATATGAACTTCAAGTTTATTTTGACTATAGCAACTATGCTTAGTTTCAGGAGGACAATCGGATGCTTGAAGTAACTGATAACAAAGGGCAAGCCCCCCTCTACCTTGATTTCTGTTTTGCTCTGACATGCATCTGCTTGTGGAAAAATTTCAGAGTTGTTGGTAGTCCATATAAATTGAATTATCAATTGCTATTCATTTTCCTAAGTGCACAAATAGATACTTCAGCTGTTCAACTTATCTCACCATCTTTTACACCTTGGTGGAAATAGCAATGAGAACTTGTACTGTGTTACAAGTATGGTACTTGAATTCTCTTTTAGGCTTCTCTGCAAGTCAGGATTTAATTGGAATAGTGAAACAGAAGGGGATATACTTTAATGGTGAGGATGAATGCTCATATCTTGATGTGTACAATAGGAGATTTTGACTCGTTTAATGTTTTGTAGCCTGTTAAGATGATGTGCATTGTTAATGATTTTAATAGTCCCCAAGTATCTCTCTTGACTACTTAAATACAAACTTTTTATTTTAGAGTCTGTTATAAATGCAAATGTAGTTTTTCATGAACGTTGTTGATATCTTGATAAGCACATGTAATGAAGACCTTTCAATATAACGTCAAAATCATATACACAGAACTTAATGTATTGTCCTCCGGTTTAAACTAGAACTCAATAATTATGGGATAAAAATATCAGGACCTGTATCAAGAGGGAAACTAAAAATATATTAATAATTTGCCAAACATAAAATATATGAAGGAAATACAGAATGAAAGAACCTGTTTAAAAAAAAAAAAAAAGATTCTTTTACTTAATGTGCACTACCTGACTATTTTTGGAGCTCAACAGAATTGCAGAACATGTATGTGTAGCTAAAAGCCTCGTTAGATTGGTTGAAAGACTTACAAAACTCTCCTGAAGAGTGGAGTAAAAATGAGATGAAATATGTTTTAAGGGGGAATAATATCATCTGTCAATGCAAATGTAAATGTTATGGATGTGAGTTACTGTTTCAGAATATGATATGTTGAGTTATGCAGCCATTTTCCTTTCACTGCTATCATTTAGCCATTTGCTCAACAATAAGGGGAAATTGTGAATTTCATGGTTGGCCTTACTGACATGATGATTTTTCCTACTATTTATTTTTATTTTTAACGTGTTCGTATTACTGATTCTATTGTATGAGAGCCAAGAAAACCTTGCTGTTGGGCTTCTTTCTTTTTGTTCTTCAAGTAGTACACCTACTATAAGATGGAACTTGAACAGTTTTGGTGTATGCAGGTTCCTGAAACCTTTATATGCACAATTAAAATGATAACTAATGAAAGAATGAGAACAGCTGCTGAAAGCTAAGTTGTCATCACTCAGTAATGCTTAGAATTATTATGGAAGAGAATTTCAAAATGGTGGACAGGTCTGGATCAGCAATGTCTTTCGGGCCTGAAGTGCTTTGAACTCAATGTCAGGAATTGCTCTTTGCACAGATTTGTTTACATGACATGAGCTGTCTCTCTTGTACACAAGGACTTCTCATCAAGTCTTTTATCTGTCATGTTTTGACTACAATTTCATCTTTTGATCTGTACAATTTGTTTGGTATATGCTGGGGACATATATATATGCCTTCCATACAGGGAAGTGATCTAGGTGGAAAGAAAGTAATTGAAACAGTTGTTCTTGAAAGTCCATGGCAAGTTTGAATTACATGCACACATGCAACTAATCAAATGTGCCCCAAATGCCTATCCTGTTGTGCACTAGTGAGTCTAGCTCACCAGTCTACTTGGGAACTGGAGGAGGCCAGGAATATAAAGCCAAATTTGAATAATTGCACGTGGCTACTGGAAAAGGTGCATCCAAACCTTTGAGTATGTCCAAACTATTTTGTCTGTTCAGAGTGCAGGTATCAATGCAGCAATACTACAAAAAGTTGTTGTCAGAATTTGCTTCTACAAATTTGGCTGTCTCTAACTTGCTTTTCCCAAGGAAAACGGATGCTTCAGTAGAGCTTTTCTGGTGGTGTAGTTATGGACTTGTGATAAAGCAGCAAGATTTCTGCCAGCATTGTAGAAATCCAGATTTGTTCTTCTGTATCATGGAATCATAGAAGGGTTTGGGTTGGAAGGGACGTTTAGGATCACCTAGTTCCTATCCCCTGCTGTAGGCATAGACAATTCCCACTATATCAGGTTGCTCAAAGCCCTATCCAGCCAGGCTTTGAACACTTCCTGGGAGAGGGTGTTCACAACTTCTCTGGGTAACCTGCTTCAATTTCTCACCACCTTCACAGTCAAGAATTTCTTCCTGATATCTAGTCTGAACCTATCATCTTCCGGTTTAAAACCATTTCCTTCATTCTGTATTGGCATGTTCTTATAAAAAGTCTCTCCCCAGCTTTTCTGTAGGTCCCCTTCAGGTTCTGGAAGGCTACTATAAGGTGGCCTCACAGCCTTCTCTGGGCTGAAGAACACACAACTCTGTCCCCACAGTGGAGACGATCCAGCCCTCTGATTATCTTCATGGTCCTCTTGATCTTCTCCAGAAACTCCACATCCTTCTTGTGTTGGGGGCTCCATATTTTTATGTCAAATACTTTTGATGTGAGCATGGCTGAAAAGAATTTTTGAAAATCACTTTAAGAAAAAATCAACCCTTGTTACAGTGTACCCAGTGAATAACTTGGCTTCAGATTTTTGTGAAGATAGTGGGCACTTCTGGTGTCAGGGTGAAATGAAGGAATTGGGTATGAATGGTTTGTCAACTTCAGAAGGTGAAATGAAAGCAAATTGGTCATCTCTTCAGAAAACGCTTGGTAAACAGATTATTGTTTTACAGCCTTGGTTTCAGATGAGTTTCCATCGTCAGGACGGTAATGTCAAGCGAAGTTCTGATAGATCCTGCTGTGAAGACAGCACTGTTTCGTAGTTTTACAAACGGCTTAGCTTTGTGTGCACATATATAAAAGTCATTCCAAGAGCTGTGTTACTACTTTTGCTGTCAGAAACAGATGAGATTAAAGCTGTGAAACTCCTTACAGAGAATTCTGGATTTCAGAATATAATTAAACTTCTCCTCTTGAAAGATTTTATGACAAAAATACTTGTAGCGAAGGAGTTTATGGAGTGCCCAGTGCTTATTCCCAATGATTAATGTGTCTTATAAACTATCTTAGCATGTAATGTAAGATATGCATACAAGATATTAAACTGCGTAATTATATTCAAACTAAAAACGTTGGTTTGATCTTCACAATAAGTTTGAAGGACTGCAAAATCTTGTGGAAAATGCTTATTAGTATTTATTGGCTTTGCCCAGGAGATTCTGTTGAAACATTGTTTTCTGTTTTTTGTTTGTTTGTTTTTTGACATTTTAGAAGGCAAACTACTTGATACTGTAGTACTGTGATCACTCAGATCTTGGAAGGGCTAACTTGTATGTGAGGGTTCTCTGGGGCTGTCGAAGACAATAGTGTTAATGGAGGGCATAGTGTAGGCTCTGCATAGGACTCTTTGATCTCACTCTGCCTACTAACTGTCTTGAAGTTTTTGCAAGAATTGGCATATGTTAATCACAGTACAGATAGGATCTTTCCTTCATGCTGCTAGTCACTTGTGGAGGTTTCATCCCAGTGGGCTGCTAAACTCCACCATACTGCTCTCTTGTTTTCTTCTCCTCAAAGGCAGAGAAGGAGACAATGTGATGAAAAAGGGTTTGGGTTGTTAAGGACAAGTAGATTGCTCACCAATTACTGTTACAGGAAAACAGTCTAAATGTAGGAAGATTAATGTAATTTATCGGCTATTACTTACAAATTAGTGCAGTGAAAACTAAAAACATCTTTCTCCATCCTCCCTGTTCTACCTGGGGGTATTGAATGATGCTTGGCTGAACGTGATCCAGCAGTGTGCCTGGGTGGCCATGAAGGCCAATGGTATCCTGGCTTGCATCAGAAACGACATTGCCAGCAGGACCAGGGGAGTGATTGTCCCCCTGTACTGAGCTCTGATGAGGCTGCACCTCAAGTACTGTGTCCAGTTTTGGGCCCCTCACTGCAAGAAAGACATTGAGGCCCTGGAGTGGGTTCAAAGAAGGGTGACAAAGCTGGTGAGCAGTCTGGAGCACAGGTCTTATGAGGAACGGCTGAAGGAGATGGGATTGTTCAGTCTAGGGAAGAGTAGGCTCAGGGGAGACCTTATTGCTCTCTATAACTATCTGAAGGGAGGTTATAGTCAGCTGGGGGTTGGCCTCTTCTCTCATGTAACTAGTGATAGAACTAGAGGGAATGGCTTCAAGCTGCACCAGGGGAGATTCAGGCTGGATGTTAGAAAATACTACTTTTCTGAAAGAGTGGTCAGACACTGGAATTGGCTGCTCAGGGAGGTGGTGGAGTCACTAACTCTGGAGGTGTTTAAGGAATGTTTGGATTTTGTGTTGAGGGACATGGTTTAGTGAGAACTATTGGTGATAGATGGATGGTTGAACTGGATGATCTTGTAGGTCTTTTCCAACCTTGGTGATTCTGTGATACCTCCTCCCCCTGAGCAGCACAGTGGTGCAGGGAATGGGAACTGCAATAAGTCTACAGTGCTTTTCCTCTGCTGCTCCTCCACAGCCACCCTGTCCTACCCCCATGCAATCCTTCCTGAACTTATCCCACATGGACTTTCCATAGGCTGCAGCTGTCCAGCATGGCTTAAAAATGGCTCCATTTTTTGGCACTGACTCTTCAGTGGCCATCCCTGCAAGTCTCTAGCCATGTAAACCTAGTACATCACTGCATTCTTTCTAGCACAAGATGGTTGTGGTTTTGATTCTCTCCTGATATAAAATGGAGTTCATATAAAATGTGGCTGTTGCACCTTGTTTTTCACAGGCAATTACAGTGTGACAGGAGCAGTGCTTTCCTTTTGGCTCCAAACCAGGGAGCTCTGAGATTGTTCAATTGCCTTTCTTAATTGTAGAAGCTCATGTGTTGAAAGCAACAAAATAATATTGGTCATCACAGGGAGAAAGTGTTCAACTTTCCATAGCATTGAAAACTTTTTCCAGCTGTTACCACTTCTCTTTTCCCTCATCTATTCTTCTCCTTGGCATTTTTTGTCCTGTCTTTCTCCTGATAATCAGCCTATTTAGACACCGATCTTCTCTCATGGGTCTTTAACTGACTGCTAAAGAAAAGAGCAAAGAATTGCTTTGGGAATCTCACAAGGATAGGCTTTCCAATGGAATTCCAATCAGATTTGGTTGATGGGATTTGTTGCAGTTGTGTCTTTGCTTGTTGCTGTGGTAGCGGTGAGCTGAAAGTTCTTGGCTTCAGCACACAAAAAACAAACAAACAACAACAAAAAAACCTAACAAGCAAATGTGTTTTAAAAGTGTGGAAAAGAAATTCCAAAAGAAACTTCACAAAGATAACAGCAGTCTAAGTAAATATTTAAAATAATATTTGAAGAGTGGCTATACAATCCTTTTTTAGTCTAAATTACTTAGAAAATCAGCTACTGTCTGGTTTTGAGTGGCTGCTATGACAAATAACTGGATCAGCTGAAGAGCAACATAAAAGATTTGATTGGATTTGACAGAACTGAATGTAAAGTTGAAGTTGCTCATCTTTAGCTGTTGTTTTTTTTCTTGTTGTTGTTGTTTTTGTTTTTTTTTTTCCTGGCTGCTTCGTAACCCCTGCAAGTGGGACTACTATCTAATATTGGAAAATATAATTAAAAAATACTTAACATCACAGGAGATGACAAACATTCTGTTATCCTTCCTTATTTAGAGCTTGTTTCCCGACAGTGTTACAAAACTGTTTGTCACTGTGTTTGTCTTGCCTTTGGTTTTTATCAGTTCCGAAAAATGTATCTGACTGAAAATGCTACTTGACAATGGAGATGGTGAAGATGGCAGCAAGCTTTCTTGGGATTAATGTGTCTCTGGAGTCTCCCCTCACTTGGCTTTTCCTATGGGGTAAATCATCCAAAGTCCCATTGACTTGGACGAGAAATTAGGCTGGATGATGACATAAGTGACATTAATGACAGTAAAATTAAGATACACGTCCTACTTTAAATATATTACTTTGTGCGTATGTATTTAATTTTGGATCACTAATTACTTAATGAAAAATGAGTAAAAATACATTTTCCATCTCAGTAAAGCTTCACAGTTTCGAAAGGAAAAAAAGGAAAAAAAAAAAAACAGTTCCACCGAAATAAAACTTTGACAAGAAAAATAATTTCTATGAAAAAAATGTAGAAGTTTTCCACAAGCACTTGTGTGTCATTTAACTGAAACAGAACTAGAAACATTCAATTTTCTGTCTTTTAAATTCTAATATTATCCTTAGAAAAAGAAGCTACTTAGTAAACGTTTCTGAAGTTTGCAACTGTGTAAATGCTATGTTTCAGGTATATCATTAATGAGGTGGGAGTGTTTATCTCCATCATTTTCCTTTACTGTAAATTACTTTTTAGAATATATATATATATATTTTGTATATGCAGAACAGTATGTAACAGATGTTTCGTATGCTTAATTAATTAACAGATGCTTAATTAGGATCATTTGAGCAACAAAGTGTCTCTGGAAAACTTGTCCCTTCCTTGGCCAACGGTATTTCATGTGGCAGCTGCATTGCCTCTGAAGAAAGTTCACCTAAGTGCAATGTGGGCAGGCAGTATCTTAGCCCAAGACGGACATTCAAAATAAGTGTATAGTTGTTAGTGATATGTGATTCTGAGCAAATAACTGTGAGGAGTCTGAAATACATTACTATGCAGATAAAATATTTAATTTTTAAAGGGAGAATTTGTCAGAGAAGAAGTATCTAGGTGTGCTGCATACACTACCAGCTATAACTTGCTCCCACTGATCTTATAAATAGTACATGACTTGTTCTCATTCTGAACACCTTAAAGGACAACATATCAATATATATCTATGCATGTCCCTTTATGACATTTAGTTTTGGCAGATGCTAACTTGGAAAGTAAATCCATTGGCTCCTCAAATCAAACAGGATTTCTATATTGAGTTTTGTATTAGCCAAACGAGCATCAAAAAATAGTGAGAGCTCTGATTGAAATACTTCCTTAGAAAATAGAGATGTGTGCTGATGTGGATTGTTATGAAAGTACCCCTGGAGGTGAATGGTTATAATTTGAGAAGTGGTGACTGAACGTGCACTTAAAGTGGAATCACAATGCATACAAAATTCCTGTGTGTATCTTTAAACAATGCCTTTTCTCACTTTGTACTAGATTTTAGTTTCAATATTTACCTTTTTTCCCCTCCTCTAGACCATTTCTATCTCCCTTCTGTCCATTTCCTACCAGTTTCCATACCTATCTTTTTTTTTTTTTTTTTGAGCAGTCCGATGCATTTTCTGTGTTTTTAAAGTACTTTTTCTTCCTAAGAGTTATTTTTCTACTGGAATGTACACAAAGTCCCCCAGATTCATCACTAATGTAAGGGTTTATGCCTTGAAAATAACGCTGCAGTGTGTGCTAACACAGACTTCTTTCCTCCCTTGGAATTGGCTGTTATTTGTTGAGCACCATAAACACTCTCAGCACTGTGTAATATAAAGAAAGAGGAGGATGGGATTTCTACCCCAAAAGGGCTTGCAGTCTGTTAGATGCACAAAGCAGATTAGATAATGCTAAATATGGCACCAGTCAGATGCACAGATTAGTCTGAAAATGCCACAGATCTTTTTAATATAACTTCCTCCTTTGATGGATGTAGTCTCTGTTTTAATGAAAGTATAAAAATACTCTTGGCTTCCCTGAAGACTTTACAAAAAGCTACATCTGAATAACTGACAGGTAGGATCTATCATGCCAAGCTTAAGCTTATTGCTAAGCCAAAATATCTGATAAGCTGGTTTGCCTACTGGCAAAGAATTAATTGGATTTCATACTTGGAGTCCTTTCTTTTGCTCCATCATTATTATCATAGAGTTACAGGAGGCAGAGATACAAAAGACCTATTAAGTCATCCAGGCGATAGACTTCTCAAAGCCTGGCTTCTATTACCCTTCTTTTTTTTTTTCCTTGAGTTTCAAACCTCCCTTAATTTCATCCTGTTGTTTCTAATTGTGACTAGTTTTTGCCATCCTCAATAATTCATTTTTCCTTACTGACGTAAATATCCTTCAAGTATGAACAGGCTGTTGTTGTATCCCCCAGATTTTTTTTTCCTTTGGCAGCCTCTGTATAGTTAACTTTTAAGGTCTCTGTAATTAATCTCTTCAATCTCCACTTATCATTTTTGTTGCTTCTCTAATAACCTCTTTAATGTGTTATCTTTCTGGTAATGAGTTGTCCAGAGCTGAATGCAATATTTCATGTGTGGCTGCACCAGGGCTCTTTGGAGAGGGACTTTCAGCTCTCTGCTCTGGGAACTGATGCATCTACAAATGCAAAAAAGAAAAAGAAAAAAAAAAACCAAAAAAAAACAACCCTTGAGCTTTATTGTGCTCTATTATGTAGCAAACGAGACCAATTGATTCAGGTTACAATAGCTTTGTATCATTTCAGGTGATAAAGCAATGTTAGATAAGTTTTTTTCGACACAAACGTAATGGATTCATCTACATTTTGCCTCCACAAGAGTGAACTATACGCATAGAAAAGATTTGTTTCTATTATCTGCTCTTTGTAATGTGTACATTTTAAGTTGAACAGACAAAGGAGGTGAAAACGGCACTGAGGTGAGTGGCAGTGCCCTGCTGGTGCTCTGTCCTTTTAACATCTGCAGGCACCCTCCGGGAAACATGGTTAGGGTAGGAGTGATTTCTGCTGACTCTTCGTGGTTTATTAGCACCAAATTGAATGTGTTGGTAGTCGAAATGTCCCTAGGGAAGTGGTAGCTAGAGGAGTGCTCTGATTTTTTTTTTTTATGATTAAAATTAAGTAAAACCTTCCACTGTCAAGGGGAGAGGGTTTGTAGTCAGGATGAGGCTTTGGGAAAGATTGTGAAACAAGAAACAAATAATGAAGGATTTCAAACTCAAGGGTAACAGCAAATGATTTGAAATTGGTTTGTTATTATTATGAAGCAGCGAGGGACTAAGCTTGCTATGAGATGTTAAATACAGTTTTTCATACCTAGCTTTCTGTGAACAGAACTAGTAATATCTTAACAGGAAAATTCATCTGCTGATCTGAAGGGGAGTTTGGACTCCAGGCACTCAGGGTCCTATTTGTTCGAAATACTGGAGTTTTGATAGCACCTTATCTTCCTTGCCTCTCCTAAAAGAGCTGTGAGATCATCTTCTGTTTTTTGATTGACTCAGTTTAGTGGCTGGCTTATTGAACACTGAGAAACTGACTGAGTTAAACTAGTGAGGAGCCTGTTTTCCTCCTTGCAGTATGAAAATCACACCTGTGTTTGGATGTAAGACCTGCCAGGGCTGTAATCTTGGAAGACTTAGTGGACTCAGCCAGTGCTGAGTCTCAGTTTAGTTTGAGGCCATGTCTCCTTTTGTAAAATACAGTTTTGAATAAACCTGTCTTACTGTTTATACACAGCTTGTTAAAGTAATGTTTTTAGTGAATTAATACAATTTTGCCAGTATTCTATTGCGCCTTTTAAAAAGAACTTGTTTTCATTCATGCTGAGCTTCTTATAAATACTGTATTAAAACCACTATGTAAATATATCTTATGATTTTCTAATAAAATAATGAAGATGCAACTCTGGTAAGTAGTAACTGTTTAAAAATATCTGCATGTGACATAAGAACTATTTGTATTAAGCATCATCTGTTTGCAAATAAGCCTGTTTTAATCATTGTTATCCAAAGAGAGTCACATCTTTCTTTTGAAGATTAGCTAGAAAGTGGAGGTGCAGATTAAGACTGATTTAAAGCCAGGCTGCATTTTAGTTATAATCCAAGATCATAACTGCTTTACAGAACAGCACAGTACTTTTTGCTTTTTCTGCAGTTGTGTATTTGGCCTCTGCATTCCTGTGCAAATTCTGTTGTGCTGAGTAACTGGCATGAGAAATTTCTCTGTACTATCATCCACTTTGGTATCTAAGTGTTGGTGGGGAGCGTCTGATCAATCTCCAGACTAATAAACTGTGGTCCCTGTTATTGTGTCTTTCAGACAGCATGTTCCCAGCGTCTAGATTAGTATCCCAAAGTCTGAGACAGTTTTTCACTGTTTAGTAGTCTCTGTAATGTACCTACTTGGAATCAGATCCTGGTTTTTTTTTGAATAGTAGGCATTGCATACAGTGTTTTATTATTCCCTAATATGGATTGTCTGCTTTCAAATTGGATCTCATGGTAATTCATAAAGGCATTAATCCTCCCAACTCTATCTAGTTCTGCCTTTTTTGTTGTAGGTGATCATAATCTGACAGACACAGGTATGCAGTCATGCATCGTGCCCAATGTTCTGACATGTTGAGGACAACAGAGATGAACAAAAAGCAAAACCTCTTTGCAGTCTAAAGTTTTGATTTATTTATAAAATTTTCAGTCAGACTAGCATATACAGAATTTAAATTTAATGCTTTGAAGCAGAGTGCACAAACATAAGTATTGAACTTAAGAAACTGATTGAAAAGCATTCTACTTCAATGTTGTATTTGGTGCATCTACTGTGGGATCACAGATGTAGGCCAAGGGAAAGGGAGTCTGAATTAAATTAAACTGAAGAATTTTTTTAAAAAAATTAATACTCTGTAAGCAGAGTAATGTAATTCTTCCAAGTTTCTGAAGACTTTTTTTAAAGCACAAATTAATTAGTTTCTCAGGCCCTCTGAAATCCTTATACACAGGCCAAAGCTGTTCGGGACTGCTGCATCACTTAGTCTGCAAATCTCCATAATGTGTGCCAGATAAATACACTCTGTATCTCTTGCAGACAACCTAATGTGTCTTGCTTACTGGTCTTTGAAGAGTTACAGAGAAAATGATGTGAGAGCACTGGATGCTACAGTGCTGATTGCTGAGTTTTGGGCTCTAGAACTTCCATGTGCAATTGTGCATGCACACAAACAGAATATCAGGGATTGGAAGGGACCTTCACTGTGTCATATGTATCAGCTTCCTATACGGATATGGATACTCCCTAATACTTAGGGAGAATTAGTACCTTGAAGGAGATTGGCAGAAGCTGCTCGGAGCTAGTTGTTAAGAAAGGCTAAGGAAAGAGGTGTATTCTCAGCTTCATGCCTCTCTGGAGCTTTGGTATTTTGCCCAGAACTTCAAGGGCATTGTTTCTTTCCACTTGAGTTCAGAGCCTGGAGCCCTGTTCTGAAACAGGACAAAGAGCTGCTTTTCTAAAACTCAGGCGGGTCTGGGTCCTTTAAAGACAATAATTATTTTCTCTTTTATCTGAAGGGGTAGACTGACAGATCTGTCATCTTCGGATAAAAATCCAGACTGCCAGGGAGGAAAAAGGACCCAGGTTTACTGCCAGAACTTTGTGTCCCTAAACAATAGGATAGGCAGCAACATTTCCTCATCATCTCTCTTTCTTCTCTAGTGAGAAGTGGGATGCTTTGAACAGATTGATACCAGAGAGATAAATGCTGAGCATTGGTCTGTTATCAAAACAGGGATGCTAAACCTGGAATATTTTACATGATGGTGGATGTCCGAGGTTGATCTCAGAGGAGGTGTGTTGGGTGGTTTAGATTACCACCAAATTACAAGGTTGATATGTTCTGATTAGCTAATGGAGTAGGTTAAAATTTAGTAGGGATGAAAACATTTGAAAAGAGTTATATTTTGTTGTTAACAGACTTCTCTTGATTAACATGACCCAACAGAACATTGTTGGGTTGTTGAACCAAGGTCATTTCCACAGTGGCTTCCTGGAATGTTTCATGGCTATTTCAAAGTCCTTCATTATTTCCAGTTTAATGCCTACATGCTTTTGAAGCATCAAACAAATAGTAGGAGCAAAAAATAATTTCAAATGGAGCATATTTTCCAAAAATTTCCTTTCCCCTAGACCTTTTCTTTAAAATATTTTTCAAGTTTGTTTTTAAAACAAAACTTTGGTCCATTCATCTCTATTAAAAGCATCATAAAACTTTGAGTACAAAGGGCTGGTAAATTATTTTTGAATCTATTCCACTCTTGCCAACTCTAAGTCAGCACTGTCTATCATTTTTGCTAAGACAGCATTGTATTTCTTATGCGACTACTCTAAATTCCTACCTACAAATTACTGTGGAAATTACAGAATAAATTTAAATCATAATGCAGTAAAACAGCCCCTCTGAAGAGGCTACATAAATCATTGGATTTTGGTATCGGGACATTCTGTACAAGGCTTGTTTTCACCTTGCTTGGGATTTTAAGTTGCTCTCAATAGTACCAGTTAAACTCTAATGCAAAAAAAAAAAAAAAAGCTGTAGTGATGGCGTTACAGGAAAAAGAAGGAGAAGCAGATTTGTCTTCACAGTCACATCTCCTACTCTGGTGAGGATTTTGTTCTACTTAGGGATGTCTTACAAAAGCATATTTCAGTGACTGAGCAAAGGTCATGGCTTTCAAAAAGTCCAGTAGGATTTGGAACCGTAAGTCATACTCTGAATGATTTGGCACTTTAGAACATCTCTTTAAGATGCTAGTGGAGGTTAGGCACCTTGGTACCTACATTACTGAAAAGGAGACTAAAGCTTCCTGTGGAGGATCTAAATCTTGTTGGTTTTTTTTTTTTGTTCCTGTAATTGCTACATTTTACTCATGTGCCTCTAAGGAACTTTTACTTTGAGGCTGCCTTCCAATACCAGCCTGTTCTCTCCTGGCTTTTCTGTTTTTTTCCTCTAAGCAAGTGGGAAGTTCCTGTAATTAGGAAGCAATGACTTTATACTAGGCAGAACAAAACTCTTTTGAAGCACTGTTTTATGTTGTTGTATGAAGCTTCACAGATATGAAAAGGTTGCTAGCATTAATTAGAAATCATTATTCAATGATTTTTTTTCCCCCATCTTCCTTTGTTTCTGCACAGTTCTTTCAGGATTCACAAAGTCATTTTTCATATGACATCCATGTCTCGAATAATTTTGGCTGGTTATGAAGGTTGTACATTTCTGAACACAGAAACACCAAAATCTTAACTGGTGTCACTGACATTCTGAGCAATTTCAATGAGATGTTTGAGGAGTAGCACCTGCAAAGACATTGGGGAAAAAAAAGCTTATTGGAAAATAATAGTGTAACACTTGTTTTTTCTTCTTAAGATGATGATATCTGATATTCATTTATATTGCACCTTTGTTATGTGATCTCTTGCATGTGTATTGTCTAGTGCTGTCTTTTGGAAACATTTTTTCTGTGCAGATCTTTTGGCACATTTTGTACGTTTAGTAAAGGAAATAACTACTGGGTTTACTATTTCAGCCCTCTTTAAGCTGCTGAATCCTCATGGAAAATGTCTTGAAATACTTTTCCGTGGGGATGATTCTAGCTATGTAGTACATTTTCTTTCTTTTGATAGCTTAAATGAGATTTGCAGCGAAATGAATCCTACTGTTGTATTGGTTTGCCGATCCCTAGTGCTTGTCCCCTTGCTGAATTCTTTATTGTCTATGATGTTGGCAGTGGTGTGGTGGAAATATTAATGCTGTTTTAAGTGAAGGAGGAACACTTCATAAACTAAATGACCAGCATGGTCAGTTGAATTTTAGCATTAGGTTTTCTGGAAGGAGGGATTCATACTTGATTTTATTCTATTTTTTCAGTTAAAAAAAAAAAATATCCAAACATAACTCAAATATTTGTGCCACTAGCTTTAACTGTACAACATGTAGTTTAGGAAAGCATGTTCAGTTCAATTACTCCTGAAGAGAAACTGACAGAGAGATCTTGAAGAAATGATTTTACATAGCTAACAGGTCATTCGCAGTTACAGTATGGGGCAATCAAGTGACTTGTAGTAAGCTATCAAACCTATTCAGGGGTATGATTCTATGATATAAGCTGGTGATCGCTTCGCTATCACTTGGTATTGTATTTATTAATTATCTCACTATGCTTTATATTTAGTGGTCAGATTGACCTCTGCACTGGAATTTTAGTTCATTTTTAGTGCAACCTTTTTGTTTGTAGTTCTAGGTGACATTTCAGATGAAGTTACTTTATTGAATCTCTCTGGGGAAATTAAAGGAGGAGGAGGAGATTAGAATTGAATTGTTAACACAAAAACACGCTTCATTAAGTTACTAAAAGTGCTACTTAGGGGACCTTTTTTTGCTGCAGCATGTATGGATAAAAGTGTATTGATGTGCACCAAGCAGTTTTTTTGCAAGCCTTCCCTACTGTTTTCACTGAAGAAGGATAGAGGAAAAAAAGAATATTTCTATATATGTATGCGTATATTCTTTCATTTGACTACTTTACTTTCTTCCTGTACTCTGTCAGACACTTTTAGACAACAGTAGTATGGTGTGTTGTTTTTTTGCCAGCACTCTCTTTGCACAGCTTGACTTAGATGCGCTTTGAGTTACCCTTCAGTGAATAAGTACAGGCCACTTATTTCACAGAAAAAGTGCTGAATGAATCATCTTGCTTTCCTCCCTCTTCCTTTTTCTCCAGCCTTCAGCATATTCGTATTGCCTGAAAAAAAGCCTTGCTGTGAAATTTTGCAGAAGTTCATTATATAATCTCCGAGCTTGGGTTGCCGTCAGCATTCTGCAGTGAACTTGCCACAGTTGCATTTATTCTTCTCTAGTTTGCTGTGATAGTGTCTTTCAGTACCTTTTGTGACCCATCCTTTGTTTTTCTGGTACAACAAAAGGGAACGTAACAGATTAAACTGTTGGGTGGGCTCACAGTATGCATTTTCTTGGGCAGGTCCAGCCCATGGACTGTGTACAGCTGGCACAGCCTGCACTGTGGCCCAGTCTCTGTCCCGTGCCATCATGATGAAGACTTTTTCCCATTGAACAGCCCCAACCTGTGAGCACAAGTATCATTTAGCACCAGCCAAACATCAGTTCACTATTAACCCCATCTGGGCTGAAACCAGGATAGTGCAGTGCCAGCTCAAGTTATGGCAAATAATGCATTTTGATACACTGACTAAACACAGTCTTGTGAATAGCAAAACCTAGACAGATGTGCTTCCTATTCCCATAAAAGAATCTGAGAACAGATTTCAAGATTGAAAAAAAAAAAAAAAAAAGAGTATCAATTTTTATTTGCAACTCCATTTCCAGTTGACATAAATACATTATCGGCAAATTTTTCAAATGTGATGTGTAGAGTTGCAGTCAGACACTCAACTCAAAAGTCTGATTGGATCTCCTTACCAGACTTCTATAGGCCCTATCTTGGCAGAGAGAAACACCCTCTCACTTGACAGCAAAAGTGCGTCACCTCCAGAGGTGCAGATTGTTATCCATGCAGTCTCCTGTCCATCACTGACAATAACACATAGCCCAAGACAGTTCCTCTTTGTTCAGTGCAGCCCAGGCAAACCAAAAGGTTGGACACTAATGCATTAGCTGTAGCCCATCATTGAATTTGCTTTACAGTGAAGTAATGAGCAGCAACACACTAATTTTTGCACTTCTTACCCCTTTGTTGCTTCCCATAAGTTATGGGGTAATTTTCCCTCTCCTCTCTTGGGAGATGACCGTGAGTAACTTCAGTGTGAAGACTTCTTATGCATTTGATTACATTGATTAGTTAAGCAGAATTCACATCCACAGTAGGGATCTGTTTTTCATCTTTGTTATTCATTACTGTCAATTTTAACTAATTAAATCCCCTTTAATTTTAAAGACTATATCAAGTGACTGGTATTACTGTTTGTTTGAGTCATCTGTACTTACCTTTGAGATTTAACTATCTCTGCCTGCAGTAAGTCAGCAATAACCTCAAAATTAATAAAATTTGGAACTTCTCAAGACTTAAAAGCATCAAACTACCTGAAGTATAACTTATAATTTTAAGATATCTTTGCAATTTACTTCCATACTTTTGCTTGTTTAAGCTAGTACCTAATTCTTAATTCTATGACTCAAGATGTAGTGTTACATTATTTGATCCTATCAGTCCTGCATCTTGGCTCACTACTTGCTTCCCTCATCTTAGCATCTGTGCAACTGGAAGAAAAACCATCCACAGCTGCTGATATCCGCTTTCAAGCTCACCCTGACTCTCAGTTGCCTTAAGTCTCTTCTGAACATTTCAGTGTTTCATCAAAAATTTAGTCTGGCACTTCTATCTTTTTTTAAAATTTTGATAATATATGTAAGCAGAGACAGAATTATTTGGAAGATAAGGCAGACTGTTTTCAAATAACGATTTTTTTAGTGTTTAAAAAATAAAAAACCTCAAAAAAAGAAAGAAAAAAAAAACCCAACCATGACAGACTACAATCTAAAGTATGACTAATAACAAATTAAGCATGAACGAATCCTGTGCACCAGCACAAAAGCTTTGTGATGAATATAATGTTCCTATTGCAGTATTATCCCCTAGTTCATGTTAATTATTAAATTTTGAGTATCTGAAAGAGAAGATGGAAGCAACTGTGTTTCTAATGAATCTGTAATGAGTTCTAAGTCTGGGTAACCATGTGGAGTTGGGGGATTTGCATAATAATTATTGTAACTGAACGAAAACTATACAGCTATTGGGCTCTTTTGCAGAAGAAATGGTCTCAGCATTGAGGGAAAATTCTGGTTTTGAAGCTTGGCCTGTGATATTGCAACAGTAACTAAGGAAAAAAGGCTGTAAGGAAGATGAAGTGGTGGCACTTTGCTCATGCACGCATAGAAGTATGCCTGAAAGCAATGGAATTTATGATCTGTATAATTACCAGGGAAAAATTTTGAATTTTTTGCTAATTGGATCTCCTTTGGTTGTTATCAGAGCACAGAAAAATTAGGTAACTGAAAAGCATAGTGTAGATAAAAACTTCCCGAGCATCCTTACACCACCATATTCAGAGATAATTCTTTTTTAGTATGATGATCAACCATGAAGGAAAATGTACTGTTTGATTTCAATTACAGGAAGGTCTTTACTTAGCTCTTAGATATTGTATGCTAATGCTGATGGTTATTTTCTTCTTTTTGTGCAGTTAACTTTCTGTTTACATTCCTAAAGAATACAATGAATACTCCAGAACTGTACTTACTGATTTTGTGTAGTATAGTAGGATATAATTAAAAATTTGTATTTTGACTGGGTCCAGGAGATTCTGAGAGCTCTAAAACAATGAGCTGCAAACTGTACAGTTCTAGAAGCAACCAATGTTTTACAACAAAATAACTTAATCTGTATGCTGCCTGTCTTTATTCATTCCATCTTTTATTCTGTCAGGACTTATTTTTCATATTGTGTAAATGTAGCATTTTCTTGTGGATATCACAGAGTAGAATTCAAATGAGCCCTGTTTTGTCTCCAAATGGTGTGATTGGAGAACACTTGGTTCACAGTATTATGCTTTCCACTCAAAGCACTGTGCAGGACTAATAATTTGCAGTCACAGTTATTACTCTGTGTTTTTTTCTCCTTCTGTTCTATCAGGTAGTCGGTCCTTGCTGCTTGGTTTCATCTCACAGCTAACTTGCTTCTCATTCTGTAACAATCCTTTTCTGACCTGTTTTTCCGAAACACTTGCTACTAATGGGTTCTCAAGATTTCTGTTATTTCACTGCGCTGATCATTTCCCCAGGTTTGTTCTCTTCTGCTACTCTGTTCCTACTGAGGTTGCCCTGCTTGCATCTGTCAGCGTTTTTCTGGTGACATTGTGGATGTTGGACGCTCTAACAACACTGGTTGATTCTGTCACTGGCAGACAGTGAGGGATAACCTCTGGTTCTCCCCCACAACAGGACTGTCTATTTATGTTGACTGTAGGTGTCTTTGAGAGTGAGCTCCTCGTTGGGTGTAGCAGGCATTGTCACATCATTCCACTCTTTGCCTTCCAGAGGTGCATACATCTCTAGCCAGACCTTTTCTTTCCTTTTTCTACGAGTATACCATGGTAATTCATTTGTCTTATGTGGTTGAAAGATTGAGGACAGCAGCTACTGGCAGAGAACTCAGAGCAATATGAGGTCAGCAGAACCAATCAGCTCACCTCTGCCTGTAGTCTAATGAAGCAGTTCATCTCAATGTGAGATGTCTTGTCATGGTCAGTCCCTTGCAAAGATGGAATTTTCTTTTTCTAACCTCCAGAGTGGAAACGTGAAATTGAATGTCATGGTGTCACATACAGAGGCACATAGGTTAGTTCTACACTTATCTGATTCCCATTGTTCTAGAACAATATAGAGGGAATTGTCTTTTCTTTCTTTTCAAATTTGAAATCCCTTAACATGCTGTCTTTGGTCCCCATCTGAACTGTTGCAGGTAGGAACTTTATCTGGTCTTCTATGTGGTCTTCTGCCCCTAGCATCCAAGGTCTTTCCATTTTTTTGGTACTCTGGGAACATGGTGCTATAGCAAGCCTCAACAGTTGGAGTTTTCCTGCATTTGCAGGTAGGAAGTGCTTGCTGTAGCTGTACCATCTCTCCAACTGATGTGAGGTGATAAACTGAGCACCTGTTGTTCAGCAGCTGATCTAGTTGAAGCAGGATTTCTATTGCATTCAAGAAGTTTCTTTTAGGGAATTTTTTCTGTGTTTCAAGTCCAAGAAACATGAGCCCAGATGAGGTGTTCTGAATTCAAGTCAGATCAATACATGCCTGTTGCTGAGCTGAGGTGATCTGTTAATGGCGCCTGTAACAGTAAATGACTTGATTAGAAGAAGAACTGATTGACAAGCTGCTTTTCTAGCAGAATGACAAAATGATCTAGCTTCCCTGAAGTCATGTTGCTTTTGAATTATTACCATTTTTTTAACGTGTTTCTGTATTCCAAAACCTTTTTTTTTTTTTAATGGAGTCTCTAACAAGCATTAACAAATACTTTTCACTCAAATGCAATTTCAGAAATATTTTGGAGACGCAAATGGATGTGTTTCCCACAAGCAAATGGTCATGTTTTTTAAACTGCCTGTTTTTAGTTTATCTCAATCAAAAACAATCAAGAGATTAGCAAGCAATGATTTTTGTCCCTAATTCCCATATCAAAGTTGTTTGTGTTAACTAGATAAAATGTATTCTGAGGCAATATGTGCAATGCTTGTTTATTAGCAAGAAGGATAAAGTGAAGTTATCCTCACTTGACCTGAATTTTTTCTTTGTTTTGTACTTTTATCTGGATGCTTCTAAAGCATTTAAATGAAAAAATTATATATATTTGATCCTCACTAGCATAATTTTATATTCTTGTTCTCTGTTTATTACTTATTTAAACCAAAGCTGTGAGAACTAGAGGTAATATTAATAAAATAGTGCTGTTATTTCAAAAAACAAAACAAAACAAAAAAAAAAAAACCACAAGTTAGTGCTACTGACACTCATACGTCATTTTAAGTTTTATTAGACAACAGTGTTACTCAGTAAAGAAAACTGTGACTTCCTATTTCTTAAAATTATAAATATAAATCCATCTATGTTTGCTTGTACAAGTGTAATTTTACAGGTTTTCACCACGAAAACTATTGCCATAGCTTTGCTATCTTATTTGCATCAATTCTGTGCATTCCAACTGAGCCTCAGAGCTACTATATTTTGTATTTGACTTACCCTTCCATACAGATCCAGATCCTCATTAAAAGGAGGTCAAACCTCTGACCCTTTGCTCTGTCCTTCTTGCATCTTCTTGAGCTGGTTACCTACTGTGAACCATCAGTGCTCATCAGGAGCTGTAGTCTTCCAGGCTCTGTCTGTGATTTTTATGCAGGTAGACAAAGGAGCTATGATTGAGGCAAATAAATTTGTGCTTCTTTCTCCAATGGCAGTGTTGTGATCACCGTCTATTTGAACTCTTTGATTTGATGTGCAATGCCTCACTCCATCAGTAATTTGTTCCAGCATACTTTATCATGAATCTGATAAAATCTTCCTGGAAAAGATGAACTAGTCACTATAAATCCTAAAATATTTTTTTGGAGTGTGAGGACGATTTAGGGCTATTTTGATGTGACATCCCTGAATGCTAAGAGAGATAGTTGAACTCAAAATCAATTATTATTACAGAAAGTTTAATTGCTCAGGGTGAACAATTAAAGACAAATTTTGCAGCTGTGGTTTTGATCCCCAAGAAGTGGAAGTGCTGAGATGTGCTCATCTCAGCAGATCACCAGCGAGAGGATTCAAAGCAGAATACCATCAGCGAGAGAATTAGTAGCAGAATTTGCTAAAAATGACCTTTAGAATGAGATATGGGATAGATTACTTTTTCACTTTTCCGTGTGCGTGCATGCCATCTCTGAAAGGAGAAGGCATTCTGTTTCACATGAAATTTTATCTCACCTAAGTGATATAAAGTGTTTGAAGCTTGTATCTCAAAGATTTTGGGTTTGTTTTTTCAAGGCTTTTGCTATGACTGTTTAAGGTAAGACAGTTGCAGAGGCTCATGCTTCTGTTTTTTGTGGTTTGTACTCCAATGATTCTTGAGTGTCCTGTTTTTCTTTTTACCTCTTTGTTTCACTGATAAATCAATAAGTATTTCAACTTAGCTAAAGCTCATCAGAGTAGAAATATATTTTTCCAAGGGACTTTATTGAATGTTTTCTTTTTTGTTCTTAATTGTTATTATTAATTTTAAGTTCAACTAGGAAGTCTGAAAAATTATGTGTGGGGGCACAAAAGTTTTACAAGGAAATATGATAAATGGTAGCTACATGACAAAATCTAAATAAAAGCATTATGTTAAAATGTCATTTGATTTGTGTTTGGATTGAGTGTACTCTGTTATGGCCTATGGGAAATAACTTACTTGTGATGTGTTGTGCTGATGCAGCACTTGAAACAGCTGTTCACAGTGAGGTTGGTCTTTGTATGTGTTGGCCATTCAGAAGGGTGAATGGAAGTAGAAAAAGGAGGTCAAAAGCAGAGCCCTACTGAGAGGGGTGAGAGTGCATTTCTGTGGTATGTACCAGCCTATTAACTTTTTGCTTTGACCTCTCCAAGTTATACTCTCCCTTTGAGGCAAGTCTGAGGGCCCCCTTGGTAGGCATTGTCAATTGTAATCTGCAGATCTAGCAACGGATGCTCTGCCCTCCATGATCTGCTGGCCTCCTTCAGGTTTGCTTTGGTGAGAGGTGGTGAATTCTTGTATGGGAGGCTGGGAAGCAGCTCCCTTAACACTGGCTATTTTTGACATCAAGTATGCCACAGATCCTCTGAATCACTCTGGTCCTTCAGGTTACACAAAGATGCAACTCATCATCTGTGGTGAAATGCACGTTGGCAAGATGCATTATGTCCTCTTCTACAGGTAGGGAGTGGGATTTGGATTAACCTCAGTAATGCTATTAGAAATGAAATGCCAAAAATAGCCTTAATTTTGGTTAGAAGTTTAATAGGCTTAGTCTGTGGGTCTGAAGCAGCATGCAGTTCAGAGTTACAAACTGAGCCATTGGTCTGTTGAATTCAGCTTATGTCTCTGCCTCCAATTTCAGTACTGACACAGTGCCTATGCTTGTCTGCTCATGTAGTTGCAAAATAATGAAACAATTTATCTCCTTGAGAATTGTTCCTCTGCTTTTTGGATCCGGAAGCGAGAGGTGCTCTTTTAAAGGCAGGGCACTGAGCAGGACCTGGGTGCAGAAGCTTCCTTGTGGAGTAGGTACTCTGCAGCCATCATCTGAATACTGCTAGTAAGGATCAGGCAGTACAAAACCTGCTCTAATTTTTGCCAGAAATTAATTCCTGAAGGGTCTTCTATTAGCTGTCAGAAGCAGGGAATGCTTGCTCTCTGCATTCAGTAGACACTTCATTTGCTTACTGTCTTAGAAAAAAGTGAGAATCCTCTCTTCAGAGTTGTAGTGGCAATAAACACATTCACAAGAGGCTGAGATCTGTCCTTAAAAACAGCCTAGACATACAAGCTGTGCCTTTACTCTGAAGCTCCTTGATTTGAAATAGTTGTGGTTCCAGCCAGCTTGAATTCCTATCACTGCAGCCAAAGCACATTCCTACTTCCATGGTTTTTGTAAGAAACGTTTCCCTGAAATAAGGGTTTTTGAACAGTGAAGAATTTTTTTCCTCTGTTGTCCATCTGGTCCTTTTCTTCTTACCTAGAATGCCAGAATTACCCAATCCACAGCACCAGAGACAATTTCGGAATCTTTGAAGGGGGGGGGGGGGAAGGCAGAAATTTGTGGAAATAATTTATTTATATGCATTTTTATTATTTGACCTTTATTTAAGCTTTTTATTTCTAGGGTGTCTGTATGTTTTTCTTATGTCTAAAGAACCTTTGCAGTGTTGAGCTCTTTCTAAGGATGAAATTGTTCTCAAGAAAAATGGAGGTAACCATTGAACTTATAGTCTGTTTAGTTTAGATCAAAACAATAAAAGTTATTCAAATAATTGGCATATGGATAATTACTTATATTTTTGTTATATACGAGTTATGTCTGTGCTGCATTTCCTATGCCCTGGAAGAAAAACGATAACATTAACAACTTTCAGAACTGTTATTGTCTCAAAACAGTAGAAATCAAATACAGGCAATCCAATTTAATTCAGTGCCGTAGTAGCTTATTTCTTGGCTAAGGAGGCCAGAAGATAAAAAGCTAATCCAAGATGATTCTTACTAGAATACAAGGTGTTTTTTTTTTTTTGTCTGGATGATAGAAGCTGTTATACCAGGATTTCTTTCCATCCTCCTTCATTTTGTCTGCCTCTCTGTTCTTCCCTGCAAAGCACAAGCTTGGCAGGTCTGCCCTGCCATCTGAATCTGGGTAAGTCATTACATGGCTGGCTGACTGCAGAAGGCTGGCATGCCCCAGGAGCTCGGGCAGGGGATCAGAAGATGGCAGTGTTTACTTACCATAGGGATAGAGTGCTGCCAGGGTGCTCCTGGAGTTCTAGGCTGGAGACCAGCCCCTGGAGTGTCTGCTGCAGAGATTGGTCCTGATCCTGAACCTTCATGAAAGGGAAAATCCTGCTTTCCAAGTAGAAAATGGATGACTAAGGTAGCACCTGAAGGTGGGGTGGAAAATGGTTTGAGAAGAACTACAGAGTGTAGATTTTAAGGAATTGCTAAGAATCTCAAGAGGAAAAGTTGGCAACACCAGGCACTGAGAGTGAAAGTGTCCAAATTTTCTGAATTGACCATGCCTGGCCTCTTGATGTGTATTTGACCAGCTCAGCTGGCCAGTAACTCTTACAGATCATCCAGCCCAGTGGGATAACAAGTGCTCATAAATAAAAATCGAAAATATTTAATTAAAAAAAAAATCAACATATTAATGTTTTTCAAAGAATTGCAGCTGTCCAGATATCACAGAACTTCCCCCAATAATACATTTTTTTTTAGTAAGGATGCAGTGGCAGAAATGAAATTTCAGCAGCTGTGTTTTTCTTTGCTAACGTACTCCACTTTCCAGTATTAGTGAAGCAATACTTGTTCCCTGCTGCAGATTGCTGCATTGTACCCTGTTTGAAAATGTTCTGGGGAGGACCACGGAGAATGAAACTATTAAAAAATTTGCACTTCTCTGGGATCATTTCAAATGAATCATTATCAAGCAATTCTGTCTCACAACTTCTTAGAATGTGAGTATTTAATTGCTCTTACTCAAATGCATTTTCTTAGGGAATGGTTCCCCTTTGGACAGCCCCTTTCTCTTTGGGTAATTTAGTCTTAAAAGTGATGAAAATTGGAATAATGCACAATTAGGAATAATACTTACACCACTCTCTCATTAGGGGAGCAGTAGCAGACTGACAGTCTCATGTGAAAGAAAGAAAACAAAAAGAGAAGATTTTTCTCCTCAGTTTGTCCTGACCCCGAATGGATATAACTTGAGAAAGTCTGATGCAAATTCCCGTGCATTTGTGTCTGTATATGTCAAACAGAAAGTTCTAATTGATGTTTCTGTGGTGATATAGAAATGCAGAATAACAGGAAATCTTTTATTTCCATGGAATCAAATATTTAGCAGTTTCTCCGCCTCTTTAATAGATATAAAACATGTAGGAAGAAAAATTCCCCATCAACAACCCAATACAAAACAAGAACAAATTGAAACAAAGAAAGAAAGTACAAAATTTAGAGAATTCAAATTCAGCAGAGTAGTCATGAAAAGGTAGAATTTTAAGCACAGTGGCTCCTCCTGAACCTGGCAGTAAAATGTTTCTTCCCTGCCTCTGTAAATTCATTTCTGCTTGCAGTCTAATCTTTCAAAGGCTAATCTGAGCTTTACTATGCTACTAAGTACGTATATACAGTAAATAATCCGTTGATTTGTGTCACTCTATATGGTTTCAGAAGCTCTTATACTAAACACATTTTATTTTGTTGATCACTCTATCTCATCTGTTTTTGCAGTTGACTTTTCATGTAATAGTAGGGTCTTACAATGCTTGCTTTCTAAAATATGCCTTTTGTTAGTTTGCATTCTGCTAATGTATTCATTTTCTTTCAATTTATGTGTAGTTTCTCATCTTCCTTGTGTTACTGAAGTCCATATAAACATATATATATATATATATATTTCTTTTTTCCCAGCTGATTCTTTGCCAGCTATTTGTAATTTACTAAAAACCTATTTCTTTTATACACCAGTTTGCATTGCAGGTAGAGTGGAATCTGTTGTTTATTTATATGCTGTTCTCTACCAAACAAACATGCCCAATATCTCATACAGGCAAATAATTTCATTTTTACAATTTCATCTACAAGCGATATTCCAGCTATTTAGCTGGTAATGATTTAGGAACTGGAAGCATTTCACAAGGTTACTTGACTCAAACTTCCACATTCATTTTCCAGTATGTCTTCTTTATACCTTTCTACCTTGTTCTGCATGTATCCCAGTCATTTCTTCCAGGGCTTGTCAGGAGTGTTCTGCCCATTTAAGCCTATTAGGTAGTTACCAAAGAGTTGTATATGTGGTTAAAAGAAAAGCCTTATAAATATTAATGATGAAATCTTAGTCTGTGTCACAGCTATAACCACCCCACTGTATAAGGAATGACCATTCTTATGCATTGGACTATGAAAACTGTTACTGAATTATTTCTTTTGTGTAATCTGAAATCCTGTTATTTGATTCAAGATTACGTAATTTTTCAAGTTACCTAGCCACTACTTTAAATACATTTCTGCAGAGAGTAATGATTTACGATTATCATGGGTTAGTGTTTACAGAAGAAGCTGTTATTATAAGGCCATTGATTAGCAAAAAAGAAAAAGAAAAAAAAAATCTAACCACAGGAATGAATCTCTGAATATCTTTGGCTGAGTAGACATAAGTAGACATAAAGCTCATGCTGACTTGATGGCTTGGCAAGACTGACTTGAATTGATTAGAAGGTTTGGAGCAGTCAGCTGAGCTGACCAGATAGTAACATCCATTGGCCTCTTTTTTTTTTTTTTTTGGTAACATCCCTTGGCTTCATCAGAATTATAGTCCTGAGATAGAATAACATTATTATATCCCTTCTCCTGATGCTTCTTTTCCAAAGAAGGTTCAAAGGTGCTGTCTGTTTGTGATCTGTGAAATTCATCAACTACTTGCAGAGTTATCTGCTTTTGTGAATGCTCACGTGCTGTTTACCCCAAAAGTAAGTAGTCCTACAGTATATTACTGGGATCATACAGCTTATTGTTACTGGAAACTCCCTGTCTCAGCACTGTGAAATTGTGACTTTCTGGTTCGTGGCTGTGGGCTTAATTGTGCTGGGTAGTGGTAGTATGCTTTCTGTAGTAGAAATTAAATAAGCTCTTCTTAGCTAATTGAATTTTTGTGTAAGAAATACATGCTATGTTGAACTCTCAGATCCTGGAAATTTTCCTTGTACTTTCCTGTTCTTTTAGTTTGGATGGAGAAGAAAGTGTCTCTATGGAAACTTGAGGATTTTCATGTGAACTGCAAGTTTTCCCCTGCTTTAGAATAGGTCAGCACTGCTTATCAGACCTTGGGGTCACTGGCATCAGGCTGCACTTGTGTGAGCTGAGGCATTCTGGTCTCTCCCGGAGGCAAAACCAGCCTTCTTCTGAGAGGCTCTTAGCCAAGATAGGAGAGGATTTCCTAGAATTTTAATCACACCCTTTATGATTTCACCCAAACTAATGTGCTTTTGTGCAGTGCTAATTGACCTGATGTTCTGGTTTTAGATTCGTGGTAGTAACCCTTGGAGCTAATTTGCACAATGTGCTTTGAACTGAACGTGGTAATGCAAATATAATGTCCTATTAACAAACTATGAATGGCTCCTACTGGGATTTGTACAATGATTCTGAGCTCATTATTACTGTCATTCAATACTATGGATGAGTGGAAGAAAAATAATTAAACAAAACAGTACTTTAAATCCCAACAGGAATATAAAATCAACAAAGTTGAAAACCCACAAGTCGTAACTTGTGTTTAATATATATACTTTGTGGAAAGGGAGGGGCAGCAGGGATATGTGTTAAACATTCAGTGTAAATGCCCAGCCTAATTGGATGGAAAAATTGATACTCAGTGAATCATTTATTTCCCCCAAATGATTCCACACTTCTTCAAATTTAAAAGTGATAGTGTTACACAGAAAATGGGGTATTTTCTTCTTATCCTCTTTTAAATGTAAGTCATCCTCCAAAAGTGTTGCTTGGGGATTTAGCTGTGTGACTTCTACTGATATCACTGGAAGTTTCACAGCTAAAATGCACAATCACAACTTTGAAAATGCCTTTTGCAATCTAACACTGTGGAAGCATTGCTGTGTGAGCATTTTTCATTTCCATGAGTTGGCCAGGTGTAAGCAGCAAAAATCTGAGAAACCTTGACATTCAGAAAACTGCTGCACATTCCTCAGCTTTCCATAAACATACAGGCTGATACAAGTCCACTTATATTAAGGCTAGGCCTGAATACCCATAGGTTATAAAATCCAAGTGGGAAAAAAGGAGAAGAAGGAATATCAAAGAAAAAAAAAAGTAGACGTTCATCTGACATACTGGTCTGTCAGTCAAGCAAAGAGACAGCAGCTCAGTTGAGAAAATGTGCGGCATGCACTTGTCTCTGCTCAGACCTCAACTTAGTACCCTAGAAAGTGGGCTTTAACATGTTCATCAGCTGCCAGACCAGTTCAGACCCGCAGAGCTTTCCCTTGGGCTCAGTTCTCTAAGCAGTCACTTCCCAACATGATCTTTGTCTTATGACTTTTTCCTACTTGGCTCCATCCATTTCTCTTTCTGACAAGCAGACTTGTAATACTGCTATTGCTAAGGATTTTCGGATGTCCTGAAGATTAGAAGCTTGACTTAACCAGAGTTTGACTTCTAGTTCATCTTTTCAAAACTTCTCAAAAGCTTAAATCATTCCAGATGATACTGGAAAGATAATTTGAGTCATAAAGATTAAATTGATAAATATTTGCATTCATACTTACTTTTTTATACTTTTATACTTATTTTATACTAGAACATGTTAAATTAAGCTAGAGTAGGAAGAGTGTACATCAGCCATCAGGAATTTAATTCAAAATTCAACAGAATGACCAGCAAACTGTCCTCAAACTACAGACTTGGAAGTCTCTGCTAGAAGTTTTCTTTTCTGGTAGTAAATTAAGCTCTGCAAATTTAGTATTGGGAACAAAGCCAGAAGTAAAATTCCCTGTGGTACTAAATGATTTACAGCCTGAGAGAAAAAGGAATTTGAAAGGCAGAGAAAGAATGAAAAAAGGAGAAGAGAAAATGGGACACAAACCACATAGACTTAGGAGTCAAGGAGGAAAACATCTGGAGAAACATGGCAGGCAAAATGTACAGAAATTAACATCATAGAGACCATTCAAGAGAAAGGGCCAACTCCACCAGAAATGATTATTGTCAATAGGGACAAAAAAGAAAAAGAGACTGCATTAAAACATTGTGCTGCTTTGAAGAACCAATCTATTCATCCTACTTACAGTATAGCCAGGATGCACGAAGGGCAAGGACTTGAATGCCTTTCTTTTATGGACATTACTCAAACAGAGGTCTTACGGTTTAATTCAAGTAAAAGATTTTCTGTTGATGCTGAAACTGTCAGTTTCAATTGAGAAAGACATTTTGAAATTGTAGTAGGGCTGCTTTTTCTATCGTCTCTCAATGTAAAGTATGAATTAAGTCTCTTCTTTAGCCAAAAAGATTACCAGGAGCTTAAGTATTTCATGCTTTGTCTGGATAATGTACAAATTTATCTCTGGCTCTGGTGACAGAAGAGGGTATCAAGGAAAAAAAAAATTAAAATACGAGTAACATGGGTGGAAATTACCTAGAAAAGTGAAATGTGGAAGCTTTTTTCTTCTACTGGAATATTATTATTGGAATCTCTTGTTTACTGTGCAACTGAAATGTTCTTCCTCAACTTATGGGAAAATGCTTCACGGATGCCGCCTTAATTTAGTGATATTAAAGATGTCTTTTTCAGTATCTCCAGCAAATTAAAATTTTGTGCTGGAAAGTAAGGAAGCTAATAATGATTTTATACTCAAAGCATTATTTTTAAGTCAGCTGATTAAATCAATAATTGTGTCTTGAAAGCAGTTCAGAAAATACCTGTCCACTCAACAGCATGCATTTGTATCTGTGCATCTGCCCTTTCAGTGTTCAGGGTTAGAAAGGGCATTTAGCGTGTATACATTCTTGTAGCTACATCTGTTTTGTTCAACTTCTGGAATTTTTCCAAATCTTTTAAATCTCTGCTCCAGCTTTAAAGGTTAATAGGTGAAAGTCGTTTAAGAGGTGACTGCATGTTCATGGTCAAAAGCATCGTGTTTACTCAATATGTCAAGTATAGCTAAATATTACTGATGAGCTTCATGAAGTTTGTGAGCAGTTTGAATAATGCTAGGAGGAAGAGGTCAAAACGAAGTTTATTAGGGATTCAGAAATGCAGTATGCTAAGGTTGTGTGCTTCAGTTCTCCTGCTTGGAGTGACAGCAGAACAAGGTCTGCTCAGCACCTCTGTATTTTTCAGATATTTTTATTTAGGAGTGCCTGTAATTGCAGTGCAGCAAACATTCCTGATATAGCCAACGGTGGCCAAGAGATTTTCGAAAGATTTCTGAAAACTTCAGAGTACTGACTACATGGAATACCTTCCCTCTCTACCTTGCTTTTCACTATCAACTATTTTTTTAAAAAATTGCTGCTTTTACACAGGTGTTCTATAGTTTGAAGACCTGTTGTTGGAGCTTCTTGGATAAAACACTAGAGCAAAAATGCAAATTGGTGCCATCTGCTGTTAGCGCTTTAAAGTATTGGTGTAGGAAGTCACTGCTTTATTTGATGTCATTTCAAGGTTGTTAAAAATAGTTTGCAATGCTGAATATTCCTTTTTCGCATAGTTACTGCAATTTGTACTAGTTCTAACCTTCACAAGATACCTTTAAGCTCTACTTTCCTTCCTTTAAAGTAATCCAAAGAACTGATGTTTTAGCAGCCATTTGTTCAACTGGGGTGAAGATGTGTCGTTTTCCGTTCTCAGTGGTAACATTAGTCTTTTTTTTTTTAAACATACTTTTTTTTTTCTTGTTGCTTTTCAAAGCACTTACATCTATACTCATCTCTCCCTTTCATCTCTTTCAGGAGCTGGAGTCCAGGGCAGCATTTGGAAACAATTTTTTTTTTTTCCCCTCTGCTGTTTTGTTGTGTTTTCAGCATTAAATTACTGTATTTGTTGCAGTATAAAATATATTTTATCTTCTAGATGAAGGTTGTCTCTGTGTGGGTGCCAGGATTCTCACTGGATTGTATAGTTTGACTAGCCAACAGTTTGAGCTGTAGAAAAGATAATCAATAATATTAGTACTATCAGGAGGGTTTACAGAGTCCTTTGGTTTTAAAAGATTTTCTGGAAGGGTTAGAAAGGGTCAAGAAATCTTTGTGTTTCATTTATGACCTTGAATTAAAAAGTCAAAGTGGTTTACTCATTTAATATAAATTTTGTTGTAACTCTAGAACTGAAATATTATGTGTAGTACTGAATACTTGAAAGTTCAGTGAAACAACCAATGTAAAAAGAACTTAAACCAAGTACTGTTTCAAGTAGCTACAAGGCTACTTAGGAGACTTGACACTGTTTAACTCTTTTGACATAAATCTGATCACCTACCAGATCATCCCTATTAACAGTGAGAGACACAGTTGAGACAAAAATTAAATTGAGATTTCTTGTAGTTTATCTTATCAGTCAATATAATTTTGACTTCTTCCTTCCTTTTCATGATTTAGGTATTAGGTTTTCTCAGTAACTGGCATGGAGCTTAGCCACTGAATATAGCCTAATTGTTCTCTTTTGTTTGTCTTGGAAGGCTACATAAATGGCTTGTTCAGGGTCTTTTTGCTTTATACAACTGTGTTAAAATAAATCTTACTTTCAGGAAAAACTTGTGGCAGTTCAAGTAAAAAGTTTGAACTCTTTCGGTGCCTATGCACATGTCGAGTCTGGCTGCCTTGTTAGCTTGTGTAAATGGTTTCCAGATGATCTTTTGTGATGGCTGACAATCCACAGAGATCAAACTGGATGCATGGATCTCCTTGATGCTTAGACTCTACTTTGCAAGAAGTGAGAAAAATGTGTTGTTTTTTTTTGGGGTGGTGTTTGAACAGATGGTTGGCAGAGAAATGAAACTAGATAAGAGATAGCAAAATAAATAAATAACTAAATAAGCTCTCCTTTCCCATTTTCTTCTTCAATTCTCCCCCGTTGCTCAGTGAAGAATGGAAGGGAAAAATAGGAATGAAAAGCAAAGGGAAACTTTCTACACGGCTTTTGGGAAGATGCTTTCTACATTAAGGCATGTTGATAAATGATTGTATAGTGGCCTGGGTGACTACAGAGAAGCTATCAAAACAGGTGTTTGTGTGATGGTTTAGAAGAGTAAAACACAAACCTCATCTTGTCTGTAGGAGACTTGAAGAGTCTCAGTTCTGTGCATGTTTGAGGCAGAGATCTCCAGCATACTTCCGAAATGGCACTGTGTGGTCACACTGTAGCTGAAAAATGCACACAGGTTCACACCTCAGCTGATTTTGAATAGTGTAAAATCTTATCTGTAATAGAGAAAGCATTTCTGGGTGATGTTGGCTTCTTTATGTCAGAATTACAAAAAAAAGAGAGAGATCCAGATATGGAGTTCTGTTCAGGCTTCCCAGAAGTGAGAGTGTTACCATCCAGTGCCAAGTGTATGGAGAGACAGGAATGATTTTCTTAACATTTTTGGCTTGTTTATTCTTCTACCTTTGGTGCTCCCCAGATGCAGTATTTGTAAGCTTTTGAGTTGCATGTGAAAAAGTAACCAAACCTGTGATTAAGTGTCTGTGCCTGGCCTGTGATTGCCTGAGAGCTGGTATGGGCAGGAAGTCTTGCTTAGAAGGCCTGGGGGCTGGATGAGTGGGTGGTCTTGTGCTAAATGCTCAATGACCCAGGGCCTTACCCTTCTTCCCAATGTTTTTTATAGCCTCTTAAAGTATCAGGGTGTTTGTCCTGCAATTTCAGTGCTCTGTTTCTGCTGATTCAATATTTCACCTACAGCCCCTTTAATGAAGAGGCAGCAAGCTTCACTTGATATTGAATACTAAAAAATTTATTTGAATTTCAGCTGTTTTTTTTTTTTTCTTAACAGTAGATTATTTTCTGAAAGCATTTAAAAAGTAATTTGCCTTTTCCCTGCTGCTTTCTCCCACATGTATATCACAGGAGGAACCACTGTGTCTGAGTCACTAGATTTTGCAGAAATCTGAAAGAAACATAGCATCCAGATGATGCTGTGGTAATTCCCTTCAATTTAGGCAATTTAATCATCACAGAACTTGAAGAGGCAACTGTCTCTTTCAATGAAAAGTATCACATACAATGCAGAAGGTTCAGAAGGTAAATTCTAGGAATGTCTGGTTTTCAAATGTGCCTTTTTATGCAGGGCATCTCTGCCCACCTCTTTTTGGCTCTGCAAACCATTTATGCCTTGCCCGGAAAGACATGTAAGTTGCTATAGGCAGAGTTGCTAGCATCTCCTGTCATTTCTCTTTATAAGATCTGGTTTTCTGTTTGTTTTGTTTTGTTTTTGTTTGTTTTGCTTTTTTGGTCAAAATTCCATTTATGGTAAGATTTTCTGCATTGTATATCTGAACTGAAGTCCAGCCTGAGGGCAGAATGTGGCCTCCTTGCTCAAGTCAGTTATTTCTATACCCCATCTATGTTTAGCTGTATTTTTTTCACATCAAAGTCGGAGTATCACTTGATTCATTGTAGGCTCAAAGTAATTAATTTTGAACCAAGACCTACAAATTAAGTGAACTATAAATAGGATGGGAGTCTTGTATTCAGAGGCACGAGCAGATGGAGCTGGTACTTGGCATTTCTGAGGTCTCCTAAAGTGAGACAGCTAGATGTCTTGGGTACTGCAATGCCTACCTACTTCAGACATGTCTAGAGTTTTGACCGTACTCTTCTTCCTGTTCATGATGTACCCAAATGTTTGAGTGAAAGTTAGACCTATAGTATCTGTAAGCTCACAGGAAACATTATAATGAAGAGGAATTGTATTGTAAGACAGCAGTGCTCAAGTTGGATCGTCTCACTGGTGATTTGTAAAAATCAGAAGAGTTACCTTACTGTATAAGAGTAGTTGACCATGTAGTGCTTGGAAAGGCACCTGGAAATAGTGTTGGAAACTTCCATATGGGCAAGATGCAACATACTGTATCTACCGTAGCTGTGAAAGCAGCAGAGTGGCATTTCATAATAGATCCTGAAAAGCACAATCATCTTGTGGGATGAGATTGTTGTAGTAATCAAAATTACTGAGTTACATAGCAGTTGCTTCAGTCTCTCATCCATGCAGATGCCAGCTTTGCATTTGTGTGGCAGGATATTCTCCAGGCCAAGTGCTTCCAGAGGGAGTAAAAAATCCTGTGGTTGTGTTATGGAATCTCCTATTAGGTAGATATTCAACTCTGTCAGTTCTGGGTTATATCTTTACTTGTGAGGCTGTGATACTGTAGCTGTTCAGTACTGTTTTTTATCATAACAATTTACCTTTGTGTAGTCTTCTTATTTATGGAATAGCAGACCATTTAGACTCCTATTTTTTGGCCAGCTCATCTCCAGTGACAATAATTTCCCTAGGCTAGTTTTGTTCTATTCTGTAATGATATTTAAAGGATTAACAGATTCCTTGGCACAAAACATATTCATGGAAGAGACAGGTAGTAACAACATTTCTCAGTAGCTACTTCGTTCCTGAAAAAATAATCAGTGAACCAGAATAGAATGTAGTTGATTGAGCTGACTCAGAATGTTAGACTTTTTGGAGCATTTACATGTCTTTATTTGAACCACCTATTTTTCTCTCTTTAAACCTGGCCTTTTTTGCTCTTTCTTAGGCTTTTTCCTCTGCCTGTCTGCAAGTTGCAAAATTCCTTGCTATTCTGTAATCCAAAATCTTGTTACTGTGGCTTGATAAATCATCTTGACGTGTATTTGAGCAGCTGACATGTCTTCTCTGAAGTTTGACTGGCTTTTCAAGTTAACCTTAAGTATACTGAAGCTTTTCTGAAGTTTTTCAGACTGCAGCTTCACAAATGAATACAGCACATCTTCCACTACAGGAGAGATGAGGTGTTTTCAGCTGATGATGTTCTGCTTTTGCATTTCTCTTAGCATTAGTAATCACTTTATAGGTTTCAAAAATAGAATAGTGATGGGACAAGAAATGTCAACCTTGTTTGCACCTAGTTCTTTCCTCAGTGTTTACGGCTGCTGGATCAATGTGTGTCCTTGCAGATACTTGTACTTTTTATATCATTCTGAATAACCAAATCTTATCCTACTTCCTTAAGTTGAGCAAAAGTTTCACTGAAGTCAGTGGGAGTTTTGTTTTGCCTCATTGAGTACTTGAGAAAGAAAGTTACACATCAGAAAAGGAGAGGTTAGTTGAAATGTCTTTGGACTTGCTGCACAGGCAGGCAATGTGTGGCACTTTTTTCGTGTTTGCTCTGTGTCTTCTAGCAGCCATTGTAGCTCTTCCAGCATGCCAAAATGTGTCATCATTCACACATCAGAAGAGAAAAATGAACAAGAAAAAAACCCTGATAATATGGAAGGCAAAAATTGAACTTGGGATTTTCCCCCTGAAACTCAAGCTGTGGATCACTAGTATGGTGGAACGCTTAAGACATGCAGAAGAACGTGCAAAATGGCTGTGATGTTGAGGAAGCTACTTTGGTTTTAAGGACCTGCTCTTCTGAAGTGCTAAGCATTTGCATCTGGAATTTCCATTGGGTTCCAAGTGTATCAAGTTAAATAATTTTTTGAAAATATTAATTATAGAATGCAAAACACATGTCATTGTCCCTGAAAACACAGTTAGTGAGAGCGAAGGCTAGTGATAAAAATAATAAAGCCTTACATGGAAGCTCGAATCATATTTGTAATTAAGAACTGTAACATTACCTCAGATGAGAAACCACACACAATATTTTGAAGTAATGCTGTGTAGGTTAATTAATGGAAGATATTTATGCAGCTTTTAAAATGGTACATTTATACTCTGTGGCAACTAAAAGACCACCACAGGAGCTTGCTGCTCCCCTCAGCTGCATCTGACCACGAATGATTCCAAGACTGGACTTTGCTGCTGTAGGCAGGAAGAAACATAAATATAATAAGAGAAAGAAAAGCTGAATTCACTTTTCTTCAATTAAGGCTTCACAAGAAAAGTCTATTTTTAATTTTAGCAAATACCCTAGTGTCTCATCTTCCCATAGGTATTTATACATTTTTATTTTAATAACTCCACTTAAGGCCAATGTGAGCTAACTGTATAAATCTCTAGAGAACTCATGAAAAAGCACTCCCATTCATTTAAATATAAAAATAAACCATTTGGCATGTTTGTGCAGAAAGGAGTCTCATAAATTATTATTACTTTTTTTCTTTTTTGGTCTGTCTTCGAGTACTCTCCTAGCTAGATTTAAGGCACACACGGCTTTCAGCTTGAAGTTTTGTGCTTTGAAGCATTGGTGAATAAAGATTCATTAAACTAGAACAAAAAAAAGCTGCTAATTTGTTGGATGTCTTCTATTTCAAATGATCTAAAAAAGCTGAAAGAATTTGTGTATTTGTTGCAGTCCAGCCTGCAATTTGTTATGATGGAAGTAACCCCCATAGAATTTTCAAACAGTATTTTCCTTCAAGCAAAATCTCCAGGTCACAGCTCTTTCAATTACATGCACAAGAGGCAAGGAGACAAAACTAGCCTGGGTGGCTTTCTCTTTTAGCAGCAAAGTTTGCATTTCTTTTAATGTAGTTAAAACATTTGACAGCAGAGAGTGTGGTTTAGTGATGTGAGGTGATTTCCAAATGAGTGTTAGCTTTTAACTGACCTACTTTTGACTACTGGTGTATTCTTGTCCATTACTTTTTGTCATTGAATAATGCTGATATATTAAGCTGTGTGCTTCAAGGGCATTGTGAAATTGCATGTAGGGGCAGGACTGAGCTGTGAAAGTGCGAATTACTCTATCAGATCATACCCAATTAAAAAGTGACGAGCACAGTCAGAGATGTTGAAAGCAAGGTTTATCTTTCATGTATTGTAAGAAGTCACTATATCGGTTAGAAACAAAGTGAGCGTGAAACATTCTCCACCTCATCTCATTCCTCTCCAAAATTAATAATATTTGCTGACTTTATTATGGGAATGAATAAGCCCCTGAGTTGTAACAGCTCATGTTCAAGGATATTGTGACAATGGCAAGAGAATGGGAAGTACAGCAGCAATGTACCTCCAAGCTATCTGTTATCAAAGTGTATGCTGAACCACAGGTCAACACATTGCCGATTGTCAGAGAGTTTTGAAAAGCTGCTTGTAGTTTATATAAAACTGTACCATGTCATTAAAAGGAGACTTGCAGGCTTTCTGCACTTCCACAGGAAGCACAGGAATAAAAGAACAATAATGAAAGTAGGAACTTTTAGCGAGCTCTGTACTTATTATAAAACTGCTACAAGATTAGGAAACTTGTATAGTTTCCAGTGCTGTTGTGAAAATCCTTGTATAACCTTTTGCCTAACATTCATCAGCACTTTTCTCATGGTGAGATGGACCTGTGAATGTATCAATTAATGCAGTTGATTATATACAACATAATCTTCCATAAACCTGCTGGCTTAAGGCGTTGTGCTGCCAGACCCATTCTGACAGTGGTACCATGGATAAAATTGTGATGCTTTCATAGAGAATTAGTGTTTGTATATGTGTGTGTGTGTGTATATGAATCTGGCAGCCTTTCTCAAGTGCATCAACTTCGCAAAATCTGCCCCATGCTTGCCATCAGAATGCGGGTTGCTTCAGTGATGCGTGACTTCTGTCTGACCAGATGAACACCTTCTGAAGACAATCTATGTCACGTATACACTGATGTTTGCTGCTAATGATACTGTCTGAGTAGTTTTAATGAACTCCTGTGTGCACACATGCAACTTCAGAACAGCTGATCTGGTTAACTTTGTGTTTTCATATCAGTCTTTATTGTGTGAATTTTTATGTTCTGAGGGGAAAATAATAGGGGGAAAAGTGAGAAATATGTGGGGCGCTGGAGGCACTGGATTGTAGAGACGATGGGAAGAGGAGGTGAATAGTTAAATTCCTAGTGCCTAATCCAAGCAGCAAGTTTTACCTGTAGAAACAGTGGTGCTCTATAGAATGTATTTTCACTTAAAAGGGATGTGTGCAGTGAGCTAAGAGTTTCAAAATGACCAATTAACAGTCCTACTGGGTTGTTAGGGAAATAAAAAGAAAATGATGTAATGATCCACTGAAAAATTCTGTTTTCTTGGAGGAAGTTTACCTTTTAATACTAAACATGGAGTACCAAGGGTCGTACAAGCAATAGCTTTGTTATTTTTTGTTACATTGAGCAGGAAGTTTGCTGGAGTTTGTTTCATGTAAAGAAGTTGTAGAGACTCATGTGAAGCTGATACCTGGGTTCTAAGTTGGTTGGTTGGTTTTTAAGTTATTAAAAGCTTCTCTGGAAACTCTGTCCATGCCGCAGTGTTTCAGTTCTCTCAGAAAAAAAACTGATACACTTTAAAGACTTTAAGGGACTCTTGTTCAGGGAATCTCTTGCCTGTGTCAGCTGCTGGTGAAGAGGAAGCAGTAGCTGTATTGTGTGGTTTTTGTTTTGCTTTGTCGAGAGGGAACTTCTACAGTATGTGTCTTTGTTAGTCTCACCATTTTTCTGGTGCAAACATGGTTAATTCAGTGATGCACTAATTAGTACACTGATTTTCACAATGGCACTGGAAACTATACAACTTTCAAGAAAAAGGGGGAATGCAATGTACTGTGAATGTGGAAATGATTAATGGAATTTATGAGTAAGAGATCAGATGATATAAAATAAAATGAAAATTAAACAAAGAAACACTGAACATTTATAACATTATCCAACTTTTGAATTATATCTTGCAGCAACCAGCATAAAGGAAAATGCTGAAAAGTACATGGAGATGCTGGAAGAAAAACTACATAGGTAAGGAAGATATTGTAGAAACTTTGAAAGATTAAAATGATTCTTAATGCAGCACTGACAAGCATAAATATTATAGGAATGCTTTTGAACTTGCATGAGAATAATAGCAGAATAGTTTGAAGTTGGAAATCCCTTAAACATCATGGCTGTGACCTCTGTTCCTGGACATGTTTAACAGCTTTGCTAGTAGCCTGTCAATGAATACAGGTAAAAGAAAGAATTGCTGGGGTTGGATTCTCCAGTGCACAAGTCTGCTCTTGAACAGAGCTGGTAGGGCCAGAGACAAGGGAGCACATGTGTGGTTGGTGCACACCAGTCCAGCTCGGCCTTTGGGTGCTGTAATCTGTGGTGTGAACCATTGAACATCCAAAAGTTGTGGAGCTTTGGGGCTTCTGCAGCTGGTTGGAAAGGCACTGCTGTGTTCCTTTGCAAAACCCAACTCTGAGCAGAGCCAAGGAAATCTTTACTTCGGTCCTGGGTGCCCTTAAAAAGTAATGACCATCTATATAACAGTTTTGAATGAATGCTATTTTGAGGGTTTGGAAAGCAATAGAAACCAAAACAACAATGGAGATATTTTGGGAACTGAATCCTAATGCAGAATACATGTATTTCTTCTTGCTGTGTGAAGAAGGCTCTAGATTACCCTCAAGTTTTAGGCTGTTTAATGAAGGATTAGGCAATTGTTAGCAATTGTTAAATTGTGTAACATTGTTGTGATAGAAAAGTGGACTTTTTCTTCCCCACATATTTTTATTAGAAAAAGCTTTCATAGGCTGTAGTTGGAGTTTTTGACTAAAGTGCAATTCCCAGATTAACTCTACTTCTCTTTCTGTTTCTGAGTAGGTATAATTAATAATCTAGTTGCATTCATTATTTGTGTTTGTTGTTGTATTAGTAGAGATGGTTCTAAATTTTTTTTATTTGCTCACTCATACTGTGGAATGAAGGCACTTATTTGAGTAACTCTCATGCTTAAATGTAATTCAGAATTGAGTGAAAAATGATGGAAGCAGACTTCAAAGATCAAACTGTCTGCGTATTGCCTGTCCCCCCTAGCTTTAATACTTCATAGCCAATTTCAGAACTGTGTCTGATTTCAATGTAGCTGAAGAGGCTTCATATCCATAACTGCAAGACAAGTTTTCCTGTAGATTACTTTAAAAAAAAACACAAACAAACAACAACAGCAGCAAACACTAATAAACAAACATAAATACATCGGTCTTAATTAAAATTTAGAATATAAGGTATAGTAACACGTATTGATACTTCTAAGCTGTATGGACTTAATTGATATAGCAGGCTATTAGGCTTTTGTATACAAGGGCTGCCTTCCTTCACACTGTATAAGCCTGGGTCTATTTCAGTCTTGGTTTTCTAGTACAATGAAGCTACAGGTTTCAGAATGTTGACATTTGAGTTGAGTATCCTGGTACTGAGGATGTAAATGCATGAAGTCCAAGTGCTATGTGTGTAGTGCTTCTGCTATACCAGTAGATTTAACAACCATTTCAGAGTTCATTATAAGTTTTTCTGACCCAGTTGGCTACCTGGATGTTCCAGCTATTCAGACGTTGCAGAGGTGCCAAACTGCTGAAATTTCCCTTCCTGCCTGTAATAATAATAAATCCAACAGTGTTGACTAAGCCTTGAGAGGGGAAGATTCAGTCATGAACCACAAACAGTTTTTCAATATGTAAATAAAGTATTAGAGATCTTAGAGGTCTTTTCCTAACTTGATTCTATGATAAATGTATAAGTGGATAATGAGACTGTATTCAATCAAGATGTTTCTATAGGTATGTTAAGTGTATGACAACTTTAACTCATCACTTGAGGGGTTTAGAAGAGATTTTACAGATGCTTGCTATACCTGTTTAAACTAGTTCAGTGAAAGTCAGATGAGAATCTGTACATAGGATCCTTGCTCCTCCACAGAAATTGTATTTCTTCATTTCACCTCTTTCCATCCCAAGTGAAAACTCTGCTGTGGCCTTTGTGTCATTACCACCATAACTAAAGTCAGGTTCAGTAACTACCCAGTTTGGCCATGAGTAAGCTTAAGTCAAATGCCTATTTATGAACGATTGAGGGTCATAAACTGAGCATAGGAAAGAGTGATCTACACCATAAGGACAGAAGATTTGGGTTGGAATTTCATGGCTACATGCTCTCTCTTAAATCAGTACTTAAGCACTTAATGAAAGTGGACAGCTTTTGCAAAATGTGCAGAGTACTAATAAAGACCTTTGAGATCAGTGAAGACTGAGACTGCCAGTCATACTTTTTTTTTTAGGTCTTTAGATGTTGGAATCCAAGTTTAGACTTAGCTCTGACAGATATTCATCTACTTTTGAAGATATCCGTCAAATCACCTCTTTTTAAAATGGGTAAGAAACCTCTAGTCTGTATTTCTGCAGGAAAAGTCATTATCTGAGTTATTTGCTAGCTTATATAGCATGGTAAATGTCAAGTGATGTGACCAGTTGTATATCTATCACATTTTACATATACCCTGTATCTCATTAAATCTCTGTCCTCTAGCAAAGTCTATTTTCTTCTGTCATGGGGAGAAGGGGGTGAGAATGCATGTTCATGACAAGGTTGATCTTTGTGTGATTTATATTTGATAGCTGGAGAAAACCAGACAAACTTGTGGAAGAATGCAGAATTTAAAAGACAGCTATCTTTACAGACCATTGTCCTTACAGAAGCTAGTAAAAGTTCCATGGCATGTACAGTTATCTTATAAAGTGCTGTGTAAAAACAGGAATTCAGCTACATCACCAAAACATACAGCAAAAGCTAAGTCTTATCTTTGGAGATTCTGCTGATGTTTTTGCAGTAGTGGAGAAAAATAAGTAAGCTGCTTTACTAAATATATATACTCACACATAGGTCGCTCTGAAAGTAATGCCTCACATCACAGAAACAAAATGTAATGGAATGTATTGACAGTAAAGCTCTACCTCTACTGCCATACCACCAACATCCACTTTAACGTTGTGGATCTCCATCATAAAATAGGAGACATTACTTTCAGAGCATCCCTGTAAGGCTTTTATATCAAAGAAAACTAAGTATTATTAGTAGCAGAAAAATCAGCTCCATGAGATAAGTGCTTTATTTTTCAAGAGTACATCTGTTATATATTTGTAGAAACACATTTGGAATTAATTATCCTTTGTGAAACTTATTAGAAATTGATAACCTGTGAAATTTGCACTCTGGAATGGATAGAGGAAATGCAGCAGAATTGTTGTGTTCCTTTTTTGTATGGCTGAATTCACATTTACCTTAAGAATTCTTTTTTTCCTCTTTTTTTCTTATGCCAAATATTTCTTGGGTGGTATTGCGTGTAAACAAAAAAGTTATGCCTAAACCATAGCCTGAACAATTAATGACAAGCATGTAATGTGATGAAGGAAAAAATGCATTTGGGTAGGGGAAGTAGCAGAGAAAAATGCATTTTTAAGGGGGATGAGGCAGAGAACAAATGAAACATCAGGAAAAATGAAAGACCTAGGGACCATCATTTATCCCTCCACAGAATGCAAGAGCCAGACCTGCTATAGCAAATTGAACCCTGAGGCAGCAGAAACCCCAGAAGGAGCTGGCTTCATCACTAATTAAATCATTAGACTTTTAAACATTTCTTGAGACAGTGCTGAATTTTTGCAGTGAGGTGAGGTCCCTGTGTCCAACTGGAGCCCTTCAGTCTCCTGCACTCAAAAGCTCTGTCTGAAGTCTGACACCGTGCTTTTGAAAAGTGGTATCCAAGCCTGCAAGTCTAAGCTTGCAAATGTTTTAATGACAAAACCCCACTGTGGCAGCCTACAGCCTCTTACGTACTATAAGGGAAAAATTTCAGCTTGGGCTGTTGGTGTTCTGTCTATCCTAGCGCAGAAAGCCAGTCCTCTGCTTGAAGAGAGTTGCCACTCTAAGGCTGCTCTCTGGCACTGTAATACTTCTCTTCACATGCACAGCAGCACAGGCTTGCCTGGGAATGCCAGATGGCCTACGTTCATTTTGTGTAACCACTGACCTGCCTCAGTTGAACTGAGGGCTGTTCAGCTGGTGGCAGCATCTTAGCAAAGCGTGGGTATAGCTGAAATACCATCTTTACCCTCTCAAAGACTGCATGTTACGTGTATTGCTTCCAAGGGAACCCACAGCTCCATCCGTGCTGTATAATCATCAGATCTTATTTTGCTTACCCATGGTTCTGCTGCAGCAGTGTTAAATGCAGGTTAGGCAAAATACTGGATACTTCCAGTGACTCATTTAGTCCCTTTCTTCTTCCCAGCTGGTCTAAGTCACACACAGCTGTGAGAACATTAGTTCCGAAATGGTGAGCAACAGACGCTGTATATGCTGCGGTGCATTCCTTTGTATCTCATGGGCCACATGGTGATGGCTTCTAAATCCCTTATCGTAACTGCCTCAGGCTGGAAACAATTTTTTGTACCAGCTGATGTAAAGATGACATTTCTTGAGCTGAGGGAATTTAATGTGATTGTACTCATCTCCAGGCCTCAAAAGATTATTCTGTGACTTCCATTCATCACATAAATGTGGGTTTTTAATTCCCAGATAGAAATCATGAAATTATTTTGGGGGAATAATACTTTTCAGGAATAACTGGTGACAATTACACAAAGGTGTTTTATTGAGCTATTTTATCTTATTCTGCAAGAATAGGGAAATGAAGAGATATGCCTGCGAGTAAGATGTAGTACTGCAATGCCTGTGCTTTGCCGTTTCTGATTGTTAATGATACAGCACCTTGTTACTTTTCAAACGTATGTAAAACCTTTTGTCTTTAATTGATTCTCTTTCGCTATTTGTCTTCCTTTGTTTTCTCTTTGGCAGTAGCTGTTCTCATTTTAATAGTGGCTTTTTTCAGCTCAAGGGTGCACAGTCTGGGAAATGCAGTAAAGTCCTGCTCCACTGTAAGATTTGCTCATCTGCACTTGTTCAGTGAGGGGGGGAGGGGATTGAGTGTGTTTAGCATAACTTGCATTCCTATAATGGAAATATGTGGTTTTTCCATGCAAGTGATATTTTTATGTAATGCATTTGAATATGTCATCTTCCTTGAGCTTCCTCCTTTTAGGCAAGACCTCCAATGTCCCAAGGGGCCCATATCATAACATACAGGTCAACATTAATTGCTAACCCATCACTTCCCAGTTTACTTAAAAATGGATGCTTTTATAACAGCCTTTCTCTTCCTCTGTTACTCATCATGTTAGTTTACATACCATGTGTCTCAGGTCTCCTTTGTAAGGTACTGACATTCAGAAATGTTTTTGGGAGCAGAGCTGAGTATGAACGCTCTCAAAGTACAATAAGGGGACAGTATTTCTTGTGGCCGATGGTCTTAAAGCTCAGAACATGTGGAAAAGACTGTGTCCTTGTGGATGGATAGCTCTGTCATCTGGTTACAACATTCCATACTGTTCTTGTCTGCATGGACTATAAAATAATATGACATTGAATATATGCAGTTAGTTACCCAAAATGAATTGTTTGCCCATGACTTTAAGCTGTTTCTTGAGAGATCCTTCTCTACATGAAGAAGCGCTTGTGCATGTAAGTGCAATCACCTGTGCCTTAGTAATAAAGGGATGTCAGACTGGGTATGCTCTGTGACTGTCTGGAATGCTGAAAATTTGGAGCGTCGTTAGAAGTTGCTGGCGCTGAATGTAAAAATTGGAAACAAGTTATCAGATAGGCTTGTAAAATTGAAAGAAAATTGCACTCTTCTGTGACATCTGAAGGCATTCGGCCTCAAATGTGTTTTTATGTACTTTAAAGTAAGTCTCTCTTTAACATATTGTGTAGTTTTATCATGCTGATGGGTTCCCTTAAAGCCTTCGACTACCAGTGAAACACCTATCTGGGTTCAGTAATGTTTAAAAAACTCTGAGGTGCTGCCAAACCCACATGGGGATCAATTCTCCATGTTCTGAACAATACATTCTCTTTGTTTCAGTTACATTATTTTTCAGTTTACATGAGAGGCACCGTCACAAATTCAGGATTACTGTTTCTTAAAGGCTGATGTTGTCCTAACATTCTTTTAAAGCCAGAAAGCAACAACTTATGTCTTTGCACTTGCTTGCTGTGGAAAGGTTATGATATCGTGAACTGGAGGATTATATCTTCAGCTGGTAGCAAGAACTTGGGATCTCATAAACAAAAATAGCATTTTGAATAGATTTCTGTAGGGAAGGGATAAATTAGGAAAACCAGTATGTGTATGCAGGGTTGCTCCCACTCGATATTTAGAAACAATATTCAATCTGTTTTATTATCCCACTGATCTTTTGTGTTGGTACAATTCTTGAGAATAAAAGTTCACTAACACAAAATATCCACAGATAAAAGGAGCTGTGAATAATGAAAAGCAAACTGCTAAATGTGCTAGCCAATAAATTACAGGTAATTTTTGCTTGCTGTACAAGCCTAGCTTTATTTAGGGTATCTTAAATAGTTATGAAAATTCAGTTTACATTAAGTGAGTCCATTTAATGAATAAGTCTTAAGTAGCCTTTCTGAGTGCTGCTTTTTTTTTTTTTTCCTCTCCACTTCTACCTTAGATGTTTGTATACCGCCTTGTTCCTGGAGAGAGGGCTTTCTGATTATCCTGATCTCTATTTTGATTTCTCTCTCCCTCTTTCTTCTACTCATCTCGTTTCCATTTTTAAAATTTTATTTTATTCTTACTTCATTTTGTTTCCAGCTTTATTTCTTAGCACTCTTATTCTTGATTCATAGAAAATCTGTTCTCACCCCTGAACTTAGAAGATTGTTTCCAAGGTATCTTAGACTGTATGACCATAGTGCAGACGCTCATTAAATGTTCTTGTTGTCTTCACAGTCCCTTGCAGTATATTTGAAAATGTCTGTGATGGATGTCCTACCAGCACACAGTATCTTAGAAATGCTTAGCAAATTTAAATCTAAAAAGCCTCGTGAGAAATTTAATGATACTTCCTCGTAGAAATGGATTAGCCTAGATTAACTAGGAGGAAAGGGGAGAATGTTTGCTGTTCTTTTTGTTTCTGGATTATTTCAGTTTCCACTGGGGGTGTAAGCTGAAATAATCTTTCTGAAAGCGCAGTAGATTACAGTTTATAATCATGCCTCTTGGGCATAATATGCATTTCATCTTCATGGTGATCTGGTCCCATGGCAGAGATCCTTTGTGGACAAACTTCCATCTTCTGCTGGGATACAACTCTTGGTTCCCAACATTGTACTTGTGTCCTTCAACACTAGCATTCAGTATTCTGTGGATGAACACATTCTGCACAGGCTGTAAAGATGAGGTAGGGCAAAGAATGTAATCTTCTTCTACCAAGAACCCTGGTTTCAGTGGGGACAGAGTGGTGCACATTTGTACATACTCAAATACCAAGTGCAAAAGTGAAAGAGATCATCACTCCTGGCATTCACCAGATAGAGATAATTGTACCAGTGGGACCCACCATGTCTTTTGTGGCAGCAACAGGAATCTTCTGCCTCTGTAATGGTAAGGAAAGTGCTTACTGCAAGTGGAAAAGGGCTTTGTTTTGACTCCCAAGTAAGCATCTGCTAGCTGAGGTTTGAAGAGGGCCCTTTGCAGAAGAGAAGGGCTGTGCTGAGGGGCTTTCAAATCTAGTATTTCTCTATGGGGAAGGAAGCATACACAGATTTTACTTTTCCTCTTTAAGGAGATATACGTAGTTTTATAAATATTGTTCCCAGAACATTTTAAAATTAATGTTTGGCTACTATATGAAACAGTAAACTGAAGAAGAGCTCAAGAATTGCAAACTTAGTGGTTTTCATTGCTCTTTAACTTTTAAAAATTATTTTTCACTAGTTTAGGAATGCAGAATTACAAATATTGATTTATTTTTATCTTTTTAGTTGGGAGATGGAGAAACTTTGGTACATGAAAATACTGGTATATGATAAGCAGAGGAAAGCTCTGTTCCTTTTAAATCTGGTCTCAGTTTTTTGTTTTGTTTTGTTTTCGTTTGTTTTTGGGTTTTCTTTAGAATAAGGAGGTCAGATTAGGGGCCACTTTCCAATGTCTCTTAAAGGTTTAGAAAAAACAAAGCACATCGTCACACAGCCTTTAGTAACTGTCCAAATTAATTAAGATTTCATCCATGCTAGAGTTTGGTTGTTTTTTTTTAAGTTACTGAATTAACTTCTGTAGTTAGTGTGCAGCATAGGCAAAGACACAGTGACAGAGGATTGTGCTGCTTATTCATAAGAAATCTTACTCCCTTCACTCCTTCCCTTCAGGCTCTTTGTATTCCACTAATTTTATACTTAGCATAGCAAAAGTCATCAGAGGGCAAGGCTGGGTCTCTTCTTCTAAAAACAAAATGTATTTTCCTTGCTTACAAAAAAAAAAAGTGCTAAAAGTTCACAGCCTTTCTAGATGATTAGTAATTGTGTATTTTGTTAGGATCTTTTCTTCGCCTGTATGCCTTTTTCTTACTCTGCATTGTTCTGGTGCTGGTCAGTCATGCCTGCAAAACTACAGTTCAACAATCTGCTGGAACTCATTATTGTCACAGTAGTCCTCTGTGCTGCAACTCTTGCCTCACTAAGAATAAGTAATTCCACATCTCTTTGCTGCTGCTTTGGAGTACTGAGATTTCTCAGTTTTGGAGAAGAAGTAATGTTTTCTCTTTTATTTTATTTTATTTTATTTTATTTTATTTTATTTTATTTTATTTTATTTTTTGTCAGGCATTTGCACTCTTCCATGTTTTGTCATCTCTTCCTACATCACTGAATTATGTGAAGTTTATTAAGAGTTTGTAATTCTAATTCATCTTTTTTTTTTTTTTTCCTTAATCACTGATACTCATGAATGTGAAAGGATCCCGTTCTGTGAATGGTGAATGTCTGACATGGCTAATATCAGTTGCACTGGCTTCTTCCTCCTGAGAGTAGGCTACATTGGCACTTTGACATGAAAGCCTGTACAGTTTTCCTTTCAGGTGTTTGTGTGAGTTTGTAATTGCATTAATGAAGGAAAGATTGAGGCAGTGAGCTTATTTTAAATATTTTTCCATTTCCCAAGCAAAGATGCTTTGGATGTGAGATAGAAAGCTCTACTTGTTTCAGAAAGTGTGTGTCTTTAGCCACTGATGTCCTCCTCTGGTTTTCAGAGTATGTTTTGAGATGAGGTCCTGGACCTGCACCTTGACTCTGTAGTTTCTAGGAAGAACAGGGTGTATTTGCTGTGTGCTGTAGCTGTTGATGGGTTGCCTTTGGTTGCTCTGTCAGGCTAAAATGCGGAGGTTTCATCTTCCCATACGGATAATGGAAACAAGGTGTAACAGCACTAGCATTATTTGCAGATGTTTTGTAAGACAAGTGTCAGCTGAGAGGCACTCCAAAACTAGGGGTTGAGTTTGATAACTTGATGAAAAGCATCCATTTAAGCAGAAGACTGTTTTCAGAAATTTTATGAGATTTTTCTCGGTCTTTTAATTTTTGCTGAGATGAAGGTGAGTGCTGTAAATGGCCGATCTATTCTGTGAGCTGATCTCATGCAAAGCTTTCTCCACTGTGGACGTGTGATTATGTACATACATGGAGGAGGGAGAGATGTGCAAAGCTGTTTGTTACCTTAGTATCAGTGATGTTAAGTTGATGCTATTTTAACAGATCCCTGGTGGCTGCATGTAAGTTAATATAGGTACTGAGAAAGACCTGATCCCTTCTGAACTTGGCAAGAAGGTTGTTCATAAATGGACGTGCATTTTTTTACTGCTGCTCTCTTTGAGTACTTCCCTAAACTCAAAAATAAGATATCACCACCTGCACAGCCTGAATAGGAAGATGTAGGATAACTACCTTGCCTACAACTGGAACAGTCCTTCCCCCTGGCATTTGGAAGCATTCATTACTTAATGTACTAACTGATGGGAGCATATTGCCACGTTGAGCAGGTATGCAGGCCCCAACCTGCATGTTGCAACTAACAGGATCCAAAAGGACAATCTGTAGGCCTTTTCTCTAAACCAATACAGGATTTGACCTTATTCAACCCCACAGCTCTGGTGGCTTGTATTGTGCCTTCAGTTCTTTCAGGAAAGCTCTGGAAGCATTTATTTATTGACATCAGTATTTTGCCAGCTCTCTCATTTTTCCAGGCATGTCTTTCTAGTTACAAAGGTTCAGTTTCAAGGTACATTCCTACATGGTGAGAATATGTTATCTCTCCTGATAGTATCTTTTCTAAAAGGGCATTTCTTTATGTGTGCTTAATTCTTGCTCAGTCAGCAGTACACAAGATGATTCATGTTCTCAAATTCACTTGACACTGATATTCGCAATCTGGCGCCCTTTCAGAGAGGGAATATATTATAAACTGTGGCATTTTGAATTAGAGAGCAGAGGTGAATGAAGAATAAACTTGGGAGAATTGTAAATTCCTTCTGTACACTTCCTAGCACTTGTGGCCAGAGATGATAATAAACACTAAGAGATCAGGCTCATTATTCTAATTGGTTTGTGATAAGAATGCATTCTTCTGTCAGTATAAATAGACATAGCTGTGATTGCAACAGCATGGATTTCTGACAGCTGAGAATGTGGCCTCAATTCAAATGCTGTGTTTTCTTCCCATAGCATACTTTTGGAAACAAATGTATTTTCTTGGATTAGAGCTGGTTGTGGCTTTGAAAGCCACTAATTTCCTTCAGTTTCAGTGAAAGCCACTAGAATTTGAATCTATTTTGAGGCTCAAGTTCGTGACAGTACTTAGAGTTGTGCGACAACTCAATGATTTGAACAGACCTTAGATGAATGCACAAACCCTGAGATACATGCTTTCCAAAACTGGGCTTAATTTCTGTCCCTCCTTTAAATCTCATTTGGGATCAGATATTAAACAGTGCAGATAAAGATCTCATTCCAGCAATCTTCATCCACTCAAAAAAAAAAAAAAAATCCAACTGTTTAATGACATTGCGAAGCTTTGCTGTTATTGCAGGAGCCAAAGGCAAGTGGGATGCAGACTGAGTTATCAGTGTTACTACCAAACTTGAAGGTGCTTAATCGGATTATGAACTGGGTGAATGATAAACTATGGTTGAGAAGCTGGCTTTGTGGCTTGCTTAATAAGAATACCCCGATCGCTTTTGCTTCATCTATCAAAGTTAAGTTTTTCTCTTTTAGAACAGACTATTTATAATTAATGTTCTCAATAGAGGTGAGGGTAAAGGTTCGCAACTCTATACCTTTTCTTAAGAGAAATAAATAGTCCTAAAAGCAAGCAGTAAATTTTGACATTATAGATTAGGTAATATAATAAAAATAAACTACAATAAATGTAGGGACTAAATTGAGTAGTAAATTCTTCCTACAAGGTGCCTTCCTCCTTCGCTTGTAAATTAGTTGATTTCCTGCGCTTGATGCATAGGTTTCCATTCCCGCATCCATCTTGCATTAACGATCAAAGTGAAAACCATCAGCTGCAGCAGCCTGTCATTTTCTGTTTCCAGTGGAGATAATTTAAGGATAACGGTGACATTGAATATTGATAGAAAAATGACAGGCTGTGATTAAAGTTTTGTGCTGGATAAAATAAACGGCTGGAGGATTTGAGAGAAAACAAAAAAGTTGTTCAGCATTGTATGCTATCTTTTTTTTAATAACCTTAATCAAGTTTTACTGGTTTTACTGGTTTTAAGCACTAGAGAGATTATTCATCCTCCTTATTTCGAACAGGTCTTTCAGGAAAAGAAGAGCAGTCATAAGGCATAAACATATTTCACAAAAAATATCAGCATAAGACAGAATTGACTTCTTATATCGTTTTTTTCTTCTGTGAATTTCACTTTAGCTTTTGATTCCTCAGTATCTCGAAAACAGTAGGCAATTCTTTATTTTAGTAGAAAAGTTTGTGGACAATGATTCTGTAGTTTAAAGGCTTTTTTTTTTTTTAATCGAAAAGTAGTGAACATTATCAGACATGTATGCTTTTCTCTTTACTGAGATTACCATGAGGAGCCACATACTTAAATGTGAACTAACGGGCCACTTGCAGCTCTTCCTCCTAATGCATAGTTTGTCTTGCTTTCTACCCTAAAGGTTATGTTTTCAGCAGTGTGCATCTCAGCTGCTGGCAGAAGTAATTCAGTTACAAGTACAACACTGGAAACTGACTATGCTCACAGCTCCCCGTTGTCAATTTCCTTGTATTACTTTGACAATTATTATACTGTGAAATATTTAAAAGACATGGTACATTGATTTTGACTTCAGTGCTACTACCACTACATTAAAAGTATACTAATTAAAAGGGCATATTTTCTCTCTGCATATACCTCTTAACATACATACATCTTTACACTCTCATACTTTAAAATCGTTTGCACAAAGATAAAACAAGCCCATTAAAATTGTTGACAAATACAGCACACTATGCATCAATATAGGTTGTGCATTTAGATCTTACCACATGGCTAATTCTGTGTACATTTATTTTGTACCTGGTCTTTCAAAGAATTCTCATCTCAAGATTTATCCAGTTCTACCGCAAGCAATAAAATGACGGTGTTAACCACTAAATAAAGTGGTTGACACCTAGTGGTGTTAACTAGACAAAGGGAAGAAAAGCAGGGAAGGTGAGAGTTAAGTTTTCATCTGGAAGGAATATAAAGACCTTTGGAGGTAGTTGTTGCAAGCCAGCAGGGAAGATATACTGTCCCTGGAGTGATGGTTCAGACAGGGGCAAAGAGAGATGTGAAAGAAGCAAGGTCTGTGAGACAGGCAGCAGTAGTCTGAAGGAGTTTGTGCAGCATTTGTGTTAGCTGTGTTGCAGCATGGCGTTTTTCTCTCCAGAGTGGTTTTGTTATGTTTCAATTCCATTCTGTGTTTGGCATTCCTTAGCAACACTGTGGGGGTTAGAAGGGTGCAGGAGGCCTGGTTCCTTGTACTCTGCCCACTGCATCACCAGGTATACTCTGTCCTACTACAACCCTGAGTAGACAAGAGGAGGATGCCACAACCACAGTGTTGAGGGCTAGTCTGGGCTGGAGGCTCAGCTCACCTCTTTCTTCAAATCTGTTCCTCTTTGCACATTTGCCTCTGCTTCTGAGATGCTGTAGAAAGCAGAACCACTCCTATTATCCATTCTTTCAGCTGCAGAAAAGCAGTGTCTATGTCTACTGCACTATCATGTATTTGAGTAGTTCTCTGTAGCACAGAGAACAAGTTTGTGGCTCATAAATTTAGGTGTTAGAAGTCATCCCAGAGCATAACTTTAGGTGTTAAAAATGTAGGAGTCTAGAAGTTAGTTGAGGATTTTGAGGATTGATTTCTTGGTGTTCGTGGTCCAGAGCATTCTCCAGCAAGTCATTAAATATCACATTTTAAAAGGGTCAGCTACTTGTTATTTTCTTCAAACTACTTTCTGTAAAATATTGTGTTGCATAGTCTGCTAGATATTATTGTATGTTTTACAAGGGAGAAGGCAAGGTTAGAGAAGCAAATCACTTCTGTCAGAGAAACATACTGCAAGCTTCAGACTTTGCTGAGGAGTTCCATTTAGTCTGTAAAGTAGGAGTACGAGTAGGCTGTCATCTGGCAGGGGAGTATGAAGTCTCCTAACCTCCTGGGAGAGAGTCTTGTTTTTACATGGAGAAATGCAATAATAGCGCTGAACAGCAAATAAGTGTTGTCACTGAGCTTTGAAATAAGGGAGTAGGAAAAATAAGTCTTGCACACTGGGGGAGAAACACATGATCAAAACAATACAAAGTGAATTCATGAGATTTTCAGCTCCTGAGGAGATTGCAGAGAAGAGACACAATGCAGGGAATTGAGTTGTGAAATTGAGATTCTGTGACTGGTGTGTATAGAAGGGGTTTATAGGATTAGAGAAAGTTGCAGGAAGAAAGAAAAAACGTTTTTTATTTTATTTCAGATAGTCAGAAAAGGTGACTTTCTGGGGTGCAGGCAAGGGGGGGGGGAAGTTTTGCTGTTCAGACAGAGTTCAAGTTTTTTTCCCTTTTCCTGACCCTTTTTTTCTTCTGAGTTCAACATCTGTGAGTTGCAGTACGATGAGCCTTAGCTATACCTTCTCCTTTATCAAACTGCTGTTGCACATCAGCCAGATGGACAGGGAAAACAGGGTTATGAGCCTTCGTCTGTGTAGAGCCTCATGTGACATACTGATAGGAATACTGTAGTTCTCAGTTTGTTCAGCAGATTGGCTGTAGGCATCTTAAAATATACAGCTAACATTAAAATCGAGAACAGATCAGGCTGGAAACCTTGTTTTTATAAACGAGAAAAGCTACACATATTCCTGAAGTTGTAAATACTTGGCAAATACAAATAGAGCTCTTAATGCATGTACGAATTAATACAATAAAACAAATAAGAAGGGTGGGTTTCTGTAAAGAGTAAAGCAATATGGTTTTCTTCCATCCTCTAGTTCCCTGTTAGTTAAATATTGCTCCATACTTTCTTTCCTTTGCTTGCTTCCTTTGTTCAGTGTGGCTGTTGCCTTAAGAAAAGACAGCAAAGATTTAACAAAATGTGGAGTAACAAGATCTAGTTCTTTGCTTGTGCTGCAAAATATAAATAGGTTATTAGAGACCAAAATACAGACAAACTTTTCCTAGTTTGTACAGTAGAACAACAGTGAAGCCGTGTATAGAGCAAAGACTCCAATTGCTGTTTTCCGTCAGTCCTCACTATTTTTCCATAATTTTAACTGTCACAGTGAAAATCCCTTTGGTTTCTGCCCACTTGTTGTTGCACTTTGTTTGCTGTCTTGTCAAGAGAAAAAGGGTAATGGCTCACCCATTAGAAGGAAATTGTCTGGAGTAGCTCTTAGTTAATCACCCCTCCTAAGTTAGCCTTTGTTTATGCAGTTTCCAAATATATGTTGTGCTATGTAGACTTCAAGCTTTGCTCTTACTCTCAGTGGCTTCTTACAGGGATTTCCCCTTGCTGTCCTTAAAATAAGCAAGATCTTGTATCAACATACAATGTTGACCTCAGGGTGTCATAAACCACTTTTAACAGTTCACTCACAAATTGGCATTCCTAAAGTGAGAGACAGTGAGATTTACAAGTACTGACATATCCCTGTGTTAATTCCAATTTACTTTCTAGGAGTTTGGGGGGGGATTTTTTTTCTAAATGAGGCTTAATGTAAAGTCTTTTGACTATTTTTACATGGGCATGTTTTCATTTAGTGTATAAGATTCCGGAACTGAGTGTTCCTTTTGTATATCTGCAAAGCTTTCAATAAGAAAGTCATGTTCTCAGAGTTCCAGTTAACACTATAAATAGCTTTAGAATAATGTTGTGCTGAGAAACCACATAAAGAACTCCCATTGGTATTTCTGGGAATCTTGTGGAGAGTCTGAGGAGCAATGTTCAAGGAAGAAAGAGAATCCTTGTTGGATTTGACTCCCAACAAGACTTTTACACAGTGTTACATTTAGATTGAAGTTGCCCTCCATATTCCTGCACTTCTGGTGTTTGGTGGTGTTTCTTGGAAAACTACATGTGGCTGCCACTTCCTACTTGAGACTTTGCAAAGGCATCTGCAACTACAATTTCAACAGCTGCTGTATGAAGAGAGCTTACAGATAAGCCTCTCTGTTCCACAGTCATTTCCTCCTGTCTATAAACAGCTCTGTTTCTGTGACAGTTCTTTCATCATCATCAACTTGACTGAATCCAGAATTCTCCTTCGTGTTTCTATTTGTGCTGTGGATGTCTCAGGCACTCTTCAGGTCAGCTAAGCCTGCTGGTGTAGATTCTTCTTGCATGGTATCGTGAAGATAAGATCCATCCGAGCTATCCATCCGGATAAAAAATTGCTTGTATCGAGTCTTGCATCTCAGTTATTTCAACATACATTTCTCTGACATCAACTTGACAAAAGCAGTCTTGCCCTACCCTCATCCAGTCAAAATGCCATTGCATTCCAATCCAATCATTGCAGTGATTGTTCTCTTTCTCTGCCTCCTCTTTTTAAACTCTGTGATTCTTATCATGTCATTTGTTTGATTTTCTTCACCAGTTCCTTCTTTTCTGTTATGTTAAACATAACAGCTAGCTTTCACTCCCTAGGCCGTTCAGGGTCTTTTTATTTGGTGTCAAAAGACCAATTCCATCTGAAGATGTTGAACAACATTGGTATCCATCGCTTGCCCATTATGCTTTTATACTAGCATATTTGTCTTTTGTCTTTCCTCCATGATTAGTTTATGGACGAATGGAAAATTTCAGCAACCACAGACCTGTTTCATTGGCGTCCTGCAAATCCTTGTAATTCTCATTCACTGTGATACCTCCATGTGCTTGACTGTGATTAGACTAATTACTTGCTGATGTAACTAATTGAACTTTTGTACTGTGACTAATGTGCTATGTTCAGTCCACTGTTGTCTCAGTGTTTCTTTGAGCACTCCTGCCTGCATCTAGCTCTTTGTAATCAGGCTGGTATTTGTACAAAACCCGGCACTTGGGACTCACAAGCCCTCTGGCACTTGGAAGTTCAGAATCATTGGGTGATTAAGGTATGCTTTGTTGTTACCGAGTCTGTATAAATGGCTGATAGACTGTGTTGTGTTGTGGATTCCAGTAAATAATTTCTCACACTTCTGTTGAACGTGCCACACATACCACTTCATTAGGAATGTACAGACGGGCATATAGCATCTAGAGATTAATACATCCTAAAGTATTTGTAAATATAGGAATAATAAAACAAAAACCCAATCTCGATCCATTTTTTTGAAGAGTTGCACACATGAGAAACTCTCTTCAATATAGGTACCCACAGGCTTTTGACTTCCTAGAGACTGAAAGTGTGTTTTTACTATGTATACATAGAAAAACTGAAATTCAGTTGATCTTCTATACCTGATGTAAAACATAAAGATTTTTTCTGTTGGGGCCAAAATAATTTGTAATGATTATTTGTTCTTTGTTTCTTTGTCAACTATTTACAGCTTTCAAATAATTTCCATTGTAATAGTGTTTTTAAAAAGTGTTTCTAAACACTGAATTTTGAAATAAAGACCAAAAGGTGCAAAGTCTTTGGCCTTAGGTAGACCTGTAACATCCAAGCATATGTACATTTACAGATTTCTGTTGAAAAATTCAGTGTAACATCATTTAATAATCTTTGGTGTCTTAGTTCAAGAGTTGTACTAATGCAGTGATAAAACGAAGGTGTCTTTGAAATAAGAGCAAGCTATTAGAAGTATATTCAGTAATTGCTGATTAATAAAACAGGGATAAGACATAACCAAAAGCATGTTGACCAAGGAGCTGAGTCAGCGATGAATAAGTGCAGCCCAGGCACAATGACTTTTATGTATGTTGTTCATCTTTTCCACTGTATGTACCATGTATCAGTTATCTCTGTCCCAGTTTTGTCAATATAGCTCTTCATTAAAATGAAGAGCCAAAACAAAGCTATTCACTGAAAATTATTATTCAGGTTTGTAGTGTGTCTTGAGCCTTTTATAATATGGCATATATAACTGCAAACAGACTTCTGCAAAAAGCAAGTAAATGGGCGTATGCATATCTGCAAATAAATGTTCTATGTAACCATGACGGTGTGACTGACAAGTACAGGAACAGTGGGGGTTATTTAGTGTTTCTAGTTTGGGAAGTAAAATGTTACCTACATAGAACTATAATCCAGTCAAGATTTTTTTTACTAATTAGTGACACTATGAACAACGTGAGGGAGACCAATTCACAGACCTCGTGCTGCATGCTGCCTTCAATAACAACTGCTTCTGACTTATAAGACCAGATTGAGTACCTCAGCTTATTTAGCCCAGTTTTGCTTCAGTCTCAAAATACTGCTTTGTGAAATGTATAGCTTGGCATCTTCTGTTTGCAGAGTTTAAAAATGTACCTTTGTTAGATTAATGAATTTATTGTAAGCAGTGCAGCTCCTTTATCCCTCATACAGAATAAAAGATAAGCTAGTATTTAATTTGGTCAGAAAATTTAAAATCAAATAGTTATTTTCCTTCTTTTAATCAGTTTTAATTGCCTACTATTATATTGCAAATTATATAATTTGAAAGCACTGAGAAAAAGTACTGTGGTTATTAGATATTAGTATTCAAATCTGCCTGGAAGTGTGTATTGCCATGGGAATCAGCTCTTCTGAATCCCATTCCAGGCCATACCAGTGATCTTCTATATTTTTGCAGGCAACTTAATCCTTTGGTTCCTTAGAGACAAGATGTATTAAATGGAGATGTGACCACATCTCTTTAGAGCAATGTGATGTTAGTATTCAGTGCCATGTTCTGAAGAAGTGACTATTCTTAGAATTTCTTTTTTACTTTAGATGACAATATCTGCTTAAACAAATCTCAGTATTTTTAATTTACATGTATTTGTAATGTACATGTACAGCTATGGGAAATGAGTAATAGATTAAAAGCATGAAGAAAAATCTAATTTTTTTTTTTTGTAGAATTACAAAATTAAAAAGAAAAAATACATACACAAGAAAACCCAAAAGTACACTTTAGGGAGAGCTAAGGACATTCGAAAGAAGAAGTCTGAAAGAGAGGGTATTACCGGCCTAATCTGATTCTCTAGGTCGAAGCATGGACATTTCAGCATAATGAAAAAATGAGAAGTCATGGTTGTACCTATTTTCTAAACACTAGAGCTGATTTAACGTGGTAAATAACGTGATTGCTGATCCATTATCTTCTACAAGAATTCAAAAGCTGCATGACTGCTTTTGGGCTGGCTTACCTGATAAAATCAAGAAAGCACTGGTGGTGAGTGCAAGGCTTCTGGAGGTGCATCAAATCAGGAGATGGTCGTGTGTACCATTGTACGCTGTACAGCTGGAAACAACATCTTAAAGATTTCTTTTTAATTATTTGCCTTGCTGTAAGACCATCACATTTTTGCTTTTCAGTTTGAAATAGCTCCATGGAAGCATTTTGATTTGCTGTTTTTTTTTCCATTGTTTTTGTTTTCCTATCTAATCACAAACAGTAACCCTGAAGTTACTTGAAATAGCAACTGTTCTCTCTGAACTGCAGTTTTATTTTCTTTTGGCTTTTATTTCAGCTGCGGGAGCCAGCTGCTTCAGAGAGTGTGGGAAGCTGACTTGGAGGCCTGTCAGCTGTTGATCCGAGGGTTTCAACTGAAAGAAACCAGTTGCTGTGGCTTTGAGGAAGCGGAGAACCAAATGGATGAGCTGGAGATGACTGCTGATGGCCCTTCTGATTCTGAAAAGAGGAAAGAAGATCACTTTCCAAAGGGCACAAAGTGGGACAGTGTTCCCTGTCCCAGGCACAGTAAGCTGAAACAGGTATCTGGATACCCTACAACTGGTTTTGAAACAATAGTGCTGTTTCTTATTTTGAAAGAAAAAGTTAAATCTGGTCAGCAGGGCAGGTTAAGACTGATCTTAACATCTGTCCTCCAATATGAGACACAAATAAAATAGCTTATTAACTACTCAGAAGCCCTTCAACTCTTTTTCCTGGAACCATCAGTCTTTTCAAAATGTGGAAGTTATTCAGGCAGCGAATGCAGAGTATACATCAGGGTTCAAAGTGAAAACAATTTTCTTGAAGATTCTTTAAGTATTTAACAGAAATTACCAGCTGCTCCTCATCATACCGACGAGTTTCACTCTGAATTAATTCTGCTGACTAGTTAGCCCTGGGTTAGCTGAAGTGGGGAGTGGGTGAGTTTTGCTGCTCTAGTGGCAAGGTCAAAGGCTGAGCTTCCAGTCAGCTTCCAGCACATAGCCAATCTTAAAACAAGGAAAAAATCATGGGAGTTAAAGGGTCTGAGAAATTTCTTTGAAGTTTTTGTGTTCTTCTCTGGAATGCCATCCTTACTTAAATATTTCTAACTACCTAAAAACAAATAAAATCACTGCACTGTCAAGGTAAAAAAAAAAAAAGCTGTTGAAAAGTTTTGTCACCCATTAACAGTAATGTGACAAAAAAGCACTCCAACAGAAGTTGTCAGTTTTACTACCTTGGAATTTGATTGACAAAAATTGAAAGTGTGCTTAATCACATGTGGTGCTAGGTGCCATTGAACTGTGCATTACATTGAAAGCTGATATCACATTTTGCATTTATTCTGGCTGAGACTTAGCAGCAAGCAAGGTGTTACCTTACTGTAAAAATCTTCCATTTGAGTAAAATTCTGTTTTTAAAGTGGGGTTCATCAGTACTTGTAGGCTAGGAAAGGGGCTCTGCAGACTGAATCCACATAGAGGGGCATTTTTGTTGGAAATGGTCATCTGTGGCTTTGATTTAGGTTTTTTTCTCTGTGATCTCTTTTTTTTTTCTTTTCTTTTTTTTCATATTATATCCCTGAAGTAGGCTGAAGTAATATGAGCAGCTTGGCTGGTTATGGAAAGCTGTGATTCCCTTTTGAAAGAGCAGCTGAGAAGCTCTAGTGGGTTCAGTGTTGTGTTTTTTTCCTGTAGTGCTCTTGAAATTTGTGCAATAGGTATCATTTCATCTGCAAGTCCAAGTCACTTCCATGAAAAGTGGGACTGCTGTCCCCTGGAATGACATAAAGGTAAATGAAGTGTGGTAACTTTTGGTTCTGGAGTGAGTCGCAGTAGTCAGAAGGCTGGGATGCTCAAAGAAAGTCTTACTGGTGTCTGTTTTTAGAACCAAGTGGAAGCATCTAATGGAAAAACATGTTTTTGTCAAGATACCCTATTTGATATTATCTACAGGGCTGTGCTGTCCCTGTGAGAGGAATAACTTAATGTGGTTATCTTGTTACTATAATGATCCATCCCTCCAACTGTCCTCTTTGTTCTACTTCAGGAAATACCTAAAGGGAGGGTTGATCACTGAAGCAAAATGAAGAGTGGCATTCTTTATATTTAGAGCTTACTGAATAGCTAGCTTCAAAAGTGTACAGCAAGGCAGTAACAATACAAAAACAGGTAGAGATGACTTTGAAGGTGCAGGGAATTCATGTACTTGATGGTGAAATGCTACAGATGAAGTGTTCCAGTTATATATCATGTTGTATCTGGATTTGTTTTTGTTGATGTGTATTATAAATACAATTTTGCATACAGTTATATCCTACTGCATATGCAGAAAGGAAGAAACAAGAAACAGAGGAACAAGAAAAATAGAATAGATGAATGGAAATATCCCCTCCCTTAGGTCCTCAGATACTGCTTTGCAGGATGGCCGTTTTTCATTTTTATATCACTATATATGATTTGTCCTGATATAAAATATGCAAGGTGTAAATTCTTTGAAAGTCTGGATACATTACCATCAAATGTGAGCACAGTTTTATTAACTATCAACAGTTACTTAGTCGTCATAACTGTTTTCTAGGACAGCACTGATATTTTTTTCTCCAGTTCATTTGTGCAGTAAACTATGGTCTGTAAGTAAGGCTTCTTCTGTAAAACTGACTGTTAACTATTGAAGACTATCACGTGCTTTGGCAGCTCAGCTTACTGAAACATCATTACTCATTTATTGGTCAAATTAAATAAAATAGGGCCAGAAAAATTATCCTCACATAATCTGATTTACTTAGAAATTAGGGTGTGCCCCTCTCAACCACAGATACCTCAGATGAATACAATATTTTTTAAAATGATGAAGCAAAGTGATAGACGGTGGTCCTAGTTTCAGACATGTCAAAGTCAGCTTGCTGTCTAATGTAGTTAAAATAGATTCTTGAATTTTCATACAGGCATGTACTTTCTATACAGTGACTGACTTGCTGAAAATAAGGTGCTCTGCCAGTGCAGTTCCAGTTGGTCTTCTGTGAACTAATTGGACTTGTTTTTTTTCTCCCAAGTCTCAGAGGAATTCAAGATGGATTCTAGTTTTCATTCCAGAAATATTCCAAGCTTTTAAACTGTATGCTAATTCCATTGCCCACGTTGCATGTGAGCTAGGTTGCAGAGATCGTTACAATTGTAGTTAGATATAAATAAGTATAAGTGATTTCTAAAATATGTAGTAACATTTCATTTCTCTTCAGACATAAATGCCTGTCTATTCTACTCTTCAGGAAATCTTGCTTTATCCTTTGCTTTTTGGTAATGTATGTGTAAAAAAGACCTTTTAATAACACTAGAAATATAAACAATAACTAATAAACAGAGATGTATGTGTGCTGGGACCTCCTTAACACCAAGTGTCTTGATGAATGTGAGTATGTGTGCACTGCAAGCTGGAGTTCCTGACCTATCCTTTTTTCTTTTGCTGCTGCTGCCTGGCATGCTGTGCAGTGTTCCCTCTTAATCACTATGAAGGAAAGAAACACCTACTAGATTTCAAGAAAATTGAGGTGATTAAAGTTACAAGGTAAAAAAAAATAAATAAAAATTCAGTAGCGTTAACTTTAGTAAGTCAGCATTTTTGGTAGCTATCCTATCAGAATTCTTTGTGGATCATTTCTCTTTTTTCACTGTAACTGAAGCAAGAAAAAAGGGTAAGAGCTGTTTTTCTTTTTTCACATCTGCATTCTTCAGTTTTGCCACCTTGAAGGATATTTCAGAACCTTTTCTTGATCACTGACTGATTTTGGGAAAGTGTTCTTTCATTGCAAAACATTCATATCACTCACTGTTTTTACAGTCAGTAAAAAGTCATATTACATGGACAATCGTGGGGGAAAAAAAGTAACGTTCAGTGTGATGTCTCTCATTAAAAAGAAGTCATCACGGTGTATGACACATTTTTCAGAATTTAGCAAGAGCAACCAACAAGAAAGCTTTGGTCAGCAGGCAGCAGCCCACTAACATGAATTGAGATAGCCTGTGATCCAGGAGGCAACTGTGCCATGTGTAAAGGACAAAGCCTTTAGAAAGCTAAATAAACAGTGCTCTCATTTGAGTTTTAATTAAATGTTGTGTTTGTAGAGCTTTAAAAGTAATTTGGAAACTTTAAATTTAATCATCTTTTTGAATGTCAGCATTAAGCATCAGTGAAAGTCAGTGTTTGACTGTTTTCTGCATTAATCCAGGGAATGAGTTGCTGTTAAAAGAAAAAAATAAAATAAAAAAAAAAAAAAGCAGCTGGCTTGTATGCAGCGGTCAGATCATTGCTGAACACTCACACGCTGTTGTGCAGTAAGATGCCCCTTAGCTGTGAGTAATTCTGTCATAGCTATTGGCAAACATCATGCTAATTCTTTAGGTAGAGTTCACAGAATCGCACCAAATCAGAGAATTGCAGCAATTGGAAGAGACCTCAAGAAATCATAGAGTCCAACCTCATTTCTCAAGCAGGTACCTACAATGGGTAGCATAGTATGGATAGCATCTCCTATGGAGATATAGATAAATATCTAGATAAATGGATAGCATCTCCTATGGAGATATTCGAGATCCATGTCTGGACACGTAGGTATCTTGAATATCTCCACAGGAGACTCCATCAGCTCTATGGGCAACCTGTGCCAGCGCTCCCTCATTCTTACCATAAAGAAATTCTTCTACCTGTTAGTATGGAACTTCCTACGTTCAAGTTTTAGGCCATCACTCCCTGTCCTATCACTACACACCACTGAGAAAAGCCCGGCCTCATCCATTTGCCTCCCAACCCCCCTTAGATACTTATAAACATTAATCAGATCCTCTCCCAGTCTTCTTTTCCCCAGGCTGAACAGACCCAGGTTACCCAGCCTTTCCTCATAAGCAAGATGTTCCAGGCCTTTAATCATCTTTGTGGCCTTCTGCTAGACTCCTTCTAGGAGATCTCTGTCTTTTTTTAAATTGGAGAGCCCAGAATTGTGTGCATATTTTAAACGTGGCCTCACTGGCAAGGATTTTAAACGTGGCAAGGCAAGGATTATCTCCCTCAACTTTTCAGCCACATTCTTTTTAAGAATGGCCTTTAAGAGTGGCCTTCCTGGGAACTGTTACCTTGAGACACTATTGCCTCAATACATGCAGTGATTACAAGTATGTTACAGTACAATTATAATGAGAAAATGAATACTACAGGTAAAATAAATTTAAACAACCTTTCTTCATATAGACTTAGGAAATTACCAATAATAACAGTGATCTCATAGCAGAGTAATGACTGTATGCTTTAATATACAAATACATATATACCTGCGATAATAAGTATTGATTTATCAAAGCAATATCCCTATCTCAGTTTATTTAAATATTATCAATATTGTTGTGTATGGTAAGTATTAATGCTTTTCCGATAATATTAACTGAGTGTTTTTTTTGGCTGCTCCTCAACCAATCAAGGAAGTGTTGTCTACTTTCTTATAGAGTTTACAGATCAATTAAGTTTTGGGAGAGGAACCATAGTTACCATAGATTATTAAATTAACCATCTTTGGTGTTCTCTCGCTTGCTGAAAGTGACTTAGAAGATTTGTGCTAGAAAACTTTTGTAGACTTCTGTACAGTGTATGTAGGTTGGTAAAAGTCTGGTAGATAAGTTTATCTCAATCTATAGTAAGGTTTTCAGTTTTAGAACCCATGTCCATTTTGATTTTAACAGAGATGCCAAAAGTCAGACTTTAATAAAATGTATTTAAATTTAGCTTCAAATATTGGGTGGCTGCCACAGCTCCACCATAAACCTGACTGAAATATTTTATAGATGTGTAGCAAAATGATGTAATTGTTCATCTTATATAACTTTACGTGCTATACCGTTTTTGTAAGTTCCATTGAAATCTTAATGTTTATACAACTTCTATCTGCCATATATTTAATAACTTATATCTAACAGGTTGTTGAAGACATTTCATTTGGAGCAGAGGGTCATTTATCTGAGGTAAGTGTTTTCTAGACAGTATGAAGTGGTGATATTATACAGACTCTTCTTGGGCTGAATTAAAACTAATGATATCTATTTCTATAGTATTACCTTTGGGTACAAATCTGAGAGCAAAATCACTATGAAGTACTCAGACATTTAGAAAAACGGCATAGGCACCAATAGAGTAGTCCCATTCTTTTATTCTATAAAAGATAATGGTAAAATTACTGTGTATTCTGGAGAGTTTATAGTTAAATTGCACCTTTCTAATGTTTTTTATACAAATGAACAACAGAATGGATATGCTGAGGAAATGTAGGATAGATTATATTTAGCCAGCTGTACTGTAGCACCATAATAATGCTTAAGAATGGAACAAAATCATGATATTTTACTTGGATCCTTATGTACCACTAAAAATACCTTTATAAATCCCTTTGAATTTATTTGCAAAGTATAAAAGCATACAGCAGCAGAATATATGTCAATAGGAATTTCATCTGAATAAAAATACTGAATGTTTGTCATTTTACACTATTTTCATAAATAAAAAGATATCAGATCCTATTCAATATATTTGAGCAAATTCCAGAATAATTGAGTAGCATGAGATGTATTTCCTATGAGAGTAAGAGTTGAGAAAAATCTGCTTGTTACTGTCTACATGTGAACCAGAAGTTCAGGTAATATATGCATAAGGAGATTCATACTGGTTTGTAGAGTTGTACTGTTTGAGTGTCCAATTTTGTATCAGCATGCCTTGGGTTGCAACCTACATATTAAAGAAATTAATATTTATGTATTATGTCCAGCCAGCAAATTAATGGCATGGGTAACTAATGCCCAATTCACCTCCCATAATAGTGCACATCCCACGTGAGAAGTATGAGTTATAAGCATTAGCCAAGCAAATTTATAAAAATAGAATTAAAATTTGCAGTTCAGGATAACTACATCCATGATGCCTTTCTTTGGATTCCCATCAAAGATTTCAAAGGCTGTAGAGCAGCTGAAATGCTCCAGGAAAGAAAATCTACTGTAAAACTGAAGTCTGATCGTTGATTATGTATACAAGGAGACTGCTGCATGAGAACATGCCTAGGATCCACTGCTTAGCTATGTGTGAATTCAGCATAAATAAAAACGGGAAGCCTTGAGTGTGAAGGTGAACTTTGCAAAAAATGGTCACCAGAAAATGCAAATAGCCTGTCTCGACTGTGAATTTTGCTGTGAGTTATAGCAAAACCATTCATGTACACAGTGGATGACACGAAGTAGAAGCAATGGTCCCACAGGATAAGGGTAGCAAAAAGCTCTACTGCTGGAAAGGCAAAATGAGAGAATGTTGGTAGGATAGGTGCCAAGAGAGCAAAAGATTTTCTGGAAAGTTAAAATTGCATTTGATTTAGACCAAAACAGATGAGAGGTCTGCAGAAAGCTTGTGTGCAGCACTGACCTGCGCTGAAAGCCTAGACCCTGACTGAAGAAGTTGTCTTTTTACTCAGCAGCAGATGAGCCCAGAACATGAAAGTGTTACGCATGCTGGGCTTATGAATGCACCAGAGAGCCCAGGCATAGAGGGTTAATGCTGTGAAAGCCTTTAGTAAGGAATTATGGTCTTATAGTCCTCAGAGACAGAACAACTTTCAAGGTTTTGAGGGGAAAATTGCATATGGAAAATTGAGAGCAACAATATAAATAAAGGAAATGGAAATGAGTTAGAAGTTCAGGCTCTCAACCACACTGCCACAGCTGGATTGATGGTGACTTGTAGACAGCTCTATAAAGAATCTGTGAAACTGTCAGCACTTTGTACCATGTCAAGGTTTTGCCCAAATGTTCCTTTGACAGTCTAGTCCCTTAATCCTTGTCAGTCTCCCCATTGCCTGCAGGAGATCTTTCTGTTAGTCATTCCAGATTGTTGCATCTAAGTGACTTGGGAGCAAGATGAGAATGAACAATACTACAGGCCACCTATAAATGGTACACAGCTATGGTGACTCCTATCACAGCAGGATGTGGATGTTAGAAAACAGTTCGGTGCTTTTGTTTCTTTTCCAAGTCCTGTTCCACTGTGAATTTTTATTTGTGAATCAATAAATAGCGTTATTCTTCCACAAGTGAAACTGGAATTGTCACAGTTTAATTAGATGAACCAGTGAAGTATTTTGCACTGGTTTGGGAAGCCTGCACTCAGGGAAGACCTTGAGTCTGCTGAAAGGCAATGGAAAGCTCTGTCTGCATACCTACTTTTCCAAGGGTATTCCTCCTTGCCTGTAGTGGAAGAGACATGATGAGAAGTATTGCCAACATCAAGCTGTACTTTTGAAGAGTCATTTAACACTCTTTTGTGTTGTTATATCCCTGCAGAGGAGGGATCAGTGCAAGCAAAGGGAATGTGGGAAAAGCATGTGATTGTGGGGAGGAGATTGTTCACAGTTAGAAAACAGCTGTCTGGAAAGCTTTGTGCCTGATTTGTTGCATATGAAAAACTAGAGCATGTTGTAGTGCTGAATTCTCCCAAATATGCACAAGTAGGCTGATGGACCAAACCAGCAGTCTGTAAGTAGAAGGTGATAAGGGCAGAAGTAATTGGGAAAAAGATTTGAACTTGGTTCTGAGAGAAGACAAATCTATCTCCATTAAAAATAAAATAAAAAATCACTGAAGAAAATCGAGGGAACAATAGGTAGAAGGAAGCAGCAGATGACTTTTGCTACTCTCCAGAAGATGTCATATTTCCAGTAAAGCATCATATCTTTTTGGTCAGAAGAGAGCGCACAGTTATAGACTGTGTTTATGTCAGAGACTCTTTAGTGGCCCAAAAGAATTTTGAGAAGGAAAAAACGTTGCTGACAATGAGCCTAAAAGAATAATGCACAGTGTAGAAGTGAACCGGGATGACCACAGTGCACACTAAGTAGTAAGCAAAAGATGCAAACTGGCAGGAGACTTCAGTGGTAAGGGATATGTTAGGGATAGCTGAAAGAAAACATCGGTATGTCTTCTAATAAGGATAAATGAGAGAATAATAAAAAGAGAACAAAGTGCAGATTATTTTTCTTTATTTATTTTTGTTTACCTTTTGGTCTTTCTAGAAGTAATAAATTGTGTCCATATGTTTGGAATGCTCTTAGTATTTACCTGAAGCTAGCAAGAGAAGAGCACGGTAAAGGTCTGAAGGTAAATGAGATGCACTCAAGTCAGGCTAGACTGATGAAATTCCTTCTGAAGTTCATAGGAGCCAAGGAAAACAATCTCCAAACCATTAACAAGGTTCTCTGGGAACTCCAAAAGAAGGCTGAAGTCCGAGGAGATCAGTAAAAAGCAGAGCTGGTATTTGCCTTTAAAAAGGAGATAGACTAGGAGTCTGTGCACCAGTCAATGTAATTTCAATTAGGATTTGAATTCCAAGTGTTCTTGATAAATTGAAAGAGTAGCCTGAAATCAATACAATTGGATATATTAAAAGACAGGTGCAAATTACACTTGGAGAAGAAAAAAGTTGTGTTTATGTATACAGATGGCAAATAACAGCTAAGATGGCAATACTGCAGAGTTGGAAAGGAGGGTTATAATGGACTACAAATAGAGTGGGATTCATTACCATGATCCTGTTGCAACAAAGAGCAAAAGTCATTTGCAGCCTCATTAATGGGAATGTCAGTTGTAAGAAATAATTACTGTGCTTAGTTGAGAATGTCAGAGCCTCCACATGAATACGACATTAGTCTGCACATCTCTCTATGTGGAAGGTAGGGCATGCTGAAGAAAGGAAGAAAACCTATAGGAATACAATGTTCATTAAATAGCCATTTATGCCATGATGCTAGGATGATGGCGGCCAAGAGCAAGAGGCATTATTTTTGGAGTCTGAGATTAGGCCTGCTATCAGTGTCTGCTTCGTCCTCCTAATCTACGACACCAGCCCCAAGCAGTGCACTCGGTAGGAATTCTGGGAGCAGGGCAGAGGCAAAGACCTCTTTCAGCTGTGCTTTAGACACTACGGCTATGTTGCTCACGAGCTGAGGGCGTATGCACACAGCGTGCACGTGACACAAACATCTGCTCAAGCAAGACAACCATACGGATGTTTGCATTTTATTCTTAGAAATGATTTAAGAAGTGCCCTGGCCTGACTTTCTGGAGTTTCAAGTGCTCACAGTTTCCATTAACTTCGGTGAAGGGTGAGGGCAAGCATGCAGCGCTTCTGCAAACAATAAGTCACTGTTCTAAGCTGTGCCATAACAAGAAGTATCTGTCTCTGAGGGCAGCATTTTGTAGTTATTTATGTTGCTTTAAATGATTTTACCTCTCATGGGAGCGAGAGGATTTAGTAGTGAAAAGATTTTTTTTGGTAGAGAGAGCAATTTTTGGTGAAAAGAAATTTGGCTGTGATGTTCTGCAGGTCTTCTAAGGTTTTTATTTTCCGTATTTCATTGGGATGATGATACTGCTAGTTTGAAGAAAAGCAACTTATTTTTACCATGTTCCTGTGAAGGAAGAACAGATTTTCAGGATGTATCTGGAATCCTGATTCTCAGTGCAGCAACCATACATGCTCTAATTCCTAGCAGAATTAGATTTATCTAGCTGCTGGAATACTGATTCTTCTATACAGAGTTGTTGAACTGAATTCAAGAGAGCATAGAAGGTATTCACACTGGAAAAGCTGATCAAACATTTAACTTGAGTAATGTTGTTGAGGAGCTGTTGCTCATGGGTGACTAAAGTGACTGTTGAAAAGGTAAAACAAAACGCAGAAGACTGAAGTGAAGCCATTTCCTCTGCTCTTAATTCAGTGCACTAATGCTGTGCAGCAGCTGGAACATTGTCTGCTTTTTATGTTTCTCACATCCCCGGAACAGAGGGAGGATTACTAATTCCTACTTTGCATGAGAAGGCAGAGGAATTCTTCAGTTATTTTTTAAAAAATTAACAAATCGCCCTGATTTGTACCATTTCTACCTGCTTCAGGATTTTGAAGACAATCCCAACCACCTACATCATCAGTTCAGAGATAAATCCATAGAGCAATATTGCATCTCAGCTCTTTCCTGACTGTTTCAATCTCTCTCCTAGCTGCTTCTTAAAATTGCTGTTAGTGCAGAAATAACTAAAGAAGTCTTAAGTCTTACTGTAGCTTGTAGCACTGACATCACTTACAAGCTTGAATGAGTTGTATCTTATTTATATGTTAAGCTGGAGGCAGGGTCCACTTCCATCTCAAAGTGCTGTTGATCAGTGTACAGTTCCACTTTCCAATTAGGAGATGTTGTGAATAGTGTGTATGTGTGTGTCAGTGCCAGCAGTTTCCCTACCCACATGGACAAACATCAAACAAAAATGCTGCCAGTGATATTAGTAGGTATAGAAGGTGAATCTTTCCTACTTCTCTGGGTTGCTGTGCTTTTTTCATATGAGGATCTGGGGGTGAGAGCTGTGGAATTAATTGAATCTTTAGAATTTTTCCTGTTTGTTTTTTGAGAAATGTTTTTGCCATCTCATGTTGAGCTTGATATTAAACTAAAATTAGAGCTATCTGTACCACTACACCATAATAAAAAATGATTAAATATAAATATAGGCCAAAATAATGTAGGCCATTCGTATATACTGTAAAATCACAATCTGTGGGATAGCCCTCCTGTGAGTTTTGCATGATGTCTGTAAATATTTTCTTGAGAAACAATACTTTCGTCTGAACTACAGAGGAACTTCTCTATTCAGCTGAAAAGGCAGCTCTGTGTCTTAAAGATGCAAAAATAGTTTATGTGTACATAGTTATTGCTATATTGGAGCTGTAGAGTTCACCTCGGAAGTTTAGCATTAATGGAATGTAACACCTAAATTATGGAGTCATTGTAGTTATACCACAGAAAAGGCATAGCCGTACAGTTATGATTAAATAGGCTTCAAGTGCTCAGTGATTAAACAAGTTTAATTGTTTTTTTTACCTAGTAACTTACTTCCTGCCTCTCTGTGTTGTTTGAACAATTCTGCGTTGAACACTTAGTTTTTCCTAGTACTCATTTTCTCATTTATCTTAGTTTCTGAAGTAAACAGGATTTCTGTTGCATTTTTAGACAGTTCAATATGTACTCATAATGTGCTAAGGCTTTACTATGTTTTTTACAGTTGAGATAGAACAGATATTTTAAGTGAGAATGTAAGTATTCAGCTGACAAAAAAATTAATGCCTATAGCTGTAACAATTGCAGAACATTATTTCTTAACATGTTTAATGTGAAAACAATGCAAAACCCCCAAACACAAATTTGTTTGCCAACCATCTCTCTAAATGTTTCTCATCCATCTCTCTTATCTCATCTGAGGGTCAGTGAGGATGTAGGTCTAAAAGGCCCATTTTACCCTCTTTGTTCAGTGGCATGCAGATTAGGAATGTATTTTCCACTGGATATTCACAACAGGGTTAGACAAATGCAGCAGTGTGCTAATCATTCAGATTAGATGCTCAGTGAGACTCCTCGTGTTTCTGTTTACTAGACAGAAAACATGAGGACTGTTTTAAACTGGAGGAAATACGTAGATCTTCTCTCAGAGCAACTCGTGGCAGTACTAATTCACTGAGTGATTATTTGGACAAACTGTCCCACTGTCAACAGTATTGCCTTGCTAAAAGCAGTAAATGGATCAGACAAAAGTATACAATATTTTGATGTTGCATGAGCTGGACTCTGCTTTTTATGTGATGCTGTAAAATACTATTTCCTCAGCATCTGTACAGGAATACTTCATTTTGCCTAAGTACACAAATCTGTAGAAAGAATCTGATTTGAATTCATTTATGGATTTTGTCTGTCAGAGCAACCCTTAAGAGTCTACGTATTAATTAAAAGTGATAGTTCCTAAATTAACTCTTCAATGATGATGTAACACTGCATGTTTTTTGTCTTGTTTTCTTGTGTGTTTGTGATGAGAGTTGTGTGAAGATCTGATTTTTTTACGAGTAACTGCTTAAGAAAAATCTCTGCTCAGAATGTGGAGCTTTGTCTAGAATGGTCATCATTTTAGATGTGTTTTCAGAGTAGTTTTACTTACAACTTACTGAATCTTTTACAATTTTGCTACAATTTACTGAATCTTTTCTTTCTAGCATGAGGCCTAGGTCCTTTTAGACAACTGGCATCTGTTCTTCTATGCGTGTCATAGAATGATCCCTAAAAGCTTTCTGTTGATATAAATTGCCTGAGTTATCCCACTTCCTAAAAACATATGGAGTCCTGCTGGTGTATTGAATAACAATTCAGCAGCTGGATGGAAGACTGTTCTTCATCGTCTGTCCCCAGTCCTGAAACAAGTACATTTCTTGTTGATGTAGGGAGAACATATATCTTCTCCTCTCCAGTCCTTTAAAAACAATGGGGCAATTTTACTTCCATAGACTCTGTTGAATGATGTCATAAATTCTGATATCTGATAATGACTCTGAAGGTGGCTGCCAAGGTTCCATGCACCAACCAGAGATTCAAACAGCTGATTCTCATGTGTATCCCGATGTCTAAGCTGTAGGCATTTGCAGCATAACCTCTCCCCAGCTCACTTGTCCAGGCTTTGAGCTGAAGCTTATTGTATCCCTGTGCAATCTGCTCAATAGCTGTGTTTGGCAGAAAACACAGAAAGGCAGAAAGGTCAGAGCTCTGTGCTGTAGCAGAGGATGTAACAGAGGATGTACCAGCAAGCAGAGCTCTTCTGACATTTGACTCTACGTGTGCAGTGCATGACACAAACTGTAAGGGTAGCATGAAATCAAGGACTGGTAAATGTGTTTACCAAAAATCAGAGTACTTCACAATGGGCAGTGTTCCAACAATTCCTAGCATGATTTCATGAAGGTTTGATATCTCTCAAATAGCTAATGATGCCTGCTGCTACATCAGCAGTTCAGTGCAAAGGACCACGAGTACTGTTTTAAAGGAGCAAAAATTTTCTGACATTTGTAGATTGCGACATGTGCTGGCTTTATATACGAGTACATACACATCTAGAGAAAATATAGCTATCTGGACTCCAGCTGATGAATGATCCCTTATTTTTTTTCAACAGAGTTCCAGCAGAAGTTCATCTTGACACCACAGTCTTTTCCCCCTTTCCCCTCAGGGGTGGGGGCAAGCAGAGACCAGTCTCAGTGATATACACGTTATTCGATTTTTTTCCACTCAAATATGACACTTACCTGAATCATTTCTCAAAGAGGAAGTCAATACAAAATATAAAAGATATAAATTATCTTTGCTCAGTACATCCAAAAGCAAACAAATCTGTAGGAACTGCCTTATGAGTTCAGAATATTCAATTTAAAATAGAAGAAGCATTTGTCTATATAAAGTTATAAGTAGACAACCATTATTTTCAAGGATTTATACTTGTTACATGTAGTAACACAGTGTAGTTTCATCTTGTGTTTCCTAAGAATTTGATGTGTTTTCTCTGATCGGTTGAGCAATGTTCCTAAGTATTCTAGCCAAATTTTTCCTCAGGCAGCAAGTACATTTTTGTTGTTATATGAGATGCCAAAAGTGACGCTTCGTGAAATGCTGAAATGGCCTCAATGTGTAAATCATATTTAGAAAAACAACTTAAAATTTAGGAACCTAAATGGTGTAGTCAGCGTGAGCTTTCCCTCCCCTGCTGTGGTGAGACAACATGGAGGAGAGAGAGCAGTTCAGACTTCACACTCCTTTAATCCTGTGCTGAAAGTGAGATCATGGCTTCTTTCTGATGGGAAATAGACTGAGACGAGAAGTTCGTTCCAAGCCATATAGATCAACAAATTACTGTATAGTAATAACTTTTTATCTCTTTAACTTGGATTAGGTTTCAAACAATATCTTAGCACTTCAAAACATCTTATCCCCCCACTAATATTTTGTTTTCACCCTTAGTTTGATGCAAATATTATGTAGACAAGTACAATGGGCAATAAACATGACTTCTTTTTCCACTACCTGTAGGAGTTCTTCATATTTTCTGCAGAGTTGGGGGAGAAATGTGAAGCAATAGGTGAGAAACTAGTGCATCTGGAAGACCAACTGCAAACTTCAGTCTGCAGAGTTGATGAAGGTATAATTCATATCCTTTTTGATGTATCTATAGATAGTACTGACCTACGTAAGTACGTATGATGCAAAATACTTTCAGATTCAAATGGGGTAGTAGTTCTTAATGCAGATTAAATATTATAGTAAGACAGATATAACTGATCGTTTTGCTAAAGTGAAATTTCTTGTTGTAACAAGTTGTCCTACAGTGCGTTCTCACCATGGTCTGATCTACATTTAATTGATTGAAACTGAAATTATTTCTTTGTTAATTGAGATTAGGCATTGAAATGCTTTTACATTTACAAAGGATTGTTACAGTCCTTCCATCGGTACTGCCCACATAAGTGAACACCTACCAAAAACTGCATGAATACAAGCATCCACATGCATACCTTTGTTGGCATGATTTAGTTAAATTCTACATCGTTGACTCAGGCTGAGTATATGGTCAGGTATAATTTGGCTTTTTTTTTTTCTCTTTTGAAAAAACTTGCCAGCACAGGCATCCTATGGTATCCTATGCAATCTAATCTGCCTCTGACACTCTAGTGCAAGTTGCTGGATAAGATATCTTATAAAACATTCTTATCATTTTCTGTGCTTCATCTGTTTGAAGACTGCTTAACCTTTACTGGGGCATTTGTTAGGCCTTCATCTGTGGAAATTTTTCAAAATTTAATGGCATAGAATATTTCTCTCATTTATGACTTTCATAAAATCTTACCACAAATGAGATTTTGTTCCTCTAAGAAAGGAAAAAGAGAATAAGAACCAATGAGATCAAAGAAGATTAGAATACTCAGTTACTTTTTACTGGAAAAGAGGTGGTAGACAAGTGGATAAGGAAGAAGGATGAGTGCATTCATGTTTGGAGAGATGAGCAGAGTTGCCCTTACAGAAACCTGAAGGTGAGCTGAGGTAATGATGGCGCTAAAAAGGACTCAGTTCCTCCCAATGTGAAGTGAGAAGTCCTGCAGGAAAAAGTGCAGCACAAAACTAGAAAAGAGAATCGGTAGAACTTGTGGAAATACTATCTTGTTTTTGGTAACTGAGAATCTATTTCTAGCTGTGGCTAAGTTTGGAGAGGAGAAATCCAGTCGCTAATTTGTCACTACTTCAAACATTTCTTTTCTAAACATTTCAATGTACCAAAATACTTCTTATTGTATTTATCACAAGGATGACTTTAATATTCTGTGAATCGTATTTGCAGTATATGTGTTCTGTTGCAGCTTTCCCCCCCCCAACATTTCTTATAAGCATTCTTTTCAGAGAAACCTGTTTGTATCCATCTTGTGTATATGCACAGCATCTACTTCTTTCCCTCCTTTCCTTACATATGTTTCCTCTCAAATGAACAACGTTCTTTAACTCTAGTAGAACACTGAGGTTTAGATTTATAGGTTGTTTTCTATTGAAGTTTATATTCAGACCTGTTTACTAAGACAGGTCTGATCATTTCTATGCAGAATGCATTAACTGAAAAAAAACCCTGCATTTTTAATTCTTGATGAAAATACTCTGCAAGTACATAACGTAGTACTTAGCTGTATTTTCTATGGACCCTGTTCATTTCTTTGTAGCTGCTGAAACTGCAAAAGTAAGCTGAGAAGATTAAACCTAATCAGTGGAAGTTGAGAAGAGTTGTAGATTAAAGTCATTGTTAGCCAAAGCTGTCTGATACAGATCTGGTGTCCTGTATTGGTGAAATTCAGCTCACATTATCTAAAGAAAGAAATGTACACCCTGTGATATCCTGGTTCTCCTAGTAAGACCATAAGCTAGAAAATATGAAATTATGTTTAAAACATAGGGACATACAGAGAAGCAGTTCAGCAATTCAGCTACCACTCATTAACATTCAGTTATTATTTCAGAAGTAGTCCAGACCAACATGCATAAAATGTTACCATCTGGCACATGTAATCACTGTGCTGTACTTCAAAAAGAATGAGAATAGCTACCACAACACTACAGACCTTTAGACTGGACTTTTTTTAGGGTTTTTGTTTGTTTGTTTGTTTTTTAATAAATACTGCCCAGTGCCTGTAAAATAAACATTTACTCATTAGTAACTTGCCTATGTTGCAGGAACCAGCGCTGAGACTGGTGCCAGTCATTAGTAGAATTGTCCTTCTCATCCCTCTAAAAACAAATCTTATATATACCTATTACAAACTGCAATAGGTTAAAAAAAATCTAAGGGGCTACAAGGATGTAGATTAGTTTTGTTGTCTTCTAAACAATTCTAAAGACCCCACTGAGAAAAATAAATTCCTGATGCTCTTGAGCCATTTGCCAATGTTTAGTGTGTGTCATAGCTTTGATTAATAATTAGTTTGTATTAGAAGAAAATTCCCAGATGTCATTGTTTTTCATTCTGCATTTTGATGGCATGAAATACTGGCTGCTAGTTGTAATTGCCAGCGCAACCTGCACAAAAGAGAAATCTAGTGAAATTTCTTGGTCGTATGTATTTGCACAAACCCACTCAGGATTCTCATTTAATATTGAAGCTTTTCACAGTAAATATTAATCTGTACTCTTGTATAAAAAGCATCAAACAATGAAGGGGAAGGAGAAGAGTTCATCTTTAGCGCTATATTTGCTAAATTCAGTGTAGTATAGGCAAATAAACCCACAAAACATTCAATTACAGCTAATCATTGAAAACAGTCCACATCACTAATTGGAAAAACCAAAGGAGGAGAGATGACTCATTCTGGTATCTGCAGAGCTGATGAGAGGTGTTACTTTCCTGACAGTAAAGGCCTGGAATTCTCAGTAAAATTAAATGGAGCCTATATTGCAATTTCACAGTCATTTTTGTTCTTAATTAGCAGTTGCATTTTGATAGACAACTTGAATGCATGTAATAGATCTTCCTGGTGAAAAAGCTTTTGTTGGAAGAAGAGATGGCTGGACTATTATTTAAAAGCCACATAGAATCTCCATACCTCAACATAAAGTGAATGTTTTAAACAGTTTTTCTGAAAATAGAGTGTTGTGCCTAAATGTCCACTAAGCACTAGAAATTAAATTGCCAGTCTTTCACTGTTATGTGACAGACTTTTGTATAACTTGCTTTACACCAGTACAGATTTTCCACAGAACCAGTGGTATAGAATTCAGTCCTTGACTGTCCTTCACTGAGCAATATCTCATCGAGTGAACCTGTAAGTAATGTTGGGATCCCACAAGAGTGAGGATTGCCAGTGGTATGCTCTTAGATTTTTATTTTGAATGACAGGAGAAATGGTCCTTTTGCTGTGTCACTCTGAGAGAACGTGGTTCCACCTATCTTGTTTGTGCTGTGGCAGAGGTAGGTCGGTGCTTTTCCACCCATGCACTTGTTTGTCTTCTGTATCTCACTAGAGCAAGTGTCTTAGAGACAGCTGTTATCCAGATCACTGAAAAGGCAAAGTTTTTAAAAATGTTTTGGTGATTCTGGTTTTTGTTGTTGCTGCTAAGCAGGAGCGTTGGGTTATTTTGTAGAACTATATCTTACAGCTGTGAAAGAGGGAGACGTGAATGGAAAAGGGAAGTGGAATATTCCTCATGTGGATTCACTGCTATCATAGTGTGACATTTTGGTGAGGTGCTCTCTTCAGCCACTGCAGCACTCAGCTGCTAAAAACAAGCAAAATACGTAAATAAAAACTGTTTCTGATTTTTTTCTGCTCTCAATTTCCTTTCCAGATGTCCAAAATTGCTGTTATTCTCTAAAATCCCATAAGATTAACTTCCTTTATCTCAGCCCTACGACAGCCAACTTCTCAGCTGTCTTTCCAAGGCCTTTTGTCTCACAATATACTCAGTTTCTAATATTTCCTATAGGATGACAATTGTTTTGTAATATCTATGTTTTGTCTCTTTTCTCTAAACATCTGTGCTAGGAGAACAGAAGATATGCTGATGAACCAATGGCCCTTCCCCCCCCCCCCCCCCCCCCCCCCCTCTAAAAATTAAGCAACTCTACAATCATTAGACAGATCTGTTTTTATCTTCTTGACAATCATAAATTCTGTTGTGAGCTCAAATATCCTTCAGGAGGATCTTGACAGATCTTTCACAAGACTTTTTTCAAAGAGAAAGTAAAATAGGCCAAAAGCTTCAAGACTGCATTAGACAGCATTGTTATTGCAAAAAAATGGATAGGATTTGTATGATATTGTTTCCAAGTAGTTTAGCTTTCTACTTATGCTACACTGGAGAGATTTTGCCAATTTTTCACTGGAAGATAATGGGACGAGAACACATTCCTTGCTGAAACTTGTTCAGGGCTCCTGCCTTTGATACTGGCTCAACATCTGCAACACTGGGTGGAGAATTTAAGCTTGAGGGAGACATTTACATATGGATCCATGCAAATGCATGCGGGGTTCTTTTGATTGTTTTGTTTGTTTTTGTTTGTTTGTTTTGTTTTTGTTTTGTTTGTTTGTTTTTGGTTTTTTTTTTTTGGCATTTTTAAAATGACTGAAGCTGGTGATTCAGATATAACCGCTGTAACATGGATAGAAATTCCATGCTCAGTTTTATGTCATGTATTTTTCCTAGCCGTAAGGACTTGCTTGACAGTTACTGATCTACATCTATCTGACTGTGGAGTTATGAGTGACACCACACTGTTATTGAAACACACAGAGTTTATTGAATCTTGCTCTAGGTAGGACTAAGCAGTCATTGCTCTTGTTGCCCCCATCTTTCTATTGGTTGAGTTTCTTTTCCCATCTTGTATTTTTTTTTTTTTCATCCTCCAATTTTTCAAATCTTTCAATTTTTCTTTATACCTGAAAAGAATTTTGTAATTGCTTGGGATATTACAAATAACAGCACGTAGTCAGAGGCTGCACATCAGAAGTAATTAAATTTCAGAGGCTTCATGGTATTCATATGTTGAAGAATTTTCAGCAGAGCCTCTTGATTGAATTGCAGAGTAGTAGACAGTCCAGGAGCACTTAAAAGAGAATAATGATGTTTCTTACTTCAGAGAAGCTGCGAGGCATAATTGATTTGTCCTTGTATGGTGTTTTGAGATACTAGGATAAGAAGTTAGTGGGTGCTGCTGTTACTGCCTGTGAGTAGTCAGAGACAGAATACTCTCTCATTATTTGAACTGTCCAGAAGTTAGAAATATGTATGAATACTGCTGGTGAATGAATTAAATCATCATACTAAATATGTACAAACATACAGCGATGAAATTTTGAGGAATGAAACAGAATCAAAAGCAGTCAAAAGGGTTTTCAGAGGCTCATAACTTGTCTTATTTACTACCTATAGTGGTGTTTTTTTCATGGCTTTCCTGTGGTTCTGTGTAGAAAGGTAGAAACTCACTTTTTACCATTGCATAACCTGAGGACATCTTTCTTTTGTTGACATTGTGTTGACATCACGATTGGGTAAAACAACATATCATAACAGATGGTCTCCATAAAGGATAAAACCTGTCCTTGTGCATTATTCTTCCTCTGCATTGTGTTTTTGAAAGTGAGTTGTTTCGGTGTCAACCTGCTTCATTCCTCATGAAAAAGTGCATTTCTGGTTCTCTTATAAATCCTCCTATTGGTGAATTACTGCTAGAGCTGAACTTATTTATTTTTTTTTTCCTTTGAGCACTTTGCATTTGCAGTTTGGGGTCCTTGCCCTGTTATTGTATCTTTTTATCAGGGAACTCTAGCTTCAGTATGGTTGAAGATGGCCTTAGGTTTCATTCACAGAAATGTGGTTGCTAGTTTACGTGTCCAGATTAAAATTAAATTCCAAAATAAATTCCAAATTAAAATCCACCCCCTATCCAGCAGGATACCAACAGCTTGTGTGTCTGCCTTTACAGTACAACATCATCTTCCTCTGGCCCCTGAGAAGGGTATCCAAGTAGGTATCTTTCCTTCCCTCCCCATTTTATAACTGCTAAATAATGCTACTTGAGAACTTTGCCTGGATTTTTTTTTTTTTTTTAAAGCAAGTGAGATAAATGTATTAATATTTAATCTAAACAATTTGGAAGAACTTGAAGCTACAATTAGATAGCCATGGCCATCTGCTGTGAGCAGAACAACCATTTATTAAATAACTTGGAAAGAGAAAAGGAGCTGCCAATCACCTATAGAATTATTCCTTAATAAAGCTTGCACAGTCTCTGCAGAGGGAGATCCAGGTGGTGAAGGAGACGCTCCAGACCGTGCTGCTGCAACTTCAGCCAGCCAGGGAGGCAGGGGACGAAAAAGCTGGAGACTTCCTTTGTGACAGCTGGTGTCCAGGAAAGCAGGACTCAAAGGAATAATGAGCAGAAAGAGCTGGTAGGATGACATTAATACGCAAAGGGCTGCTTTTAGTAACTGAATACTCTTTTACCAAGCCTCAGGGATCTCTTCCCTCCCTGCATAACTAATAACTAAATCAATTATGGAGAAACAGAGCCTGGAGGTCTATCATAAGAAGTATTCTACACAGCCTCACACATTTTGGCACAGATTGGGAAACAGCTTTCAGAGCACAGCATCCCTTGTAAATGTGTAGATTACAAATTGATACATTTCAAGTGAGTCTGCAAAGTTGCCTTTAATGTCAGTGAAATGTTCTCCTTGAAGACTTGTAAACAGTATCTGTCTTCCTTACTCACCGATTTTTTCCCATTTAAAAAAAATGTAGTGTTAAAGCTGGAACATCTAGTATTTCTCTAAAAAAATAGCAGTAAGAACAAGAATTTTTTTTTCCTTTGGCTTTAACAGCTTTCTTACACTGAATGTATTTACACATTCCTGACAATAATTAAATCAACAGGATGAAATTCAGGCTGACAGAGTTCTTTTAAGTGAAATTTGAAGCTCATTTACTCAATGGTATTGAGTACAGTAGAGGTAACTAACAGCAGCCCCTACAGCAGTAGTTCAACTATTTTCATTAGGTATTAATATAAACTTGTTTTAGTATTACAGGGATTTTAAAACACACACACAATACTTCATTGGTGATTTGTGCTCCTTTTATTTAAGTATGGTATGACCAATGTGTCATTTAAGTTGCCTTGTAAAGTTTACTATTACTGTTATATTACTTTGATCTTCCTTATAAACTCCAGAAGGAATGCAGATTTTTTTATACTCCTGTCAGACACATATGTATACTTAAACATGTATTTTTCATAGGAAAGAATAGCAATGTTTCATTGAAGCCAGCTAACACAAGTGGCCTATATTTAGGTCACTGCTCAAAACAGTTAAATCTTTTAAGGAATTCATATTGAACACTTGGATACCCAAATGTATCTGACAGTATCTGATATCACAAAGTTCTACTTCTGCCATCTAGTGCAGAGGGAGAACTTACAAACAAATTACCACTGGCCTCTTTTTTTAAGCTAGTAGATCAAACAAGTGTCTTGCAATTCATTACTGTACTTTCTGATACTGTTTGTATGACATTTTTAAGATTACTTTGTTTCTGCTTCTTCAGATACACATTCTGTAGCCACATTAGGAAAAAGTTTTTGCCAATTTTGAAGGTCCTTGAACTACTGTCCCACTACGACTGTGTTCATTTTTTTGTGTGTGTTTTAATACTGGTTGAAACTTCTACCTCAGTGTTAAGGACATAGGGAAGAAAAAAAGTGCCAGGCAGCTGCCATGTACAACCAGATTATAATTGCATACAGGGGCACAGCTCAGGTGGTCCCTGGAATCGTTGGATCCTCAGGATGGAATTACAGAACATGATTAACTTTTACACTGTGTAATATATGGATCAGCATCTGTAGTGTGGTAAAGACACTTGGACCTTTACCTTACATGGACTCCAGCACTGTTCCCACCTCTAGTCTCAGAGAGAAGTCTCTGATGCTCTGCTACTGCTCTAGCAGGTCTGTTTCTACCTGGCAGCTTCCTGCCTTGCCTCAGTATATTTGGCACTTTCTGAAGCCAACAAGCACGTGGCAGCTTGTGTTTCACTGACATTCAGCTCACGAAAAGCCATGGAGAACCCTGACTGGGCACAGGGGACACAATTGTCAGACAGAAGATGCTCATGGAAACCCCACCTGAACATAGGTTAAAAAAAAAACAAAAAAAACCAGAAGCTCTCTCCTACTGTGGTATTAAGGCTGCTTATGGGTTAACACCATAAACTTCCAGCAGTGAGCAGTTACAGGGCTATAAGCCCACTGCAATGGTAGCACGGATATGCAGTGCACTAAGACTGCACCGCTCCTCTCTTCCTCATGCTGAGGAGTGTGTGGAGATTTGTCCTTTATACCTCTGAGTGCCTGAAGGCCAAGGTCAGCCACAGCTGAGATGTGAGACTTTCTTCCTGGCAGCGGCAGCAGCAGCAGCAGGGACTGTAACTCTCACAGGGACAGGACAACTGTATTCATGTTCTCACTAGTACAATCTTTTGTAGACATTCCCACTCCTTAAGGGAAAAAAGAAAGAGAGAAAGAAACCACAAAGGAGGAAAACCAAATCAATTGTTCTTATCATGTTTGTATGTGTTAACATTTATTTTATAATGTGGACTACTACTACTTTAATTTATTATTCCATTAACTTCACCATTTGTTGTGGGAAGTTAGAGCCAGCAACCATTCCTTCACAGATATACTGAATAATAAGCATAATTGAAAAAACAAAGAAGGTGTACTATGCAACTTATCAGCTGCCTTTTAGCGGTGGATAGAAAACTTTCAAATAAAGAGAAATATTATTTTAACTAACCAATTGTCTGTCTGGATTCCTTACAGTGCACAAGCATTCACAGATTTCATCCCGGAGAGAAAGGGACAAGGAGGAGAGGGAGGAGAGGAAAGGAGAAAATATGCATGACTATTATTATGCTTTGACAATAATGAGCCCTATGCTTAAGAAATTCATAGAATCACAGAATCATAGAATGGCTTGGGGTGGAAGGGATCTTAAAGATCACCTAGTTCCGACTCCTTGCCCTGGGCAGGGTTGCTGAATTCTGTGATGCCTTTTGGAAACAGTCTAAAAATACATTCAATGCTAGAGTCACACAGCAAAAGGTAGCTATTTCCAATATGAAGGGGAGGGAAATATCTGGTGAGCTACACAGACAAGTGAAACCTGTGCTTGAGCCCTGGATTGCATCAGCCTGCCTGTGTCTCTCAGCCCTGGAGAAGGGCTGGGTGTAGGGATGTATGTCTACATCAGTCACAAAACTATCACCGAATCATTAAGATTGGAAAAGACCCTTAAGATCATCATGCCCAATTGTCCACCTACCATCAGTATTTCTCACTGAACTACATCCTTAAATGAATAACACATCTCCATGTTTCTTGAACACTTTCAGAGACAGTGACTCCACTACCTCCCTGGACAACCTGTGTCAATGCCTCTTGACTCTTTAGAGAGAACGTTTTTCCTAATATCCAACAATTTGAGGCCATTCCATCAGTAGTTTCATACATACATGCTAGGACGCTGTCACCTCCAGGTAGACACTGGTCTCTCACCATCTGCAAACATGCCTTTTTTCTGCCTGGCACTCTCCCCAACTAAGATTCTAGCCCTCAAGAGGTTTGAGGAGTTTGCAAAGCTTTGTGCACAGAAACCTCCACTCCAGCACAGAGAACTGCAGGAAAAGGCATCAGCTCACCTCAACCACAAAAGTGTACTTACATTAGAGGAGGAGGACTGAGCTTTTTCGTCACCCACACACACAAACATACCCAAGGGCAGAAAGAAGGATGATGCAAAGGGGACAGGCACCCCCCAAAAGTTTTTAGCTCCAGCCTAATGTTTTTCCTCACTCAATTAGCTAATCTGTTCTTTCTAAAGCCTGACATTCAGTCTTTTCCTTTTGCTATGTTACTTGTTAAATCAAGATAAGCACACTTTTTCTAGAGCACTCAAGAAGGAAGTTAAATAACAGCTCCCAGATAGGCAGCAGTGCTGGAGGGAGCTCCAGGGTGAGATTAGAATAATCCTCATGTATCCTCTTAGCTTACTATCCTATTAAAAATGAGACTGGGACCAAGAGATTTTTTTAGTCTCAGAGATTAACATATGCTACAAAGAAGCTCTAAAATATTATGCACATGCGAATATTTTTCTGCACTACTAAAGAGGATAATGCAAGTTGCTGGAGAGGTATTTAAAGCAAAACAAAAGCAAACAAACAAAATGCCCTATGGATGCAAGAGATTCTATCTGAACCTGAAAAGCAGACAAACCAGCAGACACGGTAAAGCATTTCTCTTAGATTTCTGATGAAGTCTCAAGTATGACACCTGGGAAGAGAGCATATGTGGTTGGGTGAGTAAAGAAATGTCTGTCTTCTTAGCATGCATGGCATACAGTCCCTCTCTCCTTGTTGAATAGCATCTTAAGGAAGGGGGTGTTGGGGCATTGTCAAGACACAGGTAAAAATCAATACATCACTGGGCTATTTGTTCTTATAATAGCCTGCAAAGTTGAACAAATAGTTTATAATAATAAGCTGCAATACAGGAATACTAAGTGGAAAAAAAGAGAGATAATAGGAAAATAATCAGAGTGGCAGCTAAAAGATGCATGATAGATCTGACTGTAGAAATGGAAAATTAAAAAGCCTTTCCACAGTGACAACCCAATTTACAAGGGGGGAAAAAAAAAATATCACATCTATTATTTTTCCAACAAAGAGATTACAAAATGCTAAAGTGCACCCCTCTGGTCTGTCTCGCCAAGTAGACACAAACTTTGAGTGTATTGGTTTGCCCCCAAAACTTTGTGTCCACACTCAGGCTTCCCAGTACAAGCAGCCCTAGTACAGGACTCATAGGCAGCAAACCTGGAGCCAGGCACTTGTCAGCACACCCCTATCACAGCTTCTTACTTTTTTACCTCCCTATGCTGCAGGAGTTTTCAGTAGCAGGAATTCTTACAGCAGCAGTTAAGTGGTTACCCACAACTCCCCAAGGAACATGGCATTGCCACTTTCACACACTGCCTGGTGGACTTTGAGTACTGCCAATTCTGTTGTCCCCACAATGTAAAAGCAGATGTGGTTTCCGGGAAGAAGGTACAAGATTGACTGGAAGCTGGGAAAACTCTCTTACTACAAGAGACTAACAGAGCTCAGTATGCTAAATGCCAAGATGTGATCCACTCGTGTTCAGGGAAGGCTTTCCAGTGTCTACTGGCTGCTTTGTCTAGCAGAATGCTCCACAAAGAGAAGACAAGGCATTTCTTGCAAGGAGAGTGAATGGCCATTGAAGCAAGAAACTCTGGAAGTTAAAGCTTGGGGTATCTTTTTTCCAGAAGGTGTGGGAAAAAAGTCCTCCCACAAGGTAGATGTAGCATGCTTGATGAAACCACCACAACTCAGCCTCCTAAAGCCTGCATTGTGTGTATGTCACTGAAGAAGGGTCACAGTACTCTGCCTTAAACATATGCATTTTCCTTAATGGCTATAAAATAATAAAAATGAAAAGCAACAGCAAAATACAGATAAATACTTTAATAAGCACTGTTTAGCTGCAGAGGTGAAGCTGGAGGATAGGGCAGTTGAGTGGCTGCAAGCTGGAAAACCCTATTTCCCTGAATGTTAAGGAAGGGCTTGTTGTCAGTCTGTCCTCTGATATGAAAACTAGAGCTATTACAGAACAGTTCAGAGCTAGGCTAGGCAGGAACAGATAAAGGGACACTGACCAATGTGCCCGCTTCTTGGCCAGCAGTGAGTACACCCCTGTTCCAAGGGACCAAGTAGGATAAGGGTTATAGATGCAACATTCACACCCAGTTCACCAACTGGCTACCAATTCAGAGGAAGAGGAAGGTCTGCCTTCAACCAGGTTTCTCTATGGCAGAAAAGCAACCATACATGGATACAAACCTAAATAACAAGTAATAGGGAGGAAAAAAAGATGGTAACTGTTTACAGACTGGAGAGAGGGCAAAAATGCCCTTCTTATTCTTCCTACCTCTCTCTTAGAAGCTTGTTCTTGCACTAAATCCATGCAACACAATCAGCATTCATAGCACGGTATAAATAAACTCCAGAGACCTGGATCCAGAGCTCTGCTCAGAGAGCTGGGTAACTGGTGCCTGGCTCTTGGCACCCCGCTTTTACAGGAGGGTTCTCTCATGCCCAAGAGAAGGGCATCTGGTGTCTCATTCACAAAATCATTCTCCTTAGATCATCAGTCTCTAAGGAGTAATTCAGAGACCACCTTGACTGTTGTTTGAGCTACAGTCCTCTGCAAAGGCAGACAAGACAAAGAAAACCAACCAGCTCAGTACCCATCAGACACTGACTATCTTGGCTCAGAGTACTGGCATTTGATCAATCTATTGCAGCTTATTTTCATTAAATGAGAAGGAAAAGGTGAAAAGAGCACACTGCCTCTCACAGCCATACGTTATTTGTCATCGCTAATTTTCTATAATGAGCTGTAGTAAGTGAAGCCAGTCTGTCTCCATTTATCCTGATGGGAAAGATCTCTTCTTTGTCTTCTCATCAAGTGCCCCATATTCTTTGAGTGGATATACACTATGGCTGTACCAAACACCCAGCTCTTCTTGAAATGTCTCCCACTGCTGTGAGTGGCAGTAACAGCACTCAGCAACTCCTTGGCTGTGACTTGGAACAGTGAGGCACCATGAACTTCTATTCTCCTGTGTTTTTTTTCGGTGAGTTTACTCCCCCCCCCCCCCCAATATTCTGAAACACCGATTGGGTCTGCTTAAAAGTCAATGCTTAATAATCCTATTAAAATAAAGAATCTGCAGTAGAGAAAAAATAAAGCAAAAAGAAAAAAAGTCATAATGTTGACTCCTGAAAGACAAATAAATCACCAGGCCTGGTTAATGCTTCCCCTTCTGCAACCTTAGTTTGTGGTCTTTAGCAAGTTCTTCCAAGAAGATATATTGAGGCCAAGGGGATGATCTTTCAGGGCTTTCTTTACTCACTTCCTCAGTAAACTGGTAACAGAGCCTGCTTATTTTTAGCAAAAGGTATTGGTTGGTAAGCTTCAGTTTTTGCTTCTGGAACTATTAATGGATTGGGCCATTTATCACAGAAGGTATTTTTAGCTCTAGGAGTTAACAGGGGAAAATCCCATGGGGTGGAGTGTTAGAAGGTAAGGGGGCCCATGAGAGCTGGTTGGCACTTAAGTGTCACTCCTTCCAAGTGCAACATAGGTGAATCCCTAAAAATAAGAAATCAGGAAAGGGTACCCTGTATGGACGAGCAAGGAATTCATGGATAAACTGAAAGGAAAGAAAAAAGTCCACGAAATGTTGAAAAGGGGCCTGCCCACCTAGGAAGAATACAGCAGTGTTGTCAGAGCCCTGAGGTTGGCATCCATGGCAGTTTTATGCAAAGGTTGAGGCCAGCCAAGCATGGAGCAGAAGCACTTGTCTTTGGCCTGGATGCCCAAAGCATCAGAAAGCCTTTCCCCTACAGCTGCAAGAACATGGATGAGACATGACCTGCTAGGCAAGAAAGTTTACTTTGTGCAGTTGAAACAGGAGGCAGAAGGCACGTTGTGGGCAGGCATGGGCTTGCCCCAGTGATTCCCAGAAAGGAAGGAAAGGTGCAGGATCCACAACATAGATCTGCACTACGAATTCAAGATCCCTCTGGGGCTCATTAACTTCAGCCTGAGACACCAGAGTAACATGCCACCGCCCCTTCTTTCCTGTGTTCTCAACAGCTCCATACTGCAAAGACAAATTCAAGAGTCTAGAGTAGTCTGCCCTTCTGCCCCCTCCAGAGCTCAGCTGTGCTTTCTACACCTGGCTTTACTACTCTCAGCTGGGATTAACACACCAGTCCCACATGGTTACTGCACAGATTGGTTATTAGATGTGAAGTGCTTTAGAGAAACAGGAGATCCCCAAAGGAGAGCCTCTCATACCCAAAAGGCAACCCTAAGCTGCCCCAGACAGATGAAGGGCAGAGACCCCTGGATTCATAAGCACACCAATAATTTTGAGAATATGAAGTCTAAAATTGCCTAGTGAATTTTACCTTACTATACGAACATAGAACCATAGAATCCTTAGAGTTGGAAGGGACATTTAGAGGTCATCTCAACGAACAAGAATCAAAAAGAAAACTTTTCCTATGCCTCAATACACAATTTCTCATCCTACCCCCACTCTCTCCCAGATCAAATCTTGAACATGACACTCCCTCCCCAAGCCTGGTAGGCAGCCCTAACAGCTTTCAAAACAAAACAAAAACCAACTAAATAAAAAAGGGGAAAAAAGAAAAGAAAAAGCCCAGAAAGCAAAATGCACAGCTTTGTTGAAAGTCTCAGATCTGGCAAGTATTCCCTGCCATTTTTAATCACAAGTAAAAGTAATCCTTTAAGAGGTTTTGCTGGAGGGACCATTTCAGTGTTCAGCATCATGCAGAGTTCACCAGGGAAAGCCAAATAGCGACACCAGGAGAAAAAACTGAGGCAAGAGGCACCACACTGATATGGCTCCCAAATTCTGTTCTTAAGATGCTAGAGAAACCCAAGATTAAACAGATATTCACATGATATGCTTGCAATAGCAGCCAGTATGCACATTTCAATTCTTAATTGCATTTATGCAGGCAGCACTGACCTGAACATCGGATTTATGCACAAGGAACAATTTCCAGCCCCTTCAAGAGTAACAGCTGAGCTGCTTAAGGAAAGCTTGACCTAAGATGACAGTGGATAAGGACCTCTGACTTCTGCAGGCACATCTGAACTACAGTAGGGCTCCTCTCAAACCTCTCTCCTTTGAAACTGATATTAGACAATTCACTCTTAGTTCATCTATTTCTTGCTGATAAAACCCTGAAATGATGACATTTGCCACTGAAATGTCACACCAGAAGATAGACATTGCAGAAGTAAAGTACAAACCTGGCTCCTTGCAGGAGATGACAGGAACATATTCTTGCAATAAAAAGAAAACAGCTTCCTATGCTTTGGCTAGACACTTCTAAGTTTCCACAAATTGCTCACGAGCCTGACATTTTTCATCCAGTGAGGCAGAAGACATTCAGTGGGGCAGATCCTCTCAAAAGACACAACTAAGCACCGCTTCTTTCAGAGGCCCCACTCTATGTGAAGTGTTGTAAGGCACTAGAGGTCCTTGTGCATATAAAAGTGGCAACAACATTGCCGTAATTGTATTCATTAAGGAAAACAATACCCTGGATTTCTACTACAAGTCTTATCCAAAAACCACTGCAACCATTTTTTCTCCCATCTGTAGTCCTCTTTTTACAAAAAACTGGTAGCCATCGTAGGGTAAAGACACTGCACAACTATATTAAAAAGAAAAATGAAATATTTGGTCCATAATAAGAGGATGAAAGTCAACAATGCTGATGGTCATTTGCTAAGAACAGGGTTTCCAAAGCAAGCTCTACTTCTCATTATGTATCTAATGCGCACCCATCTTCTCTGCAGCTCTATCACAATAGAAGTGGCCACATACATATCTGCCACATCAGTCCTGAGCATGAGTCATTGCCACCCCTGTGCAAACAGTGCAATTCTTTGCTCAGACAAAACCCACAGTCAGGACAAGAAGTGAAATTGGAGCTACCTCGTAAAAACCCCTCCTGTTAGGCAAGCAGATCATTTCTCTTTGGTTGCGCTGCTTAGAGAGTAGCCAGTGGACAGGCACATGAGCTTGTATCCTTTCTCTGTCCCTGAGCCAGCACCCATTCCTGCAGCCTGCACAGCAGGAAGGGACAAGCTGCCAACCCACCCCAAACTGCACGCCTTAAGGGCGCCCTTCGTGATGAGCACACAGAGCCTAGCACCCTATTGAGTCAGATCACACTTCAATGCATAAGATGTGTTTTGTACGGGTGCTCCAGCACGTCTCTATCTGCTTCAGATGACGCTTAACCAGTTTTAAAGCAGCTCTGTGGGAGTCACAGCACCTATGAGGCTGTCCTGACTCAGTAGCCATATCATGGGTGCTGGTGCCAAGAAGTCTGTGGACCAAGAGAAGCAGCTCTATTGAGCTCCACTGAAGCAGGGAACAGGACATTCATCCCCAGGAGTGCTGGCAAGGCAGCATTTCATATACCATGTTGAAACAGAGATCAGTTTACTCTGCAAATGGTACTGAGATTTAAATATCAAGTGCTCCACACGAACATGATATTTCTCCTCACCTTCCCCTTGACTCCCACCCTCAGAGCCACATTTCCCTCCTGTCTGTTTCCAGCTTGCTAACTTCTTAATGAAGTTGCTGTACACCTCAACAATCTGGTCAGCAAAGGACAGATGACATCAAGGACAGACACTATCTTCCATCCAGTTTACATGCAGTCTGTGACTAAAACTGAGGGAACATTTTGTTGAATTTTAGATATCCCCAAACAGGATAGCTTTTTTATTTTTAGTTTTTAAACATCTTAAAGTAAACCAAGTAAACCAAGACCAATGGACAATCCATTATAATACTTACCCATCCACTTGCTCTTAGGAAGTGGGTTTTTTTTATTATTATTTTTTATTATTAAATTAGGAAGCATTTGTGTTAGATGGGTCCTGCAATGTTTCTGCTAAGACCAGCAGGGCAGAGCAGTTTGCCCACACACCCCTGTGCTGAGTGTCCAACATGCAAACCAGTGTAAGTGACTCTGCCCCCCTCCCATAGCCCTAACTGGAGGTATTGTATCCCACCACCTCTTGAATCAATAACAATTTACTACAGCTAGTGCTTGGGCCAGGTCTATGATCTAGGACATCCTCTGCCTTTTGACTTCATGAAAGGACTTGGAGCTTGGGAAAGGTATTGAGGCCTATCCACATTTCTAGAGAAAACACAAAGCTAACAGAGAGCAACCACTTTATTAGTTACTATGAAGATTCCTCTATCCCGTAGCAGATGGCAGCATCACAGATTGGAGCATTTTTTAGGTTAGCTTGTTGTACGTGCCAGCAAGCAGATTCACTCAGGTCAGCAGTTCCCAAGAAAGGGGATTTCAGAAATTCATCTGCTGCTGTTCTTAGTCTTCCCAAATGGCATTTGTGAGACCTTCTGCCCCTTCATGAATGTTTCCCTGTTATTTCCCTCCCCTCAATAGTCAAAAGGCGCATTTTACATTTTCCACCCTTGGATTCCTACAAAAGCTTCAGAAAGACTCTGCAGAGTGTCATGTGGAAGCCCACAGTTCATCTACCCTGCCTGGCTTCCTACGTCTTTACAGAAAGAACACTGGATAGATTCAGAGTCCAACAAGATATGGCCTCAAAACGTGCAGGAATGGGACCTCCCCAGCTTGGCCTCTATCTACATTAGTAGCACAACCTCTAACACATAACACAGCCTGGCCAGATATGGAATTGATGTCATCAGCTAGCGTAATTTCACTGCTGATCCTCAGGTAGATGAAGTGTTCAGTACTATAGTTGTTAATGCTCTTATCGCAAGCCCTTCTGACACCCCCATTGAGCACAAGGGATGCTTGATGGAAAAGGTCAGTTACTTGATCCATGCCCCGCTTCCTGGATATCAGTAATTTATCTTTCAGTCTTATTAAATAATGTGCAAGGTATTCCAGTGTGACCACAGCCTCCTTTGAGTACCAGTTGCAGGCAAATATTTGAGTACCCACATCCCTCAATAAACTCCGAGATCTTTAAAGGCTTGGATGAGCATATACAATCATGTTCCCTCTGTCACAGCAGAAGCATTAGGAAACTATGTCAGATGAAACATTTTAGAAAGCTGTTGTTGAGGATATCTGAGCAATTGCTAAAGCAAAAGGGAGAGCTGTGGATCAAGCAGTGAAACAACAGCAAGCAGCCTGAACTGAGCCACCCCTGTAGGGACTGGGACCCTGAAACTCCAGCCCTAAGCCAGAGAAATGCTCAAGACAGAAATGTTCAACAGATAAAGCCGAAATTTATTCCTGACAAATGAGCAATGAGAAATGCGATCTGCTGTTTTAAGATTAGTTAAGTTTACGTCACTTACATTTACATAACCAACAGCACAGTAAGGAAGTAAAACCACGCAAGTAATTTCCGAAATCATATTTAGATAAATGCCAGATTATTCTGTTCCTTAGAGCAAGTTTATAGTGTGGTGGGGTTTTCCTGCCTCCTGAATGTACAGTTGAGACTTATTCACTAGCCACAACATCAGTCAGGATCTAAACTGCTGGAGAGCAGCAGCACCTTACTATAAAGGCCCTACCAGGGTTAAGTAAAAAAGGAGCAAGACATGTACTAGCTCATGACAAAGCAGTGCCCAATAATTTTGCATTTCTCTAGCCCAGCATGGTGAGGTCCCATGAGTTACAAGTTCATGGATAAGCATAATCTATACAAATGCAATTACAGATCTTTATGGCTCTTAGCAAGCTCTGCATATTTGTCATGTGCTGAACAACAAGCACTTTTCAAATCCACTTTTATGATCCCCCTCCCCCACAAAGAACATCACCCAGTTCACCTTTATCCAGACTGAATTTTGATGCTTTTGATATAATGGAACTGAAAACTGTATGTTGCCCAGCACAAAGATGATTTTGCTTATCTCTTCCTCCACACCCTCTTTAGTCCATACAGCCACAGGAAAATGGTCGATACAGACGTCAGGCTGAGAGGTCCACAACAGCAGCCAGATTTTAACCGCAGGCCTATCTCACACCTAATATACACCATGCTCCTCTCAGGCTAAGCTCCACAAAAGGACACACCTGGGAAGACGAGGACATTGGGAGTGCTGCTGGAACAGGATTGGCCATAGCTGGCATTCTGTACAGAACGGAAAGACTACGCCTTGTCCTCCCACCTCAAATGCCTTATTCAAAGGCTAGCTGTAAATATTGTGAGCATGGGCACAGAAATACCAGCATCACCCTCCTCCTGCTTCTAGGGTCTTACAGAGGAAAGAAGTTGCCTTTCTCAAGTCTTTTTGAAGAGTACAATGACCTTGCATATGTTCTAGTAGTCAGCTCCCAATCCTGACAGTCTTGTAGTACACCTATCTCTGGTCCTATATGCTTGTAGCCTAACTAACTAAAAGTCCTATGGAGCTTTCAGGTGCCCTGGATATCTCAGGATCTTCCCTGTGGACCTGTAACTTACCCCTAGAGCAAGCATATGGACTTGTTCAAGGACTCTTCTGTCTCTGTATTTTTTCCCCCACTACATTTGCTTCCAGCCTCTCCATTTGAGTTCAGGTCTAAAATTCAGGTATTCCTAGTGTTGCAAGGGAAAATAAGTATGCTCTGTCACACTGCGGCAGGAGGCAGAGTACCATTTACATCAGCAGCACTCCCCAGAATTCCTTTCTAGTTACTCTGGGAACACAATGAGATAAGGTGAGCTCTGAGTGTAACTCAGCACCTCTGCTGCCCACTAGCTCTGCAGGGAGCCTATGGAGGCCACGCAAGTAACAAGCAACCCAGCACCAGTTCACCCCAAGGGCTGTTTCAGGAAGGGGCAATTAAAGAGCTTCTGACTGGGGAAGTTTCCAGCCTGTCACCCATATCACTCCCCGAGACACATATGTATGGGTTTAAGTGCTGGCAAAGGATGCCCTTGCTGACAGCCCCAGGTGCCAGTGTTCACAGAGTAGCCAGGTGCTCCTCTCACACAGCCAGCACTCCTCATTCCCACTCTGCAGGGACCCCTTCAGGGGGCATGGGCAGAGTTGATTTTTTCCTGACCTATTATGTTAATGGCCCCCGTGATGGAGGCAGACAAGAACTATGCCGTTAATAGCAGTTATAATGAGGGAGAGAAGCAATCCTTTTTCCAGTTGAGGTCGATAACAAGGCTCCCATGGGCACCTATGGGAAGTGGATAAGGACAGTTACAGGAAATTAAGATGTACGCAGAGGAGTGTCGAAGGAACCCTGGTGAGATTCTTGTAGCCTGATGAGAAATGATTCACTTATTTTCCCCAAATGAATTTTAGGAGAATGGACAGAGTCACACACATGGAAGAAACACTATACATTTGCTGAAAATAGGTATGCTACAAACATTTTCTCAGCTCTTAAGTTCCTCTCTGTACTTGAGCAGATGTAATTGCAGATGGTGTTCACAACTCCAGTTAGTAAACATCTCATTTGCAATTAACTTCACTTGAAATAAAGATAACGCTGATTAATCTGCTCTCCTTATTCCTTCCTACCTTGATGCTTTGTTAGTGAAGCCTCAGAAAGCGACAGCAAAATGACCCTGGCAGATGAACCAAAGCCATAGCCCTGTTGCACAGGCATGAGCAGCCCTAAAACAGCCCACACCAGGGCTGTCAAGGCATGTTGAATAGGAACAAAATGTTCTCAGCACAACCAGCATTTCCTGCAGGCAGAGAAGCCTGTGTTCAACCAGCTGTTGCATACTGCCCTGTCTGGGAAGGTGCTTCCCGTCTCTCCTGGCCACCACAGCCTGGAGCCAGGGCCTCACTTCTCACTGGATGAGTCACACCTCCAGCAAGCCCCAGCCATAGTCAAAGCCCCAGCCCAGCTTTCCACTGCTTCCAGTTGTCAGCTGTGAGGCACTTCTTCCCCAGCCTGGGCACCCTGTCTCCCAGTCCACATGCTTGGGGCTGACCCATGCTCCTTCTGTATATAGATGGCCAGCTGCAGTGCCAGTTAGCACAAGTCCCCATGCTTCCCAATGTGAACATGCGCATTTGGGACAGAAACCAAATGGCCTGGCTTATTTCACTAAGCAGCCAGGTCCAAAACAGCTGATGCTGCATTACCAGTGAGGGCAACATCAGAGCGGCTCATTAGTTACCAGTTCTCTGAGCTATTCACAGCAAACCAAACAGAAAACACTTTGGGTCTTGGAGGAGCTGGTCCTTTTCCAGCTCAAGTCTCATCCACATTCACTGTCTTCCAACATCTGAAAAACATTTGCTTTGCTGTTTTGAAAAGCAAATAATGAATACCAATTTTCCAGGTAACCAGGTTGGGACAGCCACACTGCTTCAGTTAAGTCAAAACAGCACAGTTTTCTTCCATGCTGATGAGCTTAGTACTTCTATCAACAGCAGAAATAAACAAGTAACACACACAGATGCAGGAGCATCAAGGAGTACATTGAAACTGTGCTATTGCAATCTCTGTTCTTGCATGAACAACCACAGAAAACCACAAGCCAAAACTCAATGGACAGAAGCACTGGAGTAAAATAAATTGATATCATCATCCTCTCCCCTACTTGAGGGCTCCTTACCCTCCATAGCCCAGGCTGCCAAATGTTACAGGGTATAACACCATGACCAGAGGGCTGAAGCCCATCTTTTATTCATGTAGTGAAACAGCAGAGCCAAAATACAAAAGCTCCCTTTCCCATCTCCTTTTCAGAACAAGCCCAGAGTTAGTTTTTCCATAGCTATATCTCAAGGAGATGTGAGGTCCTGCCTCTGAAATGGACAGTAACAATTTTCCAATGTCACTGCCTTCTATTTGGCTTCAAAGAACCAAAGAAGCTGTGCTAGTTTCCCAAGGAAAAGAGCATTTGGCCTTCCCACCACATTCTGTGGAAGCTGCAGATGCCACAGCCACGAAGATTATGATTCTTCAGTGAGAATCAGGGCTCAGGAGGGGAACAGTTAAGGGAGGTATAAGATGACTGGGGGGCACAGAAAGGCAGTCTTGTGAAGCACCATTCCACAGAAGAACTATAAAACAGAACAAAGTCAAATAGAGTACAGACTCTCATTTTTAACCATCCAGTAACACACTGATAACACTTTCATTTTTAAGAGCTTTTCCCATAGAAGATGCACCATGAATTAGTGATAGCAAAATCCTGAGAGTGCCTGCAACCTCTTAATCTGATTTCAAGTTCCTCCACATTGAAGTGCTTTTCCTGGTGCCATGTGCAAGTGCAACAATACCTGGAAATTCGATTACAGGCTTTTGTTCCATCTCAAAAGTCATCTCTGATATTCTTCTATTATAGTTACAATGAAAAGGGATCTTGCAGAGCTTTTAGAAATGCTGACATCAAAGCCCATCTAAGATTAGCAAAGTACTTGTTTGCTATATGTTTTCAAGAGCCACAGGAAGCTTCTCCCGTATTTAGCAGCTGTACTCATCTCTCAAACATTGAGAGTAATTCAGATACTGAAAAGCAGAAAGGGTGCAGGGAATGCCTAGTTCTTTGCCACACAGAGTACTGGGTACATTTCAGATGAGAGCTCCTATCCATCTCAACTGTACACAGCAATTCAGCTGGCGAGAGAAAATGTTCATTAGCAACATGCAGGTCATAGAAAATGTGGTCCTCTCCCCCTCCCTTCACTGGCTCAGTCACAGCAAGAGCATCTGCAACAAATTAATTCCCCAGTGCACTGCAGCCCCTTGGCCTCACACAGGCTGCACATTCAGCATCTGCTGCCTTTCCTCACAAGTCCATGGGATGCTTTCAGCCAGTTGTCACAGCTTCTACAACTGTGGACTTTCAAAGGGTTTTTACAACTGGATACAAGATGGATCTTCAAACACAGAATCCAAAGACGACAAACATATTACTTTTCACACATTGTCCAGTTGAAAAATGGGAACAGGCTCTTCTTGCAAGAAAAGGTAGGTACAAAACTTCAGAGGACCCGCATATCTTTAAAAACCATAGCACTACAACCAGTCTAAGCTCCTTGGGAAGTCCTCTTGTTGACTATTCTGACTTTTGACAAAAACAAGGTAGGATGTGAACAATTTCAATACACTGCACATTTTGACAGCCAAAGAGCATCAGCTATGAGTAATAAAAAAAGCAACAGTTATGAAACAACAGATCAGAAAACCACTTAAAATACTGATGTGTAATTTTATTACTATTAGAAGAGTAGCTTAAAGCATTAGTTTCAGAAGTGTGCCAGTCACTGAAGATCCTTTACAAAGTTTGTATGAACTTGATGTAAACAGGGACAAGGAGAGGGAGTAGTATTTACAAAATTAGAATTGCCAGATACAGACATGAGTTACAGAATACCTGTATTTTTATTTCAAATCAGAAAATATCAGAATATCTGATTTTTATTAGCCCTTCAATTCCTAATTTTCAAATCTTCCTGACACAAACATTCCCTTCCTTCTATGTCAAGACCTCCTTTTGTCACCAGCTCGGAGGAACTTCCAAGGACAGATAGCAAACACAGCCCAGCTCGAGTCATCCTAGCACCACCTGCCAGAGGGAAACACCTCCCATTCACTGTTGTAACCATCACTGTGACATCCTCACTGGGAAATGGCTGGAAAGGACAGAGGAAGCAAAACAAGTGAAACCCATAAGATTTATTTACCAAACGATTGCAGCAACCCTCTGGAGTCCAGTGATGCCTACATGTATGGGCAAGAAGATCTGCCTCTAGAATTTGTCCTTACACCAAGGCATTAGTCACAGCAGTCAGCCTCCATAACCTGCCTGCTGGACCTGCTTCTTGTGGTCCCATACCCGTGCATGCAGAAGGGCCCAGCATGCCATCCCCAGGATAGGCTCTGTCAGAAACCCTTCCCTCTTCTTCTGGTTTAGTTTTTCACCTCTTGGAGCTGCTGCTCTGCAGTATCAAAAATAGCTCTAGGTTGTGGAGGTAGGATCCCAGTAGAGCTTATGTTTCTTCCAATTTACTGTAGCCTGAAATAAGAATGAAGCAGCCTATACAGGAAAACCTAAACTTAAAGTAAAGAGCCTGGGATCTTTATCATGCATTTTCTTCAAAAAAAAAAAAAAAACCCACAACCCAAAACAAAAAACAACCCACCACACTGAGAATCACATTGTTCCTTTAGCATGTGCAGCTCATCAGCTTTCATAGCTCAAAACTCCCTCTGTTACCCAAATGTTTTCTCCATGCACTTGTGTTTCCTGCTCATTTCTCTAGTAGCCCTGCATAACTTGAGACTTCCTTTTCTCCCAGCATATCACAATACAGAAGGGGTTTAAAACTTCGCTATGTAAGGAGGAGAGTGGCATCATCCTCCTTTGCAAGGACCAGAAGTGAAAAAAGATGCATATATTCATGTTCTTTTGACTGCAGAGGGACACATGGTAAACACTTAAGAATAAACAGCAATAACAACAACAAAAAAAGACAATAAAGGTAGTCTTGTCTTTTAAAATAATAGATTCTTTTTAGTTGGAAGGAACACTAAAAGGTCACTCCCCTTGTTCCATCTCCAACTCCCCTGCAATGGACAGCAACTTACAGCTAGATCAGGCAGCTCAGACCCCCCTCCAGCCTGACATTGAATGTCTCTCAGAACAGAGCATTCACCACCTCTCTGGGCAACATGCCCAAGTGCCTCACCATCCTCTCATAAAAAACTTCCTTATATCCAGCTGTCTAAATCTCCCCTCTTTTAGTTTGAAACCATTCCCCTTGTCCTATCACAACAGACTTCACTAAAGAGTCTATCCCCCTCTTTCTCATAACCACCTTCAGATACTGTAGGACCACTCTCAGGTCTCCCTGGAGCCTTCTGCACGATGAACAGACCCAGCTCTCTCAGCCTGTCCTCAAGGGGGGGGGGGGTTCCATCCCTTGGATCATTCTTGGGGCTCTATTTACAATATACATGCATGTGAGTACTTATAGAACAGAATGAGAGAGTCCTCAACAACTCAGCATTTTGAATATCCCTGGTAATACAGGTGTAAATTGGCCTAGTTTCAGTGGCTTTCATCTGTCACCTAAAGCTTCAGCTTAGATCAGCAAAGGCTCTAACTTCTCTTTTCAAATGACACTTATTTTGTTCTGTATTCATCCTTGCTGTGCACTAAAACCTACAATCTGGGGGAAAAGACAACAGGACTAAGCTCTAAGTGGGAAAGAAAAAAAACAACGTAGCAGCAAAGTAAAGCTGTGAACAACAGGCCTTTCTATTAACTAAGCACTGATGCACAGGATTTACTGGCTGCATGGTATCACGCCAGTGTCTGCTTGAACCAACCTGTATATAGGAACACCTACAAAACCTGTTCCCTGTCTAGATGAAACAATCCAACATGGGCCCAGAGCATACGCTATCCAACAGTAGGCTGTCCCAACAACGGCACAAGAGCACCAAGTGGTAAAAGAAGAAAGTTGAGAAGCTACAGAGAATGTTGGGACAGAAGCTATGACATGCTCCAAATGCTAAGTCATCCCTGCTCCTCCCTGTTACTCACTACTCTTCCAGAGTTCTCTGCTTTGCTGGTACTTGCTGTTGTTCTCCCCCCAACCCTCCGGGGGAAAAGAGCCAAGTTGCTCTCATTTTTGAGAGAGCTGGTTGCTTTCCCTTCTCCTCTGACAAGAGCACCTATTTACAGGTTCCTGTAAATTGCTTTGATGAACTTCGATGAGGGAATTACCCTTGACAGAATAAGAACCTTTGGCCAAAACAAAGTTCAGCTCAGACGAAAGCTGAGGCAGCTTTCAAGCTTGGTTAGTCACAAGTATGAACAACAAAGCCCCCCCTTCCTGAGGCACCTTCTGCCTCCCCTTGGAGCTGAAAATGGAGGGTGGAAGTAGATAAGACCTTCTTTGAGGAGCTCTAGACTTGAACAGGAGCCAGAAGATATTGGAAACAGATTGTTCCTAAGAGGAAACTTTTTTTTTCCCCATAGAAGTTTCCCCCCCCAAAATGGAGACATTGCTTACCTGAAATTATATCTAAACTGGTGGAATAGCAGTGTTAGAGCTGGGCAGGAAATACTTTTCCTATCCTATAAACAGAAACCTTCCTTTGCTCTTCCTCCCTCAGTTCTTCCTACTGAGGAAATTGTGCCTTTGTTATTCTTCTTACTTGAGAAAAGCAAAGCAAAACAACAGAAGAAAAATAACAGCAATGAAGAAACCATCTGTACTTCCCACTATAGTTAGCAGACAAGAAGCTGTGCACTCTCCTGTGTCCCTGGAACATAGGAGATTCAGATTCAAATTTGTGATCTTCCCAAATCAGGCAGAGTCTTTCTATATACTTTGTAATCACAGGGTTGTTATTTGTCCTCTCTCCCTCTTCCTCCAAATTGAAATTCCATGTTGGATTCAAGAAAGTAACTGCTCCAGTAGTACTGTTATTTCCACAGAAACCCAGGATATCTTGAGTTTTCTGCCTTTCTTACACTCAGGGACCTAACTTAATCTTCCATCCTTCAGTGTACTTCCCTCGATCTGAACCTTCACAGGTAGACATTACCCTTTTTCCCTACACTATTCTACTTCCACAAGCACAGGATCCTCACCACCACTAAATGAAGAGCTACTGATAAATAGCATCATTTTATGTCTATCTAATCAGCGTCCCTTTGAAAAGCTTGAGGTCTTCTCCACCTCACTTTCTGAGGAAGTCTGCATTCATCTTACACAAAAATCTTGAAGCTCTGGGACCAAAGCTTTGTCAATGACTATTTTCAAATCAAAGAAGAGAAGCTTGAACATATTCTGTCTCCTTCATGCAACTGGGTAGACACTCCGCTCTAGAGAGACTCAAGTTGACTTGAGCAATGCACAAACTGTGTCCCCCTACCTATTCAATGATGATTTTTCCTAAGAGAAGTTCTGGTCAACATGAAATACTCCACAGGATATCAGCCTGCCTGGAGCCCTGACACATACTATGGATCTAGAACATAGGCAGTCACAGAGTATCTCTTGCTGTCTTTTAAGAGTACTCAATTTTCCCCTGGGAGAGGCTACAGAAACTGCAAAAACAAACTTAAGAGGCTTCTGTAGTGTTGACAAGATTATTACTGATTACTTGAAAACCATGTCCCAGGCAACAAGATAGATCATCAGACTTACATAAAATAAGTTACCTCTCATGAGGAAATAACATATCACTCACTGACTGGTAAGGAAGCACCCCAGTCTATTTATGTAGCCCCAGTTATTCCTTCTATTTTCAGTCCAAATGTATTCATCTTGCTTATGAAACTTGAGAGGGAGTTACATACACCACACAAATTCAGAGCTTTTCCCAGAAACATCTGACTTAAGATGAAATAAGTGAGCTCAACAGGCAGAATGAAACCAGTCTGGCAGCTTTACACAGGGAAACACTTGTGTTGATAGGCAGAAACTTTTGAAACAGCAGACAAAAAGGTGTATAGCTACCATAACCAAAGACTTTTGGAAAGACTTCTGAAACTGCTGACCTCAAAGAGTGCTGGAAATCATTTGTCATATTACTTTGTAGTTCTGCACAGGAAACCTGGTCTGCTAAAATTTTACTTCCCTGTACATATTTTTTCTCCTCCTTCACTTACACAAAGAGAGTGCCAAGTATATCTTGGAGAGAAGACTTCACCAAGTGGCCTCAGACAGCATTAGAATAAGTGCCATCTTTGCCTTAATCCTCAGCAGCATTCTTCAAGGAATAAGGCAATAATGCATACCTCAATTCATATATGGCTACAGTACAGACAGGTTAACATCTGTGGGCATCAGAAGAAGTGCCTTATTACTGATAGTCCCATCCCAAGAGGAAATTGAAGTTCTCAGTTCAAGAAAGAAAATAAAATCTATTTTCAATGCCTTTAGCCAGTCTGTGAAGCATAAAAGCCTTTTACACAAGTTGTCATGCAGATAATTAGAAGAGGCAATATGTTTGACCTACAGATCAGAAACAATAGATTCATTTGTTCTGATCTAGATTGAGTTAGATTAGTGCCAACATATCACAGCAAGAACTCAAACTACAGGCTATCCCATCTTTCACAGAACTGAAATACACCTACATGTGCACACATGGAAACATTCTTTCACAGAACTTCAGTAGATCCAATTAAGACTGCATCAAAAATGAGACCACATATTAGTTCTGTACGCTCATCAATGAATGTATAAATCAGATCATCCCCAATACCTAATATCTCTACTCAGAAAAAACAACCAGCCAAACAACATGGTATGATTTTTGTAGAGAATATCCAGTTACAGGCTATTTTCTTTTTTTCTCCCCAAATCTAAAGAGACTGTAAAGTACTTAAAGACAGTTCCAGGCAAAGCTAGAATAATTCTCAATAAAAGTTGTAAAATTCTACTTTGCATACACTCAACACAGAAAAAATATTTTCACACAGGCAATTTGAGTGTTGTTTTCCCTGTTAAAACCAGGAAGTTAGATTTGGCCAGGCATAAGTCCCTTTAGACACAGGCTTCCTTGCTCAACACTCAGCTGTTGCCTGTCATCATTGCTGTGAGTGGAGAGAGCCAGCACCCTTTCCTGCTTACCTCAGCTTACCATGTCTGTAGCACATCTCCTCTGTCAACTCTCTACAGCATGCTTACTATTAACAGTATTCCCTTGGGTTGCTTTGATTTCTAAGCCTTTTTCTATAGTCCCTCACTCTCACTAGACTAATCCTTTTGTGCAAGGCTCGAAGAGTATGGTCTCATTAAAGGCTGCAGCAGATGGCAAAGATGCGCTATGGGAATGACAGCAGGATGCACATGAGATCTACGTGAAGGAGTGCTGAATAGAAGCAATACCGTGCTATGGCATCATTCATCATTGTAGAAAGCAAGATATAAGGTTATCTCTAGAGATTAATTGTGTGAATTCCCACGAGGTTCTGCCAACCATCGACATGCAGTTTCTGATACTGAGCAATTCCAAACCCCGCCGTTCATCTTGGTGGGTCAGCATGGGATTGGAGCGCGGGCGGGGGGGGAGGGATGATTGGAGAAGCAGTTTATTGCCCATATAGCTCTTTCTACAGGGAAATGAACAGCCTTACAAAGCACTAAGAGTTGAGGAAGCAAAAACTCTTAGCGGTGGGAAAAAAAAAATGACAGGAAGAAAAACCATCCACACAAAGCCACGAGGCAATAATCAGGAGCAGAGCAGGAATGAGGCGTTAACCCTCAAGCACTGCTAATTCCCCTGGACCATAACCGTGTTCACAGAAAGGCTGAACAAAAGCAGCTTCCCTCTGAACTCCAATCAGCTCCTTTACCAGATACTCCTAAATCTAACTTTATCCCCTGATTGCTGCAATTCTGCTGCATTAAAGTGATTCTCTGAAGTAATTCTGATTCATTCACAATACTGCTATTTAGCAACCAGAGCGTGAGAGCGATGCAGTTATGTTTTGATTTCAATTCAATTATCAGCAAAGCCATAGCAGAGAGCTGAGGTGTGCTTAGTGGAGCTGCGATCACATGCTGACAAGCACCTTTCCTCCTCTTCCCTAAATTAAAGCCTTTCTGGAAACATTCCTCTGCCACACGGCCCTATGGCTACTTGGGTAGCAACTAGGGACACACATGGTTTATATGGGTGCTCCTCTGGGAGCAAGGGGACATTTTCTTTGCCAGGAAAATATTGAGACTCCTCCTTGCCTCCAGGGACAAAGCTGGTTTCTGGAAGCAGGGCTAGTCAGAGAGACCATAGAAGCAAGACTTGAGGAAAGGGAAATACCACATCCCATAGGGACATAGGCTTTTCACATGAAACAGAAGTAAGAGCTAAGATTAAAATAGTTCAAAAGGAGCACTTCTCTTTTCAGAGGAGAAAGGAGAAGTCACCCCAGGCCAGACCAAGAACAGCTCTTTCTAAAGGGCAATTTCAGCGTAACTAGGACCGGTCCCTCCAAACAAAGGGGCTAGGGGCCCAAATCTCAGCACAGCAAAGAAAAGCCCAACTAGGAAAGATAACTCTCACATTTAACTCTACTGCCAACTTCATACATCACAGCAACAGAGCTTCAATATTTGAAGGTATAATTATCCCTTCAGAAAGCAATATTTTTCAAAGGACCCTTTCAATCAGACAGCTAAAGAGAGGCTAGGATATAATGAAAAAGGACACAAAGACTTTCTGCAGCCAGTTCTCACTATCTTCTGTTCTGATGATTATAGCTAAGCTACTGCAAGAGGGCATTAAAGGTAGAAATCAATACTCACCAGTCATTTTTAGCAGAGATCTAGCCCACAAAAACTGCTTCTGTCCTTCTCAAGCACCTACAGCAGGTACAGCTCCTGAACACCATCAGCCATCTGAAGACAACAAGGAACCACAAGCAGGACCAACTTCGCTCTGGGCAGCACATCCAAAGGAACCTTACAGAGGCACCTCATCATTAGCCACAGCTGGTGAGCAGCCACTCACCACAGATGGAGGCTCCAGTACTCATAGGTCCTGAAAGTAATTAGAACTTTGGCTACCACATGCTGAGAAATTCAATTACATCCTTCAGGTGGTCTGAATGAGCAAAAGTGGGCCCTACCCCCACACATAGGGAATTAAAACAAAAGAAGCTCTTCTAGAAAATAACAGGTCAGTAGACTTATTAGTCTACTACAGATTATTAGTTCTGTTCTCTACCAAAAGTCTCAGTGTTTGTCTCGTTTCTAATTTTTTTCCATTGCTTCTGAGAAACTTCTGAGTAGCATCTAGCTCTGCATGTCCTAGATAACACTCATTGCTTTACTACCTGGAGTTGAAAGAACCTGCTTTTGGGGAACGTCTATGCTTTACCTGGAGGAACAAGCCACTTTTAAGTAGCGTTTGCTAGTGTGACTAAGCCATATCACTAATGTCTGCAGCAGAGTTCTGCTGGGAAGTGTCTGTACTTCCTTAAAGCCTGACTGGAAGCTGCGTTAGCTCTAATGGCTGCCCCAGAGATGCTTCTACAGCACTGTGAGCACCGGAGAGCAGTCTCCTTCCTCTGTCTCTTCTTCCTTTCTGTCTGGGGAAGGATTTTTTTACTGTCATACTAAAGACTTCAGCTTTGACTAGGCTGATAGCTTAATTCAAGAAGTTGTCACCCTCAATTCAAAAGTAACAATGCTGAAATAAAAACATCCTTCCTTGTCACCTCTTCGAGATACAAACAAAGCCAAAGCTATTCATTTATTTTCTGTAGTCCCTGGAAGCTCTGAGGAGCTGTATGTCCTCCTCTGAGGAAACATCCATGGCTGTTTTCTTGCTGTTTTACAGCTGGTGGTTTACAGGAGTGGTTGAAATCTGTAAGAGTAAACTCTATAGTTTTATTTTACACTGAGGTTTTGCCGTGTCTCATGTTCCATTTAAGAGAGTGCAGTGATTCTTAAATGGCTTAAAGGCTGTTTTCTCAGAGCAAGACCTTATAAATCAGTTGATTGTTTAATGTGAATTCAACAACAGAGCCACAGCAGTTCCCTCACTAAATTTTTGGAGATCTGAATAGCCATCTGGTGGAGCTGCCTGGCTTTGAGGGAGGTAAAAGGATCAAATTTAGATTGGAGACCTAACTTGAGATGACTAAGTTAGGTGAGAGGAATCCCAACCAAGATGCTACAACAGCTGCTGAGATTATTTGTGGAGCAGCCACCAAATGAAATGTAACACCAGATTTTCAATGGAGTACACTGCTGTTTTAAGAATTTAAGCTCCCCAGCCCTGTTCTTGTTTTGGAATTCATTTTAATGTGGAAGATGCAAGAGGTACTTTGGTTCATCGCCACAAAGGAATCTAAGTGCCTAAGTCCCAGTGGCTTAAGTAGAAGTTAAGATCATTCAACCTTGGGACTTTGAACTCCATTTAGTTTTCCTCTCCAGTGATTTTGTAAATAAATGTTAGCTTTAAATCTTTACATAATGGACAAATTGGTAGGTTCCATGAATATTTCTGAGCAGAATTCAGTGAAATCTGGGAGGAAATATCCTCTCCTGAGGCCTAGATTTGCTGGTATATGGAAAAAGACGTTGCTCCGTCCACTGATATTCTCTGGTGGAGCAGAGCAGCCCAAGTGCTGGGTGGTGGTTGTAATGGGGTTGCTGGTAGCCCTCCTCTGTACACCTAACTCAGCTATAGGCCTCTCCAATAGATCCCTTTAGTTGGTTAGCAGTGGTTTAAATGTGGTAGATTTTTTTCTATCACATCCTTTTCCATCCAGTCACACCCCTACAGCTTGATAGCAGCCATAAGCAAATAAACAGATCTTGCTATCTGTGAGCTCTGAAATTAGCTACTGTTAGCAGTCATCTTACACACCCTGTTACTGCACTAGTATCTGACTGGTTGGTATAGTCCGTTTTATTCCTCCTTGTGCACACAGCCAAGCAGGACAATAGTATATAATTGACTAAATAGTTTTCAGCAGACTCTCTGTACTCAGTGAAAATAGCCCGAAGGCATAAGACCATTTGCTGTTCTGTTGTACTCATATCTGGGATGTACTTAAACTATCACGTGTACATTTATTTACTATGAACATTAAGATTTTCACACACAAGCCATGTTAGTTCTAAAAACAGTAATCTCCTGAACAGCATTTCTTCAAAGAGTTAATATGAGTGCTTACTGCTACACTTGATACACACTTGAGTAGGGAGAAGTTTCTTTAATTATTTAGAAGCTAAGAAAAAAGGGGGAAAGAAAGAGTATTAAATGATCCCTGAAAGATTCTTAACCTTTCCCAGGCAAATATTTTGGATGAATTTTCTGACTTTTAGAAGAGAATTATCACATTTGTGACAGTAAGTTACAAGATATCCTGAACTGATAATTTAACATGTAAAATCATAAAAGATTCAGCTGCCAAGCTGAAAAAAATCTCAAAAAATTGTAGTTCCCTGAACTGTTATCATTACTTAATACTGGCATGAAGCCAACAAATAATTTAATGTGGTAGGAAGCAATGTTAGACAGTGACTTATCTTAGTAGTTTGTCAGGTGTTCACCAGCTATTTGGGTGAGCCAGCCAGCCATCAGTCACAATGTTACGCGCACGCTGGATGTAGCTCTGTTCATACCACTGGAGTGTTCTCCCTACTACACCCCCTGGTAACGTACTCCCTACATTACGCCAGGCTGGGCACAGCATGGTGGAGGCCCTTGTTTCCTGGCACCTCCTACCAGGAGGCGGTGTGGGCACAAGATGGCAAAGGCTCAGAGTCAGCTTCAAGTGTTGGCAATAAAACAACAGCTGCAGAGACACTGTGCTGTAAACCAGGATGTACTGCTCTCAGAAAGGAGCCCAGCTGGAGTTCAAACAAGACGTGACTGCAGGTTTGAAAAGAACTTTTTGCCAGAAAACAGCTTGATCTTGACTGAAAGTGCATACCAAACTGAAGTTTCTCTAAGCAAAAGGTTGCATCTGACTGTGAGTGAAGTGATTAAACAACAGCTTTAAGGTTCAGCAACAAAAGTCTTAGCAGCATCTGAAGACATTTAAGGGGCCTGATGGTCCTTGTTTTACAGGATGACAAGGTGAGAAAAAATGTCTTCAGAAAATAAATGGGAATGTATTGCATTTAGGAGCAAAATGGGGTTCACCCTGATCCTTCAGGACAAGTACTCCTGCTCTTGCTCACCAGCAACCACTGCCTTTGTTTCCAGGGCTAAGTGCTATTTTAAGCGCTTTGCAGTAGTTGAATAGCTAAACAACTTGCTGCTGCCAGAGCACGCTGAAGGCTGAGCAGTGGCTCACAGCGGAAAAATGGGCTGCAGACCTAACTGACCCACACAAAGCCACCGGACATGTTGTCTGTGGGCTTGTTTGGTTAATTTTTGAGGATTCTGCAGCTAGGTTGAAGCTTTATGGCCTTCAGCTGTGGGAGTGAGGAGTGGTGTAAGGAGCAGGAAGATAGACAGAAAGTGAGGAAAGAAATTATTTATTTCCCTCTGAAATTAAGAAGTGGCTGACTTCAGCTCAACTAAAAACTCGCTCTCGCAGATGCTCATCACGGGCAGGAGAAAAAAGCACAGGAAATATTACCTAAAATGTTGTTTAAATTCTGCAAATAGCTAAATTAAGAGAACTGGACTGGGACTTCACTTTACAGTGGATGTTATACAGGCATGACATAATACTATCTATTTTGGGGTACTTAAAATTTGCTACAGTCCTTTTAAACCCCTCCAGAGAGACCTAGACAAGCTTGAACAGTGTGCTGAGGAGAACACCAACCTCAAGTACAACAAACCAAAGTTCAACAAACCCAAGTACAAAGTCTTGCACCTGTGTCTTGGCAAAACCTGCTGTCAGTACAAGCTGAGGGACAAAAAGATGAAGGACAGCCCTGCCAGAAAGGACTTGGGAGTACTGGTGGATGGCAAGATGGACACGAGCGAGCAATGTGCCCTTGCAGCCCAGAAAGCCAACCATATCCTGGGCTGCATCAAAAGAAGCATGGCCAGCAGGGAGAAGGAGGTTGACTCTGCCTCTCTGCTCTATGCTGTTGAGGCCTCATCTGGAATACTGTGACCAGATATGGAGTCCTCAGTACAGGAGAGGTGTAGACCCGTTAGAGCACATCCAGAGGAGAGCCACAAAAATGATCCAAGGAATGGAACATCTCTCCTCTGAGGACAGACTGAGAGAGCTTGGGCTGTTCAGCCTGCAGAAGGCTCCAGGGAGATATGACAGTGGACTTTCAGTATTTAAAGGGGGTCTGTAAGAAGGAAAAGTACAGACTCCTTTGCAGAGTCTGCTGTGATAAGAAAAGGGGAACTGGTTTTCAAACTGAAAGAGGGGAAATATAGATTGGATGTAAAGAAAAAGTGTTTTACAATAGGGGTGGTGAGGCACTGGAGCTGGCTGCCCAGAGAGGAGGAGAATGCCCCATCCCTGAAGACATTCAAGGTCAGGTGCTCTGAGCAGACTGATGTAGCTGTAGGTCTCCTTGTTCATTGCAAGGGAGTTGGACTAGATGACCCTTTAGGGTCCCTTCCAACTCAAACGATTCTACAACTCTATGAAAAGCCTTGCCCTTGCTGACAGCAGCACAACAAGCATCTGCGCTTTCACATCACGTGGCTTGGTGCCTAGATGATGTTAAATCAAAGCCTCAGTGCAATTGAACAGTCTCTGGGATATCCCTGTTCATAGTTACTTCATTGTTTGGCATGGCATCAAACAGCAATGAGCACAAGCAAGCAAAGCGTGACAAGAGGATGCCTCACACCAGCTACCCACAGCTCCCACGGTCTTTCCTGTCTGTGTTTGTTCTGGGGGGGAAATGAAGCATCTCAGTCAGGGCACACTTAATAGGCAGAACTAGCGCAAGAAAGCCTTGTAATATGTGTCTAGTGACATGCTAGGCAGAAATGACAGTAACCTGATGGAAATATATGGAAATTCAACATCCTGCCTCTCCATCCCCCCTCCTTACCCCCTGGTATGCATGACTTTGAATCTGCTTTTGAGAGCCCCTGCAGTGCAGGGGCTGCCCATCCATCTGGCAAGGTTACAAACACATTTCAGCGCTGTCTGCAACGAGCCTGATGTAACCTCCCTTCTCCAGCCCCTGCTCTCCTCCTCCCGAGCTTTGTGTGCTGCGGAGGAATGAGGACGGGCAAAGCAAAACCAATGAACCGCAAAGAATCGCGGGGCCCAAACCGCCCAGTCCCACGAGGGGAGCAGGGGGGCGGGGGAAGCACGAAAGGGAGAAAGGGGAGAGAAGGAGAAAACACAAAGAGCTTGCAGTGGAGGGGTACTGGAGGAGTAATGAGAAAGCCAGCAGGGACAGGCTGCGCCCTCGCTGCAGGCTTAACACTGGGTTATGGCTTGCTTTGCAGCTACGTTACATTTGTCAAAATCTCCAGTTCTGGCTGTCGAGGTATTTGCATGATGCTTGCTCATGACAGCAGCCAGCCTGTCACCAGCTTCCCCTCTCTTCTCCAGGGCAGTAAAGGAGAGAGAAGGCCTTTGTTTGTCGGTTGTCATTTTTTTTTTCTACTGAGAGCTTTTCCATGGCCAGGTCACAGAATAACCCTGATATGGAGGAGGCACCACGCACTGCAGGTGTTGATGATTGTTATGGCAGGTGTGGTAAAATTCTGCAGTTCCTGTGTTAATTAAGAATTGCCTTTACTTTAACTAAGAGCTGAAACATAGATTTAGTTACTCAGCAATTTATTTTAGTTTTTTTCTGTCACTAAGGCAAGCTACACTGTACACGTTCATCAGAAGCTCTACAGCCTATGACTTCAGGATATTTTATTAGAAATTAGCTAAGAAAAAAATGGAAATATTCAAATCTCTCTCTGATACAACCCCACAGAATAGCTGTTTTTATGTCAAGAGCCAGGACACAGCATGCAAATACATGGGTAAGAAGCACTTAGGAATAAAACAAACTTGTTTCTGTTTCTCTAAGAAATTTATATCATCCTCACAATTTATTGCAGGAAGTTTCTGCCTTACTAGCTTGATTCCTCTGAATGAGAAGAGAAACAGGGAAGCTTTTCTGAATAATCTGCTGAGGGAATATTCACCTATGACCTCCCCCAGCAATTTGAGGGGCATTTGTACACAGAACACTGGTAAAGACTGATGTCCAGAAGCCAGCTTCACAGAATCACAGAATCATAGAATGGCTTAGGTAGGAAGGGACCTTTAAGATCATTAAGCTCCCACCTTCCTGCCCCAGATTCTCCTTCTGATCCTGGGTGCAACTTACAGGCATTGTTCAAATGCAGGTGCCAGCCCAAGTGGCCATGCATCTGCAGCAGGGGTACTAAATATGTTAGCAGTGAATGTGGGAACATCTCAGCAATTTTCCACCTAAGTTTTTTTTCCAAGAGTAAGTCACACTCTGACTCAGCCTTGCTAAAAATAAGCCCTTCAAAAATTAAATAAATTCCCCTCTGCCACAGTCCAAGACTGCAGAGATTCCTGACCTCACATGAGCCCCTAGCAGCCTTCCACTGACTTAAAAAAAAATTCCCTCCTTCCTTTGACCTTCACTATTCATACACTGCATTGCTAATATTAAAAATGAAGCACTTGAAAAGGCAGGGAGAGCAGTTGCATGGTCATTTGTTTTGTTTTACTCAGAGCTTCAAAGACAGTTTGAAAAGAAAGGTGTGGGCCGCAAAAATCCCTATCAGGTCTGCAACCCTTATCAAATTGATGGTTCAACTCCAGCAAGAGGAGCACTATTCTTTGGCTCTGGAGTTCTGTATTTCAAAGGCAGATAAAACAGAAAACATTCCACATCATTTCTGAAATTACCCCCACTCCCTCATTTCTTTCTAACAGGAATTGAAGTTGAGTTTTGGTTACTCTCTGCTGAAGCACATAGGCTACTGCAAAATCAAAATCTGCTTGTACAACTACAGAGGAAGATCATGTAGCTGCTTGCAGCCTTTCATATCTATTAAACTTAATCCAGTTTGCCAGGCAACAAATAAGAGACGGGATCACTGGTGTGCTGTATTACTCCACTTAAGGGCCTGTTAACAATTTGCTATTGTTTGAAAAAAATTGCATGTCATCAGTATTAGTCACACTCTCCTTCCCAGGAATGTAACTTTAATTACTCTTACTAGGTTTGCGTGCCTAATGTGTTTGGTCCCACCTATTTTGCTTGTGAACCTGTTATTTTCAATCACTGCCCTGAAAAGAAGTACTTAATTATGATGATCATGTTGCTTCTTCATAAAATGCCATGATACTTATTTTCTTCTAGGCAGCAAGGATGATCAGTGTTTTGACTGCTTTGTTTGGAACGGTTACTCACAAACTGTAGACATAAATGTTTCAAAAAATAGAAAAATAAATTGACCCAACTGTTTTGTCTTTTTTTCCTCCTTGAAATTAGATGGATTTACAATGCTCTGTGTATATATATGTATACATATTTACCTTTGCTGCTTAGTAGAAGTTCCCTAACTACTGGTCCCTTTCTTTCATCTCCACTGCAAGACAAATACAACTTGCTGAAGACATTTCTTGTCTATTATCAAGTACAAAAGGTCACAGGAAAAAAGGATCTGTAGCAAGTTGTTTACTTTTCCAGAAGACAGTGTTTTTTGGATTGGTGCTTGCTTTGTCACCAAAGATGTCATCTTTGTACTCCATTTCCCATCAGCACTCTTTACAGTTTAAAGTGTGTTACAGAGTCATTAGTGTGAAAAATTGCTTTAGGAGATTAGATCATTTAGCACGGTATTCAACTGTGCTGGTTCTTGCAAGCTCAGGCTGTCCTAAAGGTGATATATGCCTTAGTGTTCTCAGCACAGGCATTGCTGGGCTGAAGTCTTACTCTTTTCGAGAGAACCCTGGGTGAAGTTGAAAATATCCTGCTCCTACCCTATGCAGGCTGATGAAAATCTCCCAAACACCAGTCATTATTGGAAAAAAACAGAACTGAAGAGTTTTGTTAATGTTGCCAAATTAAGTACTCAAAAAGCAGGTAATTAGAAATGCTTCATGCCCAAAACTACTTTGCCCACATCTCTTTTTTGTTGTTGTAGGAGCTGTTCCAGTAATTGTACAATGTGTCATGCTCACATGATGGGCAGGTGCTCAATATTCCCTATTTCCTGCACAGCCTTGTGCAAGTGAAACCTACTTCACTGCACACTGAGCAAACTCTCCAGAAAACTGAGTGTTCCCTCACATGGTTGTCCACCCTGCTGAGCACTACTATAGTCCTTGAACCCATCTTATATGTCCGAATGACAGTTCCCAAGCTGCTTTTCCCCGTACTACAAGCCTCCTTGTTCCCCTTATAAAATAAAGAAGATGTGCTAAATTTGGTTTAATCACTGTGTCGAGTCTGACCCAGGATTTCTATGATTGTTGTAGGGACAGATTTTTCAGAGCAGTGATCTGTTGCTCTAGCCTCAAGAGAAGCTTTTAATTTCCTGTACTTCAGTGCCTAATTCATACTATACCTTCCAGTTTCTCCAGCAGTTGAGGTTTTTCCCTTCCCCAGTCAAATTTGTCAAATCCATTTCCCTCCTATCCCATCTTGAATTCTGCTCCTTGGCTTTCCCCTCAACAAGGTGTTGCACTTTCTCGGGATAATCCCAGATGTGTGTAGAGACTGGAAGAACTCCTCATTGAGAGTAGTCCTATAGAGCAGGACTGGATGAGAAGTGGTGGATGAGAAGCTGAACATGAGCCAGCAGTGTGCTCTCACAGCCCAAAAGGCCAACAATACCCCGGGCTGCATCAGAGGAGGGGTGGCCATCTGGGAGTGGGAGGTCCAGCTTTGCACAGCACCAGCTTCCCTTCCTCCCCTCCCTTGTTGCTCCCTCCATTCCCAGCTTCTCCCCAGGGACAGTGTCTCACAGGGACATAGGGCAGCAGCCATCACAATGGCCACTTACCACAGTAGTTGAGCATGGAACACTCATTTCATCATCCAAAGTGTTGCAGGAGACCCAGGGAGACAGATATAGCTCCCCAGTGCTGTTGGCATCTTGATGGTTAAACTAAATTAAATAAATAAAATGGTCACAGGTTCATAAATACAAGCACTGGTACTGCAAAACAGATTTTATCAAGCTGTTTTTGCTCCACAGTGGGGAGTACTCAAAGACTACTTCAATAATAGCAAAAATTTCCAATTACAGATGTGCTTCAAAGTGGGAACTTAATAGAAAGGTAACAGAAGGTGCAAGTACATGGGCTAATCCGTATGTTTATTTTTCAGATGTCGCCATTTGTTGCTTTTTTCCTTCTTATAGTCAGATATAAAACAGAAAAAGAAGTGAGAAAAGCAATGTATAGAGGACCTAGTACTTCTAGTTCCTTGAGAAATCCACCCAAAATTTTGAGTTACAAATAAATCTATGTGAATAAAGACCATTTATTTAGACCATTTATTTTTTTTTCCTTCAGGATAACATCATGTTTTCATCTCAGTACAGTTCAAACTGCAGGTTCTGGTTGCATTTTCCTTTAGCTACGCTCAGTGTTCATTTCTCTTTTTCTGCTTTTGCCTTAGAATTGTTCCTGGCACTTGTATAGTTTTGTTGCAGTTTTATGGATGAAACGAAATATGTATTTCTCTCACTTTTTCCCTGCTATTCTATCTGTAAAAACTTTTTTCATTCTGTTGAAATAGACAAAAAAAAACCAGGCTATTAATCACCTGACAGCACACAAAAGCTGTAAACAGAAGACTTTGCAAGCCTGTTACCAGTTTTGAAAGTCTCCATAAATAGCTATTGAGAATTGAGAAATGTAACAAAATTACCACAAGCATGTAGAGAAAAAAAAAAAAGAAAAGAAAAAAAAAAGAAAAAAAAAAAAAAAGAAGTTGATACAGAAGTATTTTCACTAACTTCCAATTACACCTTACTACCACAGAGCAACATTAGCTCCAGGTGAGCTTATAATTTATTTGTGTTTCACCAGGCAAATACTCCTTTTAACAAAATGAAGATTTAACAGACTGGAGCTCCCTACAAGATTCTTCACCTGGTGAATACCAGCCACAGATCACTGCCTCAGGACTGAAGGGCTCTGAGCAAGGAGGCCTGGTTGGCCGTTCTGAGACATCAAAGACCTCAGTAGGCTCTGCTGCAAGCTGCTGCCAATGCACCTGTCTGCCCTCCAGCATTGAGAATTCAGTGAGATTTCTACCAAAGGCTGGCTTGTGCTAAAAAAAAACGGTGGGAACTGAGATTTTTCAAAGGCAAGCGCCTACTCTCTTTTGATTGAGTTACCTCCTAAAAAGGGTCAATAATCAAATGATGGCAATTCTTGATAGCTTTTTACTCTGTGAACAGTATTCTGTGTGCTGGGTCATTACAAAACATTAAAACACTTTGAGTATGCAAAGCATACAATGAGCAATCAATACAGGACTAGACCAAAGCCTAACAGGCCCTTTGAAAGAAGTTGTCTGTCCAGCCTAGGAGGCCAGCAAATGAAATTCGAGTTGGGGAAGCAACGGTTGCATCTCATCAAGGACAGAGCAAAACTCATTAGGTCTTATGGATTCCTTCCCAATGTTCCCAGAACTGGGACAGCACTAGTGACAGTGACAGAACAGCTTTTGTGAGTTTGAAGTGATATCTCCTGCTCAAAGGAGAACAGTTTGATCTTGTTTTCACCTTTTTGAGCCATGTCACCAAAGGCAAATTGGTCTTCTGGGAAGAAGAGAATTGCAGTGCTACACATTTTGTTGTGGAACAAGTACATTTAGGGAAGTGAAAAGTCAGCTAATGGTGAAAAATCAGTGAGCATAAGTTAAAGTGTGTTTAAACTCTATGCAGATGCCCTCGTTTGGGAATGAAGAAGTTATCCTCGAGACAAGATTATGTTACAGTGAGAATACAGTACATGTCTGAATGCAGATTCTCACCTGGGGATTTAACACATCATGCACCCTGTAATTTACATTGTACGCTATCATCACACATTGAGTTGAACTGCTGTATAGTCATTGACTGTGACTCATGTTTACATAATCACAGTGTGACAACTCTTATCTTTGTGCTCCATCCCTTCCCCCATTTCTGTCTCTTTTGAAGGAAGGTCTTCAGTAAAAACCAGAACCCTTCTATTGTGTGTGTGTGCACTCTGCCTATCACTGACTACATATAGTCCCATGACATTACCACAGTACAACCAATACATGCAGTGACATTTCATATTAGCATCATTTGGAAACAAGTCAGAAAGCATCCCTTTATGGTATCCAGCACATGTTTTGCATAGCACACTTCTAAGAACAAGGACTGAAGTTAAGACTTGAGTTTGGCATGTATGATAAGACATGAGCTCTGCAAAATGGCAAGTTGGACAGAAACACCTATCCATGCTAGCTTCAGAATTGAAACTTGTATCATAACTTTATGCTATCACTATTGCTATAGTTAATTAGCTCTCTTGACAGACAAGACTAATTAACTTAGGTTCAGCCCTGCTACCTTGCAGCTATACGTCTTAAGGGAATCTACATTTGTTACTGCTGAATACTTAGAGCCCATGTTATGTGGTGGCCTGAGACAATCCAGTGGTAGCCTGAGTTTTCTGGCACTGTGCTCCCAGTGTGAACTCCAAGGTAATCCTGAGATCCCTGGCAGCATTTTCTGGTCATCAGAAAAGAAGTAGCCAGAACAGTGCTTCGGAGTCCATGTGCAATCTTTTGCAGCATTCTAATCCACTGTCTGAAAACAAATGTCCCACTTTACTTTTTTTTTTCCCCTTAGACACAATCAGACTTTTTTCTCTGACAATATATTGATTGAATGTACTGCAGTTTCATTGACATTCCCATGTTAATTCCACTCTTGTCTGACATCACGGAAACTTTTGCTTGCTTATGCAGTGTAAATTAGCTTCAGCTCAATTAACCTTTTGACATATTGTTTTTTTCCAATTTCTCTTCAGACCAGCTAGCTTTCCTTTAGACCATCAGCACTCACCTTCTTTAATGAACACTTCCCCACCTTGCAATACTGCTCTGTTTCAGCAGTGGTAGATATGACTCAAGGGTACAAAGCCACTTTACCGTACGTTTTTCTCTAAGAAAGGCAGCTGAGTGCCTTGGTGCCTGAAAGACTCTGGCCTTTGGACCAGAAACTCTGCTTTATTTTATTTAAAAAGAAATTATAGAAGGGAAGAGCACAAAAACGGGGGACTCCAAAGTGCATTTTGTGAACTTACTTTTCCATTAAATGTATATACAAGAAAGAATTTTGCCCATGTTATCAGAGCTATGTGTATACATGATGCAGTATACTGAAGCAGTTTACCCTATTTATCTTCATTAACTCCTTTCCTTTAAGTTCCTCCTAATTCAAAAAGGCAAGCTGTGCTCATTATGGTCAAGAAGGGTATTATTGCATGCGAAGAACACACACATTTCTAATGGTGAGCTCCTATTTAATTGAATTCAGCAAATGACAGCACCATGACATTGCTAAGATTAATGACTCAATAATTTTTGAGACAAGGCAAAACGTGAAGTAAATTGATTGCATTATTTTTTTTTCCTTAGGAACACCACTGCATACTAGCTCAGCAGTGTCCTGGAGGAGACTCATTGCTGTTATACAATGAAGACCTGCTACTCCTTCTCTGTTCCAATCTTGCACTCTGACATTACTTTGGAGTAACTTCTAATGAAATTTCCTAGTTGCAGAGATGCAGGTTGAAGATAATTGCGCTGAGATCTCGACAGACCAAATGATTAATGCGGAGGGCTTTTTGGAGTGGAAACTTCAGTTATTATTAGATTATTCAAGAGAAGAAGGTGCCAGAGCATGGAATAGAGAACTGCAATGACTGCACATTTCACTCTTGAAAAAATATGAATAGATTTTCATTTCTGCCATCTTGTTAGTAGCACTCATTCACTTTAAAACCTCTTCTTTCCTAAATGCAATGTCAGTTGTAACATCTTGCTTGCAAAGCCATTTGCAGACAATGTGATGGCTTCTTCTTCCCAACATGTGACTTAAGTTCACAGTGAGCTTCACATAGTATATGGAACAGCGTCTGTCGAAAGAATTTCTGTAAAATGTAAAAACTGGATTTGATCTTGCACATCATCTGCAATATCATATATATATTTTTACAAGATAGTCATTGTAAAACAACAGTTGCAAATCTAGTAGGCATTTAGTATTTTCTAGTACAGAGGAATAGTGTTTTGTTTATTAGAAGGTGTCTGTGACAAAGGTGAGTATTCCCAAGGTAGAATTTTACTATTTATGATATGGACTAGTGATATTAACTAGAGGTTCCTGAGAAATAGAAAATACAGAAGAAAGGTCATTTTCCTTTGATAACCTGGTGTCCAGAAAAGAATTGAAGATTTGACAAGAATATTTCCTCAAGAAAGCTAGGTGTATTTTGCACATGGAATATTTGAACTTCGGATGAAGGAAAAATAGTTTCAGTTTTAGCCTTCTACCTTTCCTCCCTCCCTTGGAAGTATGGGGAGTGAGAATGAAAGCAGCACTAGCAACACGGCAAAGAAACTCCATCTTATGCTGAAGATAAAAGAAAAACATTAAATTGTTGAGGTCCAAGAAGGATCTTTACTGGGAAGAGTAATCTTAAGAGTGAATTTTTATTACTTTATCTGTTTCCAATTTATTGCAAATACTTTTGTCTTAAATTTCACCTAATACTAAAACTATCAAGTTAAAAAATAAGTGACTTTATGTCCTTCAACCAGGTTTTGGAGACCCAAAGAGCAAGGGTTGAACCACACTGTGTACACAACATTACTCCCACAGAAACTGCAGAAGAGCCTATGCCTCTGAGAACCTGGGTCCTTAGAGATTATCTGCCTACTTCTAGCTAGAGGTTGTCTTACTGCAGAAGGGCTGTAGATATAGGCTCTGTGTGGTACTTCAGGTGGAGTAACAGCATAGGAGAAAAGACCTGAGTTCAACACTACTGCTATGTGATAGGTCTTTGAAAAGTAATGTAAGG